>JAVTVJ010000826.1:0-367619 GCA_034509425.1 Eopsaltria australis
CTCTAGGCTTCCCTGTAACTGATTCAGGGATCTTGGGCAGAATTGGGCATAAAGTTTAAGTACAAGAGAACTGACAGCTCTGACAAATATCCTTGGCCAACTGTGTTTGGAGATCCATGATCCTACATTCCTCTATCTGTTCCTTTTCATCAGTTTTTCTCCACTGGTAGCTTTTCATCAGCTTTTCTTTTTAAACTTACCTGTGTTGCAGGAAGTGCCAAGTGTCCCTGGAAGTGGCCAAGGCTGGCTTGCATGGGGCTTGGAGCAACCAACGGGCTGGAACTGGCTCATCCTTAAGGGCCCTTGCAGGCCAATCCATTCAATGATTCTGCAGTTTTATGGCTCTGTGACAGAGTCATTTGGTGACACCATCACCTGAACTACAGTTGTGCTGTGAGCTCAGATGGCAACCACCACCACAGTGACACGGGCACTGCTACAGTGATGTGAGAAGGACAACTGTGACATGGACAGCACCACTGTGACACAGGAACTGCCCCAGCTACACCTCAGGCTTGTGTCCCAGGTGACTGCAGCCAGTCCTGCCTCGCCATGGACCTGGTGACACGCCTCGTGCGTGCTCTGCTCCTGCTGGCCCTGCTGCTGGCAGTAGCCCCCTCCCCAGGAGAAGCCAAGGAACTCTGCCCACAGCCCTGCCGCTGCTCAGGGCGTGGGCGCCTGGATTGCCGCTACACCGGCCTGGCCACCGTGCCACCGGCCAGCCGCCACCGGGCCCTCGCCATCCTGTGAGTGCCGGCCGCCCCACAGAGCCCTGCAGCTGCCCCTCAGCTCCCTATTGCTGCAAACCCCACGTGGGACACCCAGGGACTCGCTGGCAGGAGACAAGGGGGGCCTTGGGGGCCCAAGCTCAGCACGAGGGTGGATCCAGGCTGGGCATGCTGGACCTTCTCCAGGCCAAGCCCACCTCCAGCTCAGCAGCCAAATGGGCAAGGGAATGGGTTTTCCTGAGGACAGATGGGGTCTTTCATTCCTTTGCAGAGATTTCACTGGCAACTCCATTGCTGAGATTGGAAAAGAAGCCTGGAAGGACTATCCATGGACTGAGACCTTGTAAGTGCCCTGCAGCATTTTGAATGTCAGGACTTTGGGTACTTTCCATCCTTTGGTCAGGGCTTGGAGCAGCAGCCCCCACACCACCCATTTCCATTGGTGTTCAAAGCCCGCCTGCTCTGCAAGGCAGGGTGTGAATCACCAGGCCTTCCCAGGATGGCAAGAAATTCCCAGAGTCACGTCTCATGTGGCCCAGGGCAGTGTCCCTGTGTCTGTTTGGCCAAGGATCAGGCTCTGGTCAGCTTCAGCTGACCAGGAGCAAGCGCCTGCTCCAGCCAGGAGTGGGGACGATGCCTGCAGTGACCCAGAGAGATGCTTCAGTCAGGCTGCTGCAGGAGATTTGCCCATGACAATCCCATTTGGTGCTGGCCAGCGGCCGCTGTCACAATGTCCCTGTGTCCCCTTGCAGAGTGCTCAGGGACAATGAGCTGCGGGCAGTGAAGAGCCATTCCCTGGAGGGGCTGTTCCTGCTGAAGCACCTGTAAGCACCAAGCCCTGCCCAAGGCAGGGGGGCTTCTGCCTGCCCCTCCCTGGGGCCCTGCTGCCCAGCCCAGCCCCGGGCATGTGGCCTTTGTCCCTCCTGGGATCCAGGCTGCAGAGGCAAGGGAAAGCCACAGGGCACATGGAAGTGACATTTGGTCTTCTAACTGCAACAGGGATTTGTCCTGCAATGCCATCCTGTCCATTGAGGAACGGGCTTTTGAGCCGCTGCCTTTCCTGAAGTTTCTGTGAGTGAGAAAGTTTCTGTCTGGTGTTTTTCGTGCAGTCTTTGCACTGGGCACCGTTCCGGTGTCGGAAAATGCTCCTGTTCTTTTCCCACCGGTGCCTAAATCTGCCCTGCTCAGAGCCCAGCTGAGCTACAGAGGTCAATGCCCATGGCTGGACGGCCACGCCAGGGGGACAGACCCCAGCGGGGTTGTCCACACGCAGCCATCAGAGCAGCCATCAGAGCAGCCAGTCCTTGCAGGCTTGGCTGCATCCTGGGACAGAAATAGAGTCCGCACTTGAGCCCTTCACTTCCCCTCCTGGGCAGGCTACAAGCACTGAGAAAGCAGCGCTTTCTTCCCTCTTCCACCTTGGATTTGCACCTCTCCTACAAAGGGATCCTGCTGTACCCCCTCTTCCTGTAGGATAGGCCCAATTCCTTGTGTGACCTCCTCTTTCCCCAGAAACCTCTCCGGGAATGGCCTCACGCAGATCCACAGCGGCACCTTCCAGGCCTGGCATGGAATGCAGTTTCTCCAGAAGCTGTAAGTGGCACCAGAGCTAAAGGCACAGCAGGGCGAGGCTCTGCAGGGTCTCTGCGGGCTCAGTGGGCAAGAGCAGATTTGCCCTCTGGAAAGTCCCGATTCCGACTGCATGTCAGCCAGGGAGCACCAGGAGTGTGCAGCTGCAAAGGCCCTTTGCCCTGCCCTGCCCTGCTCATCTCCTGCAAGGCTTCCTTGAAATGGACCCAGCCATCCCCACGTGCCCAGCACACCCAGCTCACGTCCCTGCCATCAGCCCTGACAGAGCTCTGTTGTTCCTCAGGATCCTCAGCCATAACCCGCTGGCTGTCATTGCTGACTCTGCCTTCTTCAAGCTGCCCTCAGTGAGCTTTCTGTAAGTACTGGCTCCCTTGAGCAGATCAGCAGAGATCTGTGTCTCTCTTGAGTGCCCTGTTCTCAGTTAAGCAGAGCTCCCTCTTGCCCAGCCTGAGTCTGCTGGAGACACAAACAGCCCCAGCCCCAGCAGGGCAAGGCAAAAGCCAAGCAGTGCTGGTGTGTCCCCAGCTGCAAAGCAAGCCAGGAACTGGGACACAAACTTTCAGGCACCAGAGCCCATCCAGGTCTGGGGCCGTGGAGCGGCCACAGGTCTCTGGGAATAAACTGCACTCCTGCTGGAGCACTCATGCCAGCAGCTCGAGGCTCCTGCCTCCTCCAGGGACTGGAGCTGCCCTCAGGGGAGAGCAGCAGGACGTTGGGCAAGGGGCAATCCTTTCTGGTGCCATCTGTCTGCCACAAGAGCTGCAGGATTGCCCTCCTGATTCCGACACCCTGGTTTACAGCAGGGCAAGGCAGAGAGAGGCTGCGCTCTGGAATGGCTTCTCTTTGATCAGGCAGAAGTGGATGCCTCTGCCAACAGCAGCACAATCATCAGGGCCCTGGGCTTGCTCTCAGAGCAGAGCTCTGGCAATGCCACCAGAGAAGTCAATGAGGTCTTTCCAATGCTTGCAGAGACCTGAGTGCCACGCAAGTGACTCCGCAGACACTGCTGCCGCTCCTGCAGACCACAGTGAGCTTGGAAACCCTGTGAGTGTGTGGGACTGAGCTCCAGCCGCCAGCAGGGCCCGAGTGCTGGGACAAGGGCTCTGCTTGGGAAACAAATCAGTGTGCCACAGAACCAGAACAAGCCCAGTAAGCTCAGGGGTTGCTGTTTCCTTCTGGGAACCTGCCAAAACTCACCAGCTCAGAGGCAGAATTTCACCTTTTGGGTGACTTGCTGCAGGTTTTTCAAAGGGGAATCTGAACCCCAGGCAGGTGCATTCCTGCATCACATGGTATCTTGGGAGCAGTTCCATTTTCCAGGGTAAAATCCCCTTTTTGATGTTTTGGATTGGGAGTGAGGGGACTTTCCCAGAGCTGTGGCACACAGTGAAGCACGAGCCCCATGCGTGGTATCCGTATGTTCCCTGAGTTGGGCTCGAAGCCATGGATTGGGTGGCCGGCTGTTCCTCCAATAATCCCCTCTTGTCTTTAGCCAAGTGCCCAGGGATGTGGCCTGCTGCCTGTGCCAGGAGCGTCCCTACGTCGAGAGCCCGTGCAGGACCATCCAGTTCCTCTGCGAGAAGCTGTGCAGCACCAGCGCCCCGCAGTGCGGTTGGTGTCCGGAGGGGCTGGGGGGAGCTCAAATCTGCCTCTTCTCTTCAGCCTGGGGAAATCCTGCAGCACTGCCCCGTCTTGGGGGGTCCTCACCTCCCCTTGGAGTACAGGACTTGGACAAAGCACCTTGGGTTGAAAAGTACCTGGTGATTGCACATACCTTGTGTGTCAAACACTGTCTGGAAAAGGAACAGCTCTCTGGGACACCCCAGTGCCCACGTGCAGGAGAGAGGGCAGGGGCCCCGATGTGCTATGCAGGGTGAACACCAAGCACCGTTATCCCCTCTTGGGCCTGTGCAGGGGGAGCAAAGCACTGTGCTGCTCTAGCTGGGCACAGGGGAGAGAACATCCTAGCCACAGCAGGGCCAGCCTGGACTTGTGCAAACAGATACAGCCACGTTGCCAAGGTCACCAGGGAGCTCCTTCCTCTCACTGGCTCAGCCCCAGGTTTGCCATAGCACAGTCCTGGAGCTCTGGTGCCCTTGAGGAAGTTTTTCATGGTGGAACAGCTTGAGTTGGTGCTGTTGGGAATGGCCCCAGAGCAAAGGAGTCCCTGGGCTTTTCCCCCCTGCCAGTCTGTGCCCCCGTTGCAGTGCTGATCTTTCCTCTGGGGTCTCTGGCTCTTCACTGGCTTCTGCAGAGCAACCCAAGCCTGGCTCATCTGGAGCTGTGGGGGACTCTCCGACACCAAACCCATTCCCCTGGGATGTTTCCCTCCCTCCCATCCAGAAAGAGCCCTGGGAGACACCAGGAAAGGAGCAGCTCTCTGCTCTGCCCTGAGGGGATAGATAATGGGATGGACTGAAGGGCTTTTCTCCTCTCCACAACACATTCCCCACTCTGCCCTCGCACTCCCTGACCTTGAGATGAGCTCCTGCTGCTTGGGGTAACCTCTGAGCCTGTGTTTGTGCTCAGCCACTGGTCTGCTCTCTTGCTGTTCTCCAGCTCACACAGCTCTGGTACAGACACGGGGAGTAATAATGGACACGGAACAAGGCAGAGAGCTGAACACCCGCCCAGTGTTGAGCCTCAAGCCCAAGGAGCCTTCACTGGGAGATCATGGAACCGTAACGCTTGTGGTTGCCCTGACCCTGAGCACTGAGGGTGATGTCCGAACCCTGGGGACTTCCAGAACAAATTCATATCCCCCTCAGCATCTCTTGGGGCATGAAGGCAAAACAAGTGTTAATGACCTGAGGGCCAAGCCCAAGAAGAAGCTGCACAAGGCTAAAAGCATCAAGACTGTGAAGAGCATTGTCCCACCCCAGCCCCATCCTGCCAGGCTGAAGGATGTAGTGGAAAACATACCCTGGGACTTGGATCAAGAGGAGAGGAAGTCACGTTTAAACTGGCAACGATTAAACCCCTGGGATCGAGCTGGTGGGTTAAACTCCGCTGACGATGCCTCTATCACCAGACACCACAGACATGAGGTGGAAGATCCAGCTCCAAGGCAGAACTACATCAGGACTCATAAAAGGCACAAGAAGAGCAGCCAGTATTGGGCTGGACAGAATCCGCTTTTCTACCAGGTGTTAAGCCCTGTGAAAGTGGAGCGAAAGCCCAGAGGGGGCCAGGGTCTAAACACGAATATGGATTTTCTTTCTGACCCGTTTCTTCCGAGCCGCCCCGCTACGAGCAGCAGGGGAGAGGACACGGCTGAAAAGGGGTATTCCTCTCGAGGTGGGCACCTCCTGCTCATCCCTGACACCACGGAGGAGGAAGACTCCATGCTCCTCAATAAACCGGGGAGCCCGCAAGTCCCAGACCTTGCACCAGTTCCAGAAAAACTATTGGAAACCACAGACAATCATCACCTGCAAGACCAAGGTCTGCAGACGTTCATGGGCCACGTGGATCGAGCCCTGAAGAGGGACTGCAGCCTGCCCCGGCTCAAGCAGGCCTGTGCCAAGATGGTCTCGAAGACCAGGCTGCTTCTAAAGGTGCTGAGTGAGAGGCAAGAGAACCAGGGAGTCTCTGATCGTATGCACCAGTGTCGTCTGCAAGAGCACATGTCCATTCAATTGACCTTGGGTGAGGGCAAGAAACTCAAAGGGAAGGTAGGAGAGCTGCTGGGCACTGCTGCATGTGTCCTTCTGGGCAAGGGGAATGGCAGGATCAATAGTATTGCCCCCCATGATCTTCTTCCCTTTCCTTTCCTCATGACAGAAACTAGAGGCTGTGGTGTACGTGATCACGTTTGTGGTTTTGCTGTCTTTCTTCGTCTTCGTTTTGCTGATACTGAAAGCCATCTGTCACGTAAGCCAGGATCTTGTTTGACACACAGCTGTCTGTCTTGGAGCTGGAGTGCCCGGGTGACAAGCCCCAGGTGCCGCTGTGGATGCTCCTGCACGTGCTGGGTACCACAGCAGATGTTTTTCTAAGCCTGGAGCTTGTGGCAGCATCCGCAGCACCCAGTTCAGCAGGGTTCAGCCTGCCAGGGGGAAGCTTCTCCTGCCTTCTGTCCCAGCTCTCCCCAGCTTTCCTTTGCTCTCCTGCCTTCAGGCACACAGCAATGAGAGCTTTTGGCCTCTCCTGTTTGGCAGAATATTAAAGGAAAACTGATGTTACAAGTCTCCCATTTTCCATCCCCAGAAGCGCTCCCGACCTCATGACCTTGATTCTCAACCAAGCCACACCGGGAGTCTGTGGCTGAGAAGGTAACTGCTCCCTGCCCATGTCACTGCTGTGCCACCGAGAGTCTTTCCCTGTGAAGAGCAGCTTCACCCCGAGCCCCGCAGCCGCGCGGGTGCCGCTGCCCAGGACTCCCCCGGCTGTGTTTCAAACCTGTCACGTTTGGGGGAGCCCTGGGAAAGGGGCTCCCAAGAGAGCGCTGGGCACAGCTGGGAGCTCCCAGCCCAACCAGCTCTTCTCACGCCAGCACTGGGATGGATCTCTTGGGCTCCACTGCGGTCCCAGATTTCTGTGTGCACCAGCAATACCTCTGGGTTCCCAGAACAGTCTCCTCTGATGATGGCTCTGCCCTGTTTTTCCCTCCTCCCTCCCCAGAGCAGCCAGTGAACAACTCACTCCCATCCTCTCCAGTTGCCTTTTGCATCCAGGCCTCATTCCCAGCTACTCCAGCCACTGTTGCCATCCCTGATGGGGCTCCCCATCTTCCTTAGGCTGTGCTGACGCACCCCCTTGAGCAGGGAGAGGGACTGGCACCTGCTGCAGCCCTCCCTGGCCACACCTCACTGCTCATGGACCGCGAGCAGGGACTTCTGGGGATGTGATGCCAAAAGCCTTTTCTCCCCATTTACCTTGCACGCTCCATTGGCTTGCAGTGCTCGAAATGTCAGCTCCTGACTCCTCCAGCGGCTGCTTCCCAGACACGGCAGAGCACAGGCAGCCCTGCTGCCCACAGCCTCCATCACCAGCTGCCTTCTCTTTTCATCCCTGTTTTCCCTTTCTGCTTTTTTTCAGGTTCTTTGTAAAACTGCTACAGAGAAAGGGGAAGGATAACAAGAAAGCACAGAATGTACAGCTGCAAACGGCAGAGAGCTCCTCTCAGTGTCTGCCCTGTTCCAGCAACTTCCTTGGCGCTTCCGGGTGCTGTCCCGTGTTCAAGAAATCTGAATTGGCCATGGATTCAACGCTTCAGGGATGCCTATGAAGCCCAGAGATAAGCAGCCCAGGAAGAGACATAGTGTGAAGAACTGGAGTGGAAGGCTCACAAGAAGTTAATGGGTTGCCAACAATTCTTCACCTCCTGTTCTACTATAGGAACTGCTGAGGCTCCTCTTGCATGCTCTTTCATTCGCTGTTGTTACTTCCCTGGATGCTTCTTCCTTGACTTATTTTCTTTCTGTCGCCGATGAGGGAAACCCGGAGAGTGCTGCAGGTGGCCACGAGCTCAGGACACCCAGACAAGGCATCAGCACCTCAGGGTTTTCCTCATCCCTTTTGGCAATGTTTCCCATTGTAGTAAATAAAAGCTAAGATTCTTCTTGTTCCTCCTGGTGTCACTGATATATTTGTAAAAGCAGTTTCTGTTTTCCCTTATGGCATTGGCCAAGTTCACTTCCAGCCGGGCCTTAGCCTTTCACCTTTTCCCCCTGCATGTCCCAGCAACATCCTCGCCATCATCCCGCGGTGCTGCCCTTCTTCCAAAGCTGTAAATTCTGGGAGAATTTACAGAGACCCAGAGACCCAGCCAAAGCTTCCTGCTCAGCCCCTCTGCTTCCTCACCAGCTTTGGGCACACAGGCACGGCCTGCTCCTGCCTGCACCTTCAAGCATTTCTCCTTGCAGGGTGTCCAGCCTCCCTGGACTCCTCTGCCCCTCAGGACAGTGTCCCCAAGGAGCCTCTCAACCACAGTGGCTGAACTGACTCACCCTGGGCAACCCCTCCAGCCTGGGCAGACCTTCATCCACATTCTCACTGTCCTGGCCCCAGAGGCCCAGAGCCTCCAGTGTCTTGTGCTCCAGAGGGAGCCAGGAAGGTGAGATGGGCCAGGAGGGGATTCCCCTGCTGCTCCGAGCAGGGACCTGTTTCCATCCCCCCCGTTACCTCTGCCAGCCCTGGCGCCACTGCCTGGCTCTGGCACTGCCAGAAGCCCAAGAACTGTGTGAGCTCCCTCTGGGTCACCACCTGCCATATTCTGGCTATGGCTCTCTGAACACTGGAAACCACAGCTAGATTCTCATTTGGGAGGGCCACTGAGGACAAAGACAGACTCTTGGAGGAGGAAACTCTCAGCCTTCCTGCTTCTTTCTGGCTTGGACATCTCAATCCGCTTCCCTCGTGCATCAATTCTTTGGGGTCTTCCCGAGATCCAGAAGCGTATTCCCACAGCTGCTGCTGCCATTGGCATTGTCTGTGCCCTTCTGTCTGCCTGTGCCCAACAGCTGGCCCTGGACTGGTGGTGCAGGTACAGTGACACCATCACCCGGCACCATCAGTCACCTCCCCCCTGCTCAGCACTTGGGTTTCCCTTCCAGGCCCCTGCTTCAGCTGCAACGCGGCTCCCCAATCCAACGAGGCCTTCCTGGATGTCTCTTTGGATATCAAAGTAAGAGGCTTTGCAGTGGTGCTTCTAACACCTCCCACGGCTCCCGCACCTTTGCAGGGTCAACACTTTTGTGTTACAAATGTCTCCTGCGAGCACAAGGGCTCTGGGTGGTGGGTGGGAAGGGGAAGGGCCGGTGTCCTCCTGCAGAGGCCGTGGCACTGGTGTCCCCACCTTGGAGCTGCCTTGGAGCTGCACAAGCAGCATTGTCCCCTCTGCATCCCTGAGGTTTTCTCCTCCTCTCCTTTGCCCTCCCTCACACCCATTTGGCTCCCAGGCTGATGCTTTTGCATCTTTCTGCTGAAGTGCTGCTGTCATCGAGCAGAACCACCTTCTCAGGGAGGCTTAGTGAAAAATCGTGAAATGTGCCTTTGTTTCGTCTAGCACAAAACAGCCTTAAAATGACGTCAGGGTGTGTAAGACATGCAACACAGACTTCAGCAGGAATTTCTACATGGAAGGGGTGGTCAGGCCTTGCAAGGGCCCGCCCAAGGAGGTGTTGGACTCCCCATGCGTGGGGCTGTGCGAGGAACGGCCGGAGGCGGCACTGACTGCTCTGGCCTGGCTGCCAAGCTGGGGAGCGGGCACAGGATGGAGTCGCTGAAGGCGGAGGTCTTTTCCATCGTCAGCGCCTCTAAGAGTCCGTGACTCCGTGCCCACGGCTGGAGGCCGCCCTGCCCCGAGCGCTGCCGGAGCCGCCCCGGGCCGAGCTGCTCGCCCGCGCGTTTCTCCTCAGGCCGCGGGGGCGCTGCCGGTGCCGCGGAGCCGGAGCTGCTTCTGCGGCGCAGCGGCCGCGCTTCCCGCCCGGGCCCGGGGCGCCTCTCTGGCCGCTGCTTGCGGGGCTGTGCCGGCCTTCCCCAAGCTGCCCGCGGCTTCTTTTGCACGGCGCTCGCTGCCGGGGCCGCCGCGCTGAGGCGGAGCTGCCGCTCGCTCTCTGCCGCCGCTAATGTGGCGCTCCAGCCCCGTCGGGAGCTCTGCCGTCGGTGTCCCGGCGCTGCCGCCCCCAGAGCCCGGCAGCGGGAGCGCTTCGCCTCAGGGACTCGGCTGCAGCGGCGCTTGCAGCGGGCTCGGCCCGGCCCGGCCCGGCCCGGCCCGGCCCGGCCGCCGCCGCTGCTGCTGCTGCTGCCGGCGCCTGAGGCGGAGCTGCCGCCCCTCAGGCTCCCGGCGCTTGCCGCCATTGGCGCTGCGGCTCCCTCAGTCTCTCGCGGCGGACACCGCCAGCTTTGCCCGGCTCTCGGGAAGCTCCCGTCGCTCTCCCAGCGCCGGGAGGGGGTTTGGCCCTGCCTGCATGCCGGCTGCCCACCAAAGGCGCTGTCACTGCCCTGCGCAAGTGGACAGGGGAGAGAAAAGACAGAGAAAGGCTCCCGAGTTTGCAGAAAGACAGGGAGCGATCCCTCCCCGATCACCGTCACGGACACATCAGACGGAACTTGGGGATATTAATTACATTTATTACCAACAAAATCAGAGCAGAATAATGAGAAGTATAAGAAATCTCAACAGAACCTGTACACCCAAACCCATACCAAAACCTGGCCACACAAACCCAATGCAAATGGGAATAGCTTCACGGTGACAGAGAGCAGGCTTGGATCGTGTCTTGCAGAGAAATTCTTCCCTGTGAGGGTGGGGAGGCCCTGGCACAGGGTGCCCAGAGCAGCTGTGGCTGTCCCTGCATCCCTGGAAGTGGCCAAGGCTGGCTTGCATGGGGCTCGGAGCAGCCAACAGGCTGGAACTGGCTCATCCTTAAGGGCCCTTGCAGGCCAATCCATTCAATGATTCTGCAGTTTTATGGCTCTGTGACAGAGTCATTCGGTGACACCATCACCTGAACTACAGTTGTGCTGCGAGCTCAGATGGCAACCACCACCACAGTGACACGGGCACAGGGGAGGGGGCAGCCTCCAGCAGCAGACTCTGCTGGCATCACCTGCACTCCTGTGGTGCAAGGCGTCTGGGGAGCACTTTGGGGGGTCTGTGATAGATTGTGACTCCCCCTCAGCTGCCTCTCACGTGAGAGTCCCGTGGATGTGGCTTGTGGGGTTGGGGGGCTTCACAGCTGGGCCAGTTTGTGTACTGGAGGATGCGTGTGTATTGCCTCTGACCAGAGGTTACGCCATCCTCCTCCCCCCTTCAGCTGGGGGCGAGGGCTGTGCAAACTTGGCTTCTGTGAGCTGTGCTTTGCCCCTCACCCCAAACTCAGCCAGAAATGATTCTCAGTACAGCTGGTGGCTTCAGCTTCTGTGGATGCATTCCTTTCCCTCAGACTGAGATGATTGAACAATAGGCTTTTCCCTTTATCTAATCTCAGCAGTTTGACTCAGTTCAAGGTCCCAGTCAGGTATCTTCAGGGAGGCTTCTCTGATACATCAATGTTTGAGGCATGAACTATTTTCAGTCTCTGACAGCCACCCCGTGACTCAAACATTGTAATTAATGTCTCTTTCTCGGTGATCTTCAGTTTATGGGTTGTCCACGGGTGTGATACCTATATAGCGGATAGGAGAAAAGATAGGAGAAAAGATAGAAGAAGCAGAAGCAATAATACAGGTAATTATACAGCATACAATAGCTGTCTCAATCATTAAGAATATAAATCCAATTGCAATCATTAATCCAATTTTCATTAGCCATTGTCCGCAGCCTGTTAGTCCCAAAGAGTGGAGTATGGACATTAACCAGGAGTTGGGGTCTGCTCCTTGAAACCAGTCTTTGGGTTGGAGCGATTGGAAAAGTTCTGATGTTTGATCAGCAATTTCTTTTATCTTGGCTCGAGCCTTTTCAATTGACACTGTGGCATTGTGAACAGTAATACAACATTTAGTTTTAGTAAGCTTTAACATTTCACATACACTTTGCTCTTTTAGTAACAACATGTCTAATGCTAAACAATTTTGTAAAGCCATTTTTGACACTGGTTGGACTTGCAAGTTAAGCTCTCTAAATGCATACCTGGTTTAATCACTGAGGGTATGCACCTGCCATGTGAGATTTTCTAGAGATAAGTTGTTGATCCATTCATGGCTTTGTTCAGGGGAGTATAGTTCTCGCTGTGTTCTTTTTGTTAATGAATAGTGGAAGACTCAATTTGGGTAAATGGACAGGAGTACTATTTCACACTTTAAACTAGCATGTTGAGTTAAACTCAACTGTGAATAAAATTTTTCATCAGAACATCCCCAAGCTAATTTAAGCGGTGCAGGATAGTTGCTTGTCTTACAAGTCCAAGCGTCATTATAATTTATCAAATACATTTGGGAAGATGATGTGATCTCTGGTAGTAATGTACTTTTGCCAACCCCCTCAGGTATGCCAGTTTCTCTGGGCTTTAGTGAAATGTTGACTTTTGGATGAGACATATTACACATATCTCGACTGTTAAACTCTTGCTTATTATTATGATATGCAAAGTTTGTATTATTAAACATACCTCTATATTAAAGTTACAATTATTTTTAGAAATGAAATGACAAGACATAGTGGGGTATAAATCATGCAAAGGGTTTTTTCTTCATCTCTTCGAGTTTAGATTTTTACCTGTAAAAGATCAGAAAAAAAAACTCGGTTCGCTCTCGAACCAGGTTGAAAGGACAGGATAATTCATTTTCTCTAAGGTTATTTCACAGACTGACTTCAGGACAATTCTGGCTTTACACAAGACACAACACAAGAGTACTATTGGGGCGTGGGACCCCTCTAAACAGAAGTTTTAAGCTCTATACAATGCTACAAACACGAGTTTCTAGGCTCCGCACAAAGTAGGGGCATGGGTCCCCTCCAAACAGGAGTTTTTTAGGTTCTGCACAACACCACGAACAGGAGTTTTTAGGCTCCACACAAATTAGGGGTGTGGGTCCCCTCTAAACAGGAGTTTTTTGGCTCTGCACAAAGTAGGGGCGTGGGTCCCCTCCAAACAGGAGTTTTTTAGGCTCCGCACAACACCACGCACAGGAGTTTTTAGGCTCCGCACAAAGCACTGAGGAGAGGCTTTTACTACAGCTACAGATGGGAGGGCCTCCCCACAAGACACAAGCAGCAGAATTGGCTTCAGGACTGAAACCTGCCAATTCTGGATTTATACAACAAAACACACTAAAGGGAATTGAGACCTTCAAATCAGTTTACTACAGCTTCCACAACATCTTCAGAAAAAGCTGCATCAGAATTCTCAAGAGTTCAGTCTACTACAGGTGAGACATCAAGTTCCACAACCCCCCAGAGAAAAACTACAGTAAAATTTCAAAGCATGCAGAATTTCGGAAGAGGAGACAATAGTATTACGAAAGGCACTTCGGGTCAGAGAATGTTATCCTGCCGACTACGCCAAAAATGTTATGATCTAATTATTAAAGTTCTTTAGAGATACCTCTGCCCGAATTAAGGTACAAGTGAGACCATATGCCAATCAATAGTATGAGTTTTATTTGATAGTAAATATGAGAGAGAGAGAGAGAAGAAAAGAGGGAGTAGGGAGAAAGATGGGGGGGACAGAGAGGGACAGGGACAAAGAAGTATCACCACTCTGTGGGTCCCACTGGTGTCCTGATGTCCTCTTCAGCTGGTCTCGGTGGTGGAAGTCCCCCCCAAAAGCACAGAATGCCATGGGTTAATATACACTCAGGCCAGGTGGAAATGTCCAGGCAAGTCCCTCTGGGGGAGGGGGCAGCCTCTAGCAGCAGACTCTGCTGGCATCACGTGCACTCCTGTGGTGCAAGGCGTCTGGGGAGCACTTTGGGGGGTCTGTGATAGATTGTGACTCCCCCTCAGCTGCCTCTCACGTGAGAGTCCCGTGGATGTGGCTTGTGGGGTTGGGGGGCTTCACAGCTGGGCCAGTTTGTGTACTGGAGGATGCGTGTGTATTGCCTCTGACCAGAGGTTACGCCATCCTCCTCCCCCCTTCAGCTGGGGGCGAGGGCTGTGCAAACTTGGCTTCTGTGAGCTGTGCTTTGCCCCTCACCCCAAACTCAGCCAGAAATGATTCTCAGTACAGCTGGTGGCTTCAGCTTCTGTGGATGCATTCCTTTCCCTCAGACTGAGATGATTGAACAATAGGCTTTTCCCTTTATCTAATCTCAGCAGTTTGACTCAGTTCAAGGTCCCAGTCAGGTATCTTCAGGGGGGCTTCTCTGATATATCAATGTTTGAGGCATGAACTATTTTCAGTCTCTGACAACCATAATAACTTGAATGTGTGAATTGCCAATGTTCATCAGCCTGTGAAGTCTACTGATAATTTTCAATTAAAAGGGAGACAGAAGGCTCAATGAATTTAAATTTTTTGATCTGAATGACACAGCTTCCTTTTGAATAAAGTAACTACATTCCTGAGATTGGTGTTTTCTCACTCCTATGCCAAACTGAACAAAGACAGCTAGTTTTAAAAGGTACTCTACATCCCTCTGTAATTCTCTTCCCTCTTATGTAGGATTTATCTGCAGTATGGATTTATCTTCAAACTTCTAAGAGTTACTGCTGAAACAATTTATTGATGAAATGACTATCCCTGGAAGGTCAGTAGCTAACCAGTTCAAAAAGCATTAAAAAGCTTGCTTTTTACTCTTCTTACCTATTCCAAAATATCCATGATATTACACATTAATTACTTTGGAAATTATGCATAAAAAGAAGCTGTCACTTTGAGAAGATGGAGAAGACACTTATAAACAAATGAAACTTATAAAACCCGCTGTTGACTCAAATAAGTAGACTAAGATTAGAACAAAAGGTGTTTCATATCACCTGTGAAACTGTGTGCGTGTCCTTGAGTTACATGGGTTTTACTTCCAATTGCAATATATCCCCAAGGAGCCAAGCCCAACTTTGGGATGTTTGCTGAAGCCCTGAGAACCCAAATGAGAGTGCAGTCCTTCCTTTCTTCCTTCTGTCCACGTGCAGGAACACCACAGGAACCCAGCTTTGTGTCTGTCAGGAGCTGGGAGCCTGTGGGATCCCAGGACAAGGAGCTGTGCCTCATTTCCCTGCACAGAGCCCCAGCTCAGGCTCAGCTGTGCAGAACGTTGCCTCCAGCACTTTGCCACCTGTCAGCTGAGCCACAGGGTGTCCACCTTCTCCATGGCACCCAGGAGAATTCAATGGAGCAGAAAGAAGATCCCTGGAAGTGTTCAAGGCCAGGCTGGATGAGGCCAGCTGACCCAGTAAGTGCCATCCCTGCTCACAGCAAGGAGGTTGGAATGAGGTGATCAAGGTCACTTCCAACCCAAATCTTTCCATTATTCCATGATTCTCAGATAGTGGGTTTGGTGAGATACTGTGTTAGACAGCAACAAAGCTATATTCCTGCAGGTGTCCAAAATGTGCTGGTTTTCCTTAAATATAGAGGAGCCCAGCCAGTGCCAGAAGTGCACTGGACTCTGTCAGTTTGAACACCAGTTTGAGTCATGTCCTTGAAGAGATGACTCTCCCTACAGGAAACTGTGTGGTGAATATACAATTGCTCCTAAAGAATTTTACAGCATGATTTAGATTAACTGTTATACATCATTAATATTTGTCCAAACACATAGTTCTTGCCCTTCAGCAGAAGGACAGACAGGCACCATGTAAGAGATCTGCCCAAGGTAGAAGATCAAGTTCTGGACTGTAAACTCTAAATTAAGAATCCACAGTGCACTAGAGATGTGCTCAGCACGGTCAAAGAAAAGTCAGGAGCTACAAGTACTGACCTCTCCTATCTCCTGCAAATTTTTAAGTTTAAATTGGGAAAGAAAATTATATCCTCATATGTCACCCTTGCAAGATAACCACTGTAATTCTATTCTCTCCCTTTTTGCAGCATCCTCTCAATGAAAGGATATGGCATTTATGTAATTTATTTGTGCTTATTCTGAATGATCTTTCAATCATTGCTCTGCTTAGGAGGATTCTTTCGTAGGGAAGCAAGTGCTTTAAAAAAATACAGAAATCTTTATAACCTGCAAAATGTACAATATTTGTCTCTGCTCATTGAACTGTTACTGTAAGAATGATTTCTTTCTGCAGAAAGACGAACCTGCATATTCCATTTGACAGTGGAGGGGAAGAAATACCTGTCATCTGAACCACTCAGTTTGAGATGTTAAAATATTCCCATCATCTGGAAAATAATTCAAAAATTCTCAGACTGTTAGTAGAGTTTACTATTGGAGCAGCAAATTGCTTTTGTCCTAAGAAGCCATTAAGCTCCTGGGTATTTACAGTATTGCCCCTTTCCTTGCTGCTGTGACAGTGCAGGACAATCAACAGAACAGCGTGACAAAGGGACAGGTGAACACAAAACTCAGTTCATGATGGGCTGGGAGTTTAAGGTCAGTTTGAAAATACAAAGATTTAGGGGAAAATTCAGGATATTTTTATATGTGACGTTGCCACAGACCCCTCAGGTATGTGTCTGGTGAAGGTGGCTGTCATTTTCATTAATACTGAGATTTGCTGGCTGACAGTGTGAAAAGGGAGTCCATGTGAATACAAAGGACTAGGTTTTACACAAAAAGAATAGATAGAGTCATAATTAGAGTAAATTTTTGGACATGAGTCTGCCTGATGCGAGCTCCATTGCACAACCTGTAGACACAATGAAAGCTGCAGACATTATGAGCAGCTCATGGACTGGGGAAAAACCCTTCTATTGAAAGGGTATTGTGAGAGAAAAATGGATTGAAAGAAAGGAATCTAAAGGAACTGCTGAAACAAGAAAAGATTCCTTGTTCTTCCCTCCTGTCTACAGTGATACAATAGTGAAAACTCCAAGACCCCTTTTAAAGCACTCCACTATACCCCTGTGGTCTTAATTTGTATGTTTTTCTGTAGCTACAGTTTCTCGTTTTCTTGTATAATATTAGCCAGAAATCCGTTTTGAGTTTTAGCTATTTAACAATTCCTGAAACCATGTTTTTGCCAGAATCTGTAAACAATGGAAGAACATTTTCCCCAGCTTCCATTGATCATGGGAAACTTACCTGAAGATGTTAGAACTTTACATTTAGGTTGCATTACTTGTTGTCCCCACATTATGTACAGGGATAAAAATTGACTCTGGGGTACACACTGATTCAGAAGGACAGCTATATTTTTCATGTCTATGCTAAATAGTGAGGGAGTGGCAGTACTGATAGTGTTAAAAATTTGTCTCTTTTGGGAGTGGTAGAGAAATGAACTTACCAAGAATGTCGTAGACACCACCTGAAAATTTTTCTGTGCAGATGAAGATGAATTGGTTGGGTTTTGTTGTTTTTCTTTCTGTTGTTGTTTTGTTGTTTATGGGTCCTCATTGTCAGACATCATAAACTTGATGGAAGCTTTTCTATAACTTTCTGAAAAATTAGTGGGCATTATATGTATTTAGCAAAATGTAATTAATTAATATGAATGTCAAAAATACTTGTTTTCATACAGAGCAATATTTGCTCCTAATACAGAACACATCAACACATCAAAATCTCACAAAATCCATGAAAATCTGTCTTTTTCTGTAACAGCTGCTCTGACTACACTAGAGAAAACCTGTCAGTGTGTTCAGCAGACTGGGATTGTATGCCTTTCTATTTTCATGCTGGCACACTTCTTCTGCTTATTTAACTGCTTAAATCTGTGGTATATTCTTATTAATATGAAGAGTTTGAAAAATGTAGAAAATCTCCTATGTACAGTTTGACCTTTGGAACTGCAGACATGAGCACACAGCTGCCACCAACATAAAACTAAAAGGAAAGGTGTTGGTAGAAAAAAAAATTACTCATGGTTTGGACACTTTTTCAGATACTTAAAGTAAAAGATAGATCATGCTCTGAAGACAGATACTGAATTTCTGTTCAGTAATGGAGAAACTATTTTTCAGGTTTCTGTAGAGGTGATTCACACCTGAGCTGCAGCTGTGAGATCACCATCACATCAGCAAGGCAGGGGTTGCAGTGAATTCTAGGGACAAGTGCAATGCAGCAGCCAGCGTGCTGACATTAGTGCAGGGGGAGTTTCTCTCAGGCTTTTTTGGCTGCAGTAGAAGATATTAGGAGGTGTACAGATTACAGAGTGAATATTCAGATCCACTGTTCCATAAATTTAAATTCTAAAACTGACAATTTTTCACGTTGTTTTATGTCATGAAAAGTAGTTTCTAAATAGCTCTTTGGAAATTTTTCATAAGTGAATATGAGAAATCCTCACAGCAGTTTGGCCATTTGGCCTGCAACTGCCCATTACTTTGAGAGATGTTAACAGAGAGATAATTATTCCAGTTGTCAGAATTTGCTTTTGGGAATGTGCTCATGTACCCTTATTGAATCCAACAGGGACTCCATTTGAGGGAAAAATGGCTTTTGTTGTATTGTGAAATTAAGCTAAAATTATTCCATGAAATTCCGGGTCTTTAAAAACCCTTTCTCGTACTGTAGGCATTTAAATTTTTTTTCTTCCAATTAAACAACACAGATTAAAGGGCAGATTTCTTATAGGCAAGATTTAATCCTAAACGAGTACAGAACACCATTATCAACTTTCACGTGTTTATATTTTACAAATCTCCTCTATATTTTCCAAAGTCACACAATCTAATCAAGTCTAATCTACCTTGTTCATGTCCTTCCATTATTCCTGGAATGAGAAAATACTTAGAAATTGCCTTTGTCTTTCAACCATGACAGACTTCTTTGGTGAGTCAGTTTAGTTTATTTTTTAATACTGTCACTGTCTACCACTTCCTTCCTTCTTTTTCTCTCACATTTCACTTTCTTAGTCAGCATTTGTACTTGAGCTTGAGTTCATCTCAACAAAAATCCAGTGTAATCCTCAAATGTATTTTCTCTCTCTATTGGAGAGCTGTAGTTATTATCATATGGTTCTCTGCAATAAAAACAGGGTTTTTGCTGACTCTTTGTTCCCTCAGTTGCACCCTCATTGTCTCTAAGACCCTTCATTTTTCTTTGCTCTGTTTGATTCTTTCAAGTGGGAATCAGAGCAGTGATTTTTCTTGCCAAGTTATTAGTGTTGAATGGATAGTATATAAATCGTGTGAGGAGCTCAGTAAAAGTTAAAGTCCTTAAAGTTTTTAAAACTCATTCTAAGCTGGGTTATGCTTCTTATGAGGCTTTTGTTTGGGTATTTAACAAGAGTGAAGACTGCTCTATGGCAAAACCTCATCTAAACCAGGTACACTGAACACAGTGATTTAAGCAAATAAAATGAAAAGAAACAAAACACCTACTGTAGGCTCACATCATGTTTTTTGATGGTAGCATTGTCTTTTTACTCGTTCCTTTCTCCCAGTGTTGGGAAGTGAGGTAATGCTGATCTAGAGTTTATGTAAAAAGCAGTATTTTTCTGAATCCTGAAAGAGAACATTTTCTGGACTATAAACAGCACAAAACCTACTTAATAAGTAGGAGAATAGTGATGAATAATACTGTTTACCAGTTCTTGGATGGAGTTAGCTTTAACTGGGATTTCACAATGAAGAGAAAAGCATCTTCTGCCAAATAATATATCAACAGACCATCTATCTGTGGGGTACAAGAACATAGTTTCATTGTACTCTGGATGAATCTCATCTTTGTTATTGCAGAACTGAGTTGAGAATGTTAAGTAGGTCTAAAGATGTAATTTTATTTTTAGTCTATTTGATTTTCTAAGTTACTAATCTAAGTCATACATGCTTATAGCCTTCCCTTTTATTAACAAAGACAATTCAATATCCAACTCATGATTATATGACAGTTTTGAACCACATGGTAGACAACCACAGTAATTTTTCTTTTGGAATTTATGTGATAATTTAAAGGTGAGACATCTACATAATGTATTGGACATCTACATAATGCATTGGATGCATATCTGTATATTTGTAGGTAAAGTAACGTGCTTTGAATTTGTGTGCATATCTATACAGTACATATACTTAACAAAGAGCTGATAAAGAGATAATGTACCTTTCAATAAATTTGAATAGTAGGTGGGGTGATTTTTTTTTTCTTCTTGTAGCTGGTAAGTTTTAAATCTTCTAAAGCAATATGTTTGTCTGACAGGCCACTCATGCTATTTTGTTAGTGTCTGGAAGGGACATCTTTTACTCTCTTCTGACTCAGTAGAGTAAAATAAAATAAAACCCCAAGATCTCAAACAAGGATAGATGAGGAGAAGAAAGAAAAACTCTGGCGTCAGTGATAGTAAATTACATATTGAAGCTACATGGCCTAGGCAACTTATTCATTAAGTTTATAATGAATTTATAAGCTTATAGTGACTAGGTTGCTCTAGATTTTCAGTTGTCACAATTTGGAACCTTGCTATTAGATTCACTAAAACCAAGCCATAACTCTTTATTGGAATATAAAATTCTGAATTTTAAAATTACCTTGGAAAAGTAGCACTGGAAACAGGTTTTAAATTATCCTCCAATTCCATAAAGGTTGTTTTAACAGAATTAACTGAGAGTTACATGAATACAGTTTAAAAAGGGTGTGTTTGCAGATGGGTCACAGTCCTTTCAGCTCTGGACTTCATGACGCCAGGAGAAGTTGGAAACTACACAGTATTTGTGAATGCAAGATTTTACATTTAGATAGGTTTGAGTTGAACAATCTGAAACAGCTCCCATAAGCACAGAGCTCCTTACTGTCTGTGTGTTTGAGAAGGCTGAAGAGCTCTGTTTATTGCCACAAAGGGCCTGGAATAAATTATGTTAAGTAAATTGGCTCCAGGTTTTCTTGTTTCAGACAGTAGCTTCATGGCAATCTGTTTTACAGGCTCCACTAAATCTGAGCAATTGCAGGGAGGTGACACCTCATTCCAGGGACAGGACATCATGCATGTGCCAGTCAGGTCCAGCCCCTCTCTCAGTCAGGATGGCAGGGCACCAGCAGTTCAGCTTTCTGTCTTTTGGCAGTTTAACCTGCAGCCCATTCCAAATTTATGGGTCCCACAGGGAGGTCCTAACAGGATGGGGCCGGGCTGCTCAGCCCCTCCTCAGCCTTGTGCCTCCCACCCCTACGTGGGGCAAATAAAAGCTCCTTTATTCCACTGGAAATGCCCCTGTTTCAGTGAGGTGTATGCATGGCTTCCTTCCCTGGTCGGTCTTGCAGGTGATAATTAACACAGTGCAGTGCTATTTCCTAGCTAAAGCCGAGGTGGGAAAGCAGCTTTAGCCTCAGCGTTTTTCTTTTCAGACTCTTTTTCCTCATTTATTTTGGATCTGTTCACGGTGAGGAAGTTTTAGAATGTGTTGGTCTGTAGCTGAAGTATCAAAGAACTAAACAAACCAGTAATTTTTCCTTCTCTGACCAAATTCTTCTTACTTTTGAGGGGAGGAAAGAATTGGGGAGTCAAATTTGCTTTTAGGTTTTCTGTTTTATTTCTGTTCATGGGACTGTTTGCTTCTGAGCAGTGTGACTGTGGGTCTTTTCAGCACAGGACACTGATTGACATTGCATGTGTTACAGAAAGGAAAGATATTTCCTGAAGATTAATGGCAAGTTAGTTGGCCTGAAGTTCATTAACGTGAGCTAGACTGTTGGAAGGACTGTGTGTGGAAGCTGGAATTGTATGAGAGGATCATCATAAACTAAAAATATATGTGACAATCTGGCCAGATTGCAATGTATCTAAAGAAAGGACAGGGTTGGCTCGAGCTCACAGAGCAGCTGCCTCCAGTGTAAACTAACTGCCTTGTGAAAGCAAATGGTTTTTCACAGACATGATTCAAATAAAAGGGAAAAGGGAAAAAAAAAACCCAACTGAAAAAAAAGGAAGGTTCCCATTAGCAAAAAAAGGCTAATTGAAAAAGTGATGTTGTGAGCTATGGCCAAAGGCACAAGTTTGGTGCTGATTCTCAATCAATTCAGCAAATGACAGTGCATTGACACAACTGGTTTTTTAGTCAGATTTAGTCCTGATTCTTTGCCTCAAGAAAATGAGCTCCAAATCCTTTGGTGAATTCCCTGTTGGCTGAGGCCCAGACCTTCAGGCCATGACTTCTCGACATACTTGCAGTGAGACTGGCTCCCTCTTAATTGCTTCTTTTTGAAGTATGGTTTGTCACTATCATCCTGCTGAAGATGAACAGGGCTGGTGTCTGATCTTCATGTATTCTTTCCCCTCCTCCCCTTCTTTTCCCCTTCTTCCACCCTAAATAAATTTCTTAAAGGCAATTTTACCCTGGGATAGTCTAATCCACATCAGTCCTTTGTGGTCCACCCTCAAATAGATCTGTTGGCACAGAAGAAGTAAGGGTCTTCTCTTAGGCTCTCATACTGTAAGAAAAGGGAGGGGAAAGATGCAACTGGCATTTCACATTTGTCTGTTTTGTCTCCATGTCATCTCATGAACATGTACTCACACTTGGCTAAGAGTAGTGCATTCAGATCCTGAATGTGAGTGTTGAAGAGGGGCCTGAGAAGAAAGAAGCTCAGTGTTCTGCAATAGGAACTACGCTTTGGGCCTTTTATGAATTGCTTCCCTCTTTTCACCATCATGCTCTTGTTGCACACTTCCTTGTCTTTTACTGTTGACTGAAGGTCTCGAGGCTCAGGAAGCCCAAGTTCCATCTGAGAGGGATTTCCTCTGTCAGAGAGAACTGAAGGGATTCTGTTTCCATCCTTTCATGCCAGAAAGGATGAACTACCTGCATCAGGAGGTGCTGAATTGGTTCTGGGTGCTGCTGTAGCTCCCAGAGTTGCCTGACGCGGTGGTGCAGGAGCTTGAATGCCAGAGCAGGGGCCACAAGCTGTGCTGCATCTCTCATGGGATTGCAAGGAACCTCTTTTTGATGTCTGTGCAAGTGTTGGCTGATGTAGGCACTAGGATTGCTCTTTTAATCAGGCAGTTCCAGTACCTTTCAGAAAAGAATTTCCATGGCAAGTCATGAGCCATTAATCTCTCTAGCAACCATAACATTTCCTTACTCCTTGGTTTTACAGCATTACTCAAACACTGACATTTGTCATTTCAGCAGCCATCTCCCTTGACCTCTAGCATCATGCACTTGCAGGGGGAAGGATCTGGTCTTACAAATATTTTCCTACTCTGATCTCTGTGATTTATTAACCATCAAGTTTTGCCTTCAGAACTCAAGATGCCATTTCAAATAATTTCATGTGCAAAAGTGGAGTTATTGGGCAAAAGGGATCCTTAATAGCTGGGTACAAAGGACACAAGGATTGCTGTTGCTGTTTTTTTTTTCAACTACTATGCTGGCTGTGTGACCTTGAGGAAATAGGTTCACTGCAGCTTTATGGTTCCATTTTTGCATAGGGAAAATAAGGACAGTGATAATTACTTTCATTTGTAAAACACTTTAAGATTTATGGAATATGAATGACTTATTAAGCGGAAAGTGCTGCAAAGCCGGCTTAGTTGCACACTGTGGTAGCAAAATCTCGTATCAGCCTATTGACCCCAGTCTGAAACACTCATTAAAGTTTATGGGACATTTTGGTGGATGAGTTGAGGCAGTTATTCTGCTGGAAATATCATACTGAAAGAGCTTTTAAATCCATCATCTGCGTTGACTTTTTTCTCTATTAAACCAAACACAACTGCTTGCCCTATCCAATTGTCTTAGTTTGTTTATGAAAGTTTTGATGGTTATGTACTCACTGTTAACTCAGCTTGTACCCCCATGGCATCTGAGACATTACAGTTCATTCTAGTCATAGCATAAACATACAATAGCTGTACTGAGATAAAAAGAGTTATAAAACATTAAGATATCCAGTGGACTGATATGAGCTAACAAGTTGCGTGGTCACTTTTGAATGGGAAATGTTCTTTTTGTGGATTAATTTAATTAATTTAATTTGTGCTTAAACTTTAGCTATGCTGGATACTGGTGTTTGAAAAGTTTACATATTTTTCCAGTGTCAAAATGCGTAAACTTAGTATTAAAGAAACAAAACATTTTTACTTGTAACTAGAGGAAAAATACTTTTATAGGAAAGAAATTAAATGAGCTACTCTTTAAAGATAGGTCTGGCTTGCTTGCAGAATTATTATTTATTCAGTAATGCAGGTCTAGAGATGTTTTCTTTTCTTCTTCCAGAAAAAACTTGGATTGTTTGAAAAGTGGGGAGATATTTCACCATAGTGCAAAAGAAGATACAGAAGAGGAGAGCAGAATGAGAGCTTTGCAAGTGCCACGTGCCTGTAGCCTGCTGTCTTTAGTGATGCTGTTCCTTCCAGTCACTGGAATGTCAAAACAAAATATCCCAAGACTGAAGCTTTCCTATAAAGGTAAAATCTTCAGTATTTTTTCTGATTCTGTCACTTTTGTTTTGATGTGGTGTTGCCAGCAGTTCATTTGTATTACTAACCAGGAAAGCAAAACACAGTCCCAGAAATACGTAATAGAAGCCTTAAGGATGGATGAATTCTGCCTAGGGACAGTATTATATTCTGTTTTGTTTTGTGTTTTTTTTGTGTAGGGCCACAAATGTTTCTGTAATATAATTGTCTTTTGAAATTATTGTCTCTGTTTGCTCCAAGAGAATGTTAACAGACTATACCTAAATTAGAGGGGAGTGGTACTTGAAACACTCTGAGGCACATTGGAGACATTGCTGTGTGGCTGGTGGGGAGGATGTGAGACATGGAGGATATTCACACCTTGCTAGAGCATCAGAGAAAGTCGAGAGAGCTGCCTCAAGTGTTTCAAGGGGACCGACATTTATTTTTGTAATAATTCTTTTTCTGTCACTAAGTTGGTATGTTAAACTCTTCATATGTGGTTTTCTTTCTCCTTGCCTCTTTGGATCACAAAAGCTTATTTCTCTGTGGAATTTCTCAGTCTTGTGTGTAGTTCTTGTTGAGAATGGTACTGTCTGAGGGGTTTCAACACAGATGTATTTATGTCTTAATGCACAATTTTTAAAATAAGGTAGATTTCTTGTTGCTTTGAATGTACAGTACATCTCCACAGGCACAGAGATGTGTCACTGATAGTGTCTTCTTTAGCTAAAACAAATGCTGTCCAGTTAGTTATGTTTCAGCTGTGTCAGCACCCTGCCCTTATGGGAGCGATTTCTTCTCTGTTTTTCAAACGTACGTCTTCCTATGATTTGCAGAATTGCACTCAGGATGGTGTGATGGGACAGGCTGTAAAGCCTTCATCAGGGCTTATGATATGTTTATCATGAGTTTAACAGCCAGAGGAATTTATTGAGTAAGCACAATGACATGCTATTTATTTACAAGCTCCTCTTTTGCTAGATTTGCATGCCACTGTGCGTGCTGTTCCCCTGTGCATCGATGTGTTTGGATGTGTTTGTGCGAGGGAGACAGAGGAAGCAAGATCAAGGGATCTTGACACCATTTTTATAAATTCAGGAAACAGTTGCACTCACTGAAGCCAATGAATACAGAAACTAAAGACTTGACATGAGTTATGAAAGTTAGCAGTAAAACCCTCCTAACTCACAGCCGGCCTTCTCACAGCTAGGCTTTCTGAGATAATTCCCAAAAGCAGCATATACCATATGGCGATGGCATTTATTGTGGATTTGACACTCACAATTAGTGAATTCCTCTCAACTTCAAAAGCAGATAGCCTTTGGCAAAATCCTGATGGATGCATTTGGCAGGTAAAGAGGGGGAGAAAGAAAAATTATCGAGGTCAACATAGAAAAAAGAAATGGCTGAAATCTTAGTTTAAAATAGCGGCTGAGACATGCTGGGAGCGGTTGGGAAAATGCCTGAGCTCGTTTAAAAAGACAATGAGCAGATGATTGATATTTAGGCCCTGACCCAAACTTTTATTAGCAACTTTATAAACCTTTCAGTTTGGCTTGAGGGATACCATTTCCTGTCCAAACGTATCCACCT
Source organism: Eopsaltria australis (assembly GCA_034509425.1). Lineage (NCBI taxonomy): Eukaryota > Metazoa > Chordata > Aves > Passeriformes > Petroicidae > Eopsaltria > Eopsaltria australis. The sequence continues at coordinate 25,744 of JAVTVJ010000826.1, forward strand.
ATATCCCTGTAGGGGGGGAAAATCAGCAACAGATACAGATGCAAAATAGCACATAAATCTTAATTTAGAGGACTGTGATGGAACTGAAAGGCCAGGAGAAAGAATTACGAGAATTTATTGTGCCTAGTCTTACTTTTTTGGGAGGGTGGAAGGTGTGTATTTTTCCACATGGAACAAGAAAAAAAAATACTGCTGTTTTTTCACACTTCTATATTGTAAATGCTTCCAGTCTGGCTTATCCTAATTAAACCATATTTTTGTTGTTGATAACAGGATGTCAGATGTACTGAATATTTAATACAGTTGTCAGAATTAAGTCTACCTTCCTCCCCCCGAGTGTTTCAGACAAAATAATTCCATGGTTTCTGTGAATAAGATGTAGGAGAAATGAACTGTCTTGCCAGTTCTCATAAAATTGTTAGTCATGCCACTGACAAGTCCTAGCATCTCTGTTCTTTGGAATTGAGACTTGGAGGAGGAGAATACAGGGTTCATTCCCTTCTTTATGGAAAACAGATGAAAACTGGCCACATCAGCCAGTTCCAAAACCTGGTCACACACGTGTCTTTGAAGGGGAGGTTTCATCTCCTTTCAGGTGCAATGTGTTTAGGGCATAGATCCATCTTCCCAGAAAAGCTGAGCATTTGCTGGGGCAGGAGAGCTGGAAGTAAGCAGGATTTTTGCTCTGCAGTTACTGAATCTCCCAGCTGCATCAGTCAGTGGTGGATGGAGGAAGAGGGAGAGGGTGGGGTAGTTAAAGATGTGTCTGTAACTGTAGGAGTGCTTCAGTAAACCACAGCATGTCACAGCTCCTTTGTGTTCAGACAGCAATTAAAATTTTAGACCTTCTCTTAATGGCAGTTACAGGTTTTCATCTTAAGGAGTGGGAATCTGTGCTGGAAAAGTGAAGATACTTCAGGGAGTGATGTGGGGATCAATGCAGTGTTGGATTTCCTTTATTGTTTGCTCCAGTCTAGAAATGTGTTCTAAAAAATCATGCGCGTATAAAACTAAAACTACACAAAATTGAATTTTCAAAATATGTTGCAATACAGAATCAAAGTCATGTATTCTCCACCTATCTTAATATAATACATTATGATCTGTAATCAGAGATCTCATCCTTTATTCCCACATTTTCCCTGATCTATTAGTTGAAAAATTCTCTTCACTTAGACTTAGCTTTTAGATATTGGTTCATGTCATTACTGTCCCAGAAATTGTCACTGCTCTTGTTTTTAGGGTGCTCTCACTGCAAAGACCTTGCTTAATCTATGTATCATAGATACTTTCAGAAGTTTGAGTTGTTTTTTATTATTATGTTATAGCTTTAATATTAGGCAACGGTAAGGAACTGTCTTCTAATAGAAGATTACCATCTTTAGAAAACCAGGGGATGATTTTTGAGTAATAGTCCATATTTTAATACTTGCTGTCTATCACTGCTTTCAGTTTAAGAGAAGCAGTGTGTATTTATCACTCATTTTCATGTAACTGGAGTTAACCTGTGATCTTCATCCAAATTGCAGAACTCCTCAAGCAACAGCAGTGATGCTCAGCTTCCCTAAGCAGCACATCCTCGTTGTCTGCTGCCTCATTTAACATCCTCATTCCAGCCTCTAGAGCAGATGCAGAAGGTTTTCATATGGCAGTCTCATTCATGAATGTCATTTTCAGGACAGCATCAGTTTTGTTACTAAAGAATTCATATATGTTTAATTCATATATGTTTAATTCATACAGTCCTGTTTCTGTCTATCTTTTGGGTAATAATATTTTTTTACTTCATTGAGAGGTACTTCCATACATATTTTGTGTGTGTGTTTCTAGGTTCTGCTTTCTAGGAAAAGGTAGAGAATAGACAGACCAGAAGGTTGATTGCCTTGTAAGGAAAAAAAGAATTAACCTTCTTTCAATTGGTGGCTGTCCTAAAATTTCCGTGCAGAAATGTAGATTCCTTATTGCAAATTTAAGCCTACTGATTTGTTTCACTTTGCTGCTTTCCATGGACATCTTAGTAAGTGTAGGCTTTGTTCTCAGTGAATGCATTTATTTTACAAAAGTGTGCACCGTGGTTTATTGGCTGAGGGGGATGCCCAGCCCAGATTTGGACATTGTCTCCAGTGACATCCACAGACATCCATTATTCCCATGTGGGAATGAGGCCATGCCCCAGAGCGAGCTATGCTTGCTGTGAACAGCAAGCAACTTGGTCAGAGGATCAGGAATCCTGCACTGTGACACAGTACATAGGAGAAAGCACGACTGAAGGCAACCTTTGGCTTTTAAACCAGGATTTACTTAGCACTGTTAAAAACAACTGTGGTAGTAATTTAAATCCAATAAACAAGAGCATTCTTCTCAGCTGATTTGTTTTTCTCCACATTGGGTGAATTAAGATGCAGTCTCACTCCCACTGAAGTCATGGCAAGAGTTTTCCACTGAAGTAAATTGAAGCAAGATCAAATTCACACTCCTCACTTTTTTTCATCTTACATAAGTAAACTAAAGACAGGCAGTTCTTTCTCTTCTGGTGAAGGAAGACAGTGCTAAATGGTCAGCTCCACATGGAAATTAGCCACGTTTAAGGATTGTTTAGTTGCATGCAGTGTTTAGCACACAGGATTTTCTTCCCCCTAAGAGTGATCCTTTCTTTAAACATGGTGAAAAAGCAAAGAGAGAGCATTTTGGTGCCAGGAATTCTTTTGAAAATTTGACTGGATGAGTCCATTTCCTTAATGTTCAAAAATAATCCTTTGAACATGCTACTTTACAATGTCAGGCATTCTGTCCTCTATATTGTTTTTGCTTTAAACTTGTTTTATTTTGTAGGTGATAGGATGCTTAACTGTTGCATCAGAGCAGTTAGTTTGTTCAGTTTCAGTACAGCTGGCTTATTTCCATGTCATGCATCATTTAATTATACATATAAAACATAGTTAAAATTGTAGTGCTCTGTGAGCCCCACTTAAACTGTCTGTGACACTGCAGTAATCCCAGTACCCTGATGGGCTGTTGCACAACTATGACCGGTTGGAATGTGGTGAACTGGTGATATATAAGAGAGCCTAGAAATGAGCTTGCATTTTGCAGCTGTGCTTGCTCTGCTGGAAGAGGAAGTAAAACCAGAAAAACCCTGCTCTTGTGGCAGTATCAGCAGCTGTAAATCTGAATGCTTATGAAAATCAAGGAAAATGTACTGAGTGAGGAAGTGGGTTTTTTTCCCCCTTGTTTGTTACTTAATTAATTTTTGATGGTTTGTTATTTCTCAGAAAAATCCATCTCAGATTCCTTTGTGGCAAAACATGAAGTGTTTGTGTAAGAGTGAAGATGCTAGTACTGGATGATTGTATAGTTGTGCAAAAGACGTTGCCTGTTTTGTCTCAAAAATGCTTTCTGGAGGCAGTGATCATCGAGACTTAAAATGTACCCTAGCCTGAAGATGGACAGGCACTGCTCTCCATGTGAGGAAAGACTCTTGTCTTTATGCAGTAAACTAAGTATAAATGTGAAGGCATTTAGTGATGGGAAAAGCAGCAAATTTCTTACAGACATTTTTTTCCTATTTTAAGCAAGTGAACTTGAAGGTCAGATCCAACTATATGTTGCATTTTCTGTCATATAATTATCATATATATATATAATGTCCTGGAGAGCAGCCTCCAGTCACTGACATCAAGAGTTTGCATAGGTGTTGAACTAAGAATAACCTTGGAGAACTGACCCATATCAACCTCTTAACTGTGTAGACTTTAGCTCACAACAGTTTTTGTTTTTTCATGATCACAGAAGGGCCTCAGTTGGATAAAAGAATTGTGTTCAGAAAATACAGAAGTATTCTGCTGAATATTCACTTTATTAAATCTCAGAAGATGAGAGGAAACAAAACTGAAAGAGTAATACTTGGCAAAGAATTTTTGCTCCCTTGTAAAAAGAAGGATGGGACAACATCAAAAACAGCTTCCCTGGGAGAATGTGGGGAAGATACATGATAAATGACATCAGCTCGGAAGAGGGTTCAAAACTCTTTGATTGCTTTTACTAATGACATGTGTTAAGCAAATCCAATTCCGAGCAGTTTCAGAAATCCCAACCGTGTTCTCTTTCTGCACACTATGGCAGGGTATGATGTGCCTGACATCACAGCTGTGGTCACTATGCAGGTTCTCGAGTCACATGCTGTTTCCCTTTCCTCCCTCCCCACTGCTGCAGTTCCATTTGTAGATGAGTTCCCCAAAGAAGGGCTGAGAGGTATAATCTCTTCTGTACTCACAGTACTTTGGAGATAAATACACAGAGATGGCAGAAAGAGACAGAATTTCCTTTATCAGTCAGAGAGACTGGCTAACTCTGTTTAAGGGAGACAATTTAGAAGATGGTGGTGTGGCCGATGGTGTGGGCTGGCCAGCTGCCCACCAGGGTTTCGGACAGCAGCCGCACGGTGTTTGCAAGCCAGCATCCCTGACCTGAGCGGGTTCACTGCTGTTGGATCCTTACCTCCCTAGCGGCAGGCTGTGTCTCCCTTTACGGTGGACACTGTAACCAAAGAGCCGGAGTATTGAGGGAGGGATCTTTCGCCCCAGAATAACAGAGACATTGTAACGCAGTGTTACCAGCTCTCTGAGCATCCAGGCAAAAGACCCAAAGACCCGGGGTGCCCCTTGCATCAGACTTTTATTGAGGGATTACAAACCAAGCACTGAGGGGCTTGGGGGAGGAACCAGGGAGGGATCGGGAGACAGGAACGGACTGGGAAGGGAACGGGGAGGAGAGGATGAGATTGGCAAGGGGCTAACACAATCAACTACTGAGTAACAGTGAACTTTCTGGAGACTAAAGATAATAGACAGGAGAGTGGCAAGTGGCCGGACAAGTGGGGACAGGGAAGCCAGCCCCCGGGAAGTTCGGCCCATCTAAAGGGCAAACCACCTAGGGCTCTACCCCAGGGGAGTCCCCAGCCCCAAGTTCATGGTGGGGGGAAAGGTTTTTGGGGGCTTGGACCACCACAACATGGTGGGAGTGACAGAGGTACATCTTTGCACAAATTTTAAAAACCAGACATTCTACTTTCTGAACAAAATGCTGGCTATCCCAGAATTTTGCACTGTGTGGAACCACAGAGTTTGAGAGCTAAGAAGTTATTGAAGGCACTGAAATTTTGGAATTAACTGATTTGGTCTCTTTAGGATGGTATGAAGTCATCCTGGGCATCACCCAAGAAGCCTGGATTTCTTTCAGGAAGATTTCTCACTAAATCTGTAGAAAACATGAGCCTATATGACACCCTGCACTAAAAGTAATAAGTATAAATACAACTAATAAAAAATGTCCCACTCCAGTATTAAATAAAAGCCTACACCTGTATTCTGAGAACACTGACGGGTCCTGTCACCCAGATTGATATTTGACAAGGGTTGTGGGAGGGCGCTTGTGCCTGCTTTGTAAAGGGAAGCTCTGGGGCTCCCAGGTTCCCGAGAGATGGCTCTGCACTTTGTGTCTCTTGGGGCTTTGGGTGCCCGGGGCCATGAGGAGTTCCCTGAGCAGGGCTGGGGACGGCGGGCGGGGCTGGCCTGTGATGGCTCTGGGGTCTGTGACAGCACAGAGGCCTGTGTCACAATGGGGGCAGCTATAAAAGGCCGCAGCGGGTGCCGCTGCCCCAGTAGAGCCTGGGCGAGCGGTGAGTACACAGGCAGTGGGGAGGGACACAGGGCTGCAGGGGGGCTGGGGCAGCAGCGCTGGCACCGGGGCGAGTGTTGTGCCCCTGCAGCCAGGGCCCAGCCCCTGGCGGGAGCGCCTGGCTCATGGCGCGGCGCTGGCTGGGGCAGCGCTGCAGGCCTTGCCGCCTTCCTTGGGCCCTCTCCTTCCTGCCGCCACATCCCTGCGGCTCCTGCCCCCACCAGCTGCCTCCATTCCGGCCCCACTGAAGCCCTTCTGTGTGTCCTCCTGCAGACCATGGCTTTACTGTCATTGCTCTTCGTGCTGGTGCAAAGCCTGATCCAGTACCCCCAGCCAGCTGGGGACGGGCTGGACGAGGCCTCGCACCGGCGGATGCAGGAGCGTCAGGAGCTGCTGGAACGCGAGATGGCTCGGCTGCTGCAGGAGCTGGAGCAGGGAGCCCCGGAGCAGCAGGACGAGGGCTGGGGAGCTCTGTTCTTTGGTGCCCTGCAGCAGTGGCCATTCTGGCTTCTTGCTGGACTCCTGCTCCTCTTGGGCCTGTGGTTTAGCTGCAGGAGGAGGAGCTGGGAGGCCAACAGCAGCGGCAAGGACCAGAGCTCCTGCAAGATGTTGGGAGACGAGAGAGGAAAAGGCATGGAAGAAGACAGTGTTAATTTAGAGGAAGACGAAGAAAACGTGGATGTGACCGTGAAGACAGATGACAGCAGCAGTGGAAATGAGAGAGATGGCAGTCCTGTGGCTGCAAATGAAGGAGATGACGATGTCAATGAAGACAACAATGATAGAAAGGAAGACAGTGATGTGAAAAGTGAAGATGGCCGTGATGCAGAGAAAGATGAAGGATGCAGTGATGGGAATGTGCCAGGAGAGAACACTGCTGAAGGAAATGAAGAAGAACCTGGCAATGCTGCTGGAAATACAGAAGGGCAAGATGAAATAAATGAAGGAGGAAACAAGGATGTGCAGGTGGAGGAAAGCAAGGATACTGGAAAGGAAGAAGAAGATGGAAATGAAGAAAAGAAGAATGGTGCGAATATGAAGGCAGGCAGCAGTGATGGAAATGAAGGTGAAGACAGTGTAGGTGGAAAAGAAGAATACGCGGATGTGCAGGTGGAACCAGACAAGGGCACTGGAATGGAAGAAGAAGATGGAAATGAAGAAAGAAACAATGCAAATATGAAGGCAGGCAACAATTATGATTTAAATGAAGGTGAAGACAATGGAGATGGAAAAGAAGAATATGCAGATGTGAAGGGGCAGGAAAGCAGTGATGCCAGTGAACAGAGCAGCAGGGATTGGACTGGGCAGGAAGATAACAGTGCTCCTGGGAATGAAGCGGACCAGAGTGGCTTTCCTGGAACTGAGGAAGAAAATAAGGAAGCTATAAAAGAAGATGACAATGATAGGAACAAGGAAGAAGAACAGGGTGACGTGAATGTGAAGGGAAGCCAGAATGAAGATGGAAAAGAAGATGAACAAGGTAACATGGCTGCTGGTGAAAAAGAAGGCAGTGATGGTGGCAAGGAAGAAAGCGGCAGTGGTGGAATTGAGGACGAGGAAGATGCCCGAGATGTTGGGAATGAGCAAGGGATCCTTTTGCTGGATCGCATACAGTGGCCCGTGGAGGAAGTGGAGAGAGGCTGCTCAGTGACGGCTGAGCTGATGGAGAGCTTTGCGCGTGTCTTTGCTGACAGCGTGAGCGATAGTTTCTATCCAGTGCCTCAGGAAGCAATCGGGGTGGGCAGCGCCTTTGAGGGTTGGAGTCCCCATGAGTGGGATGGGGTCTATCGAGTGCTGATCCCACTGAATCCCCCACCTGGGCACGCCTTCCACCTCGAGCTGAACAGGGCAGGGCAGACGGCAGCAAGGACCTTCTGTGTCCGGGTGGAGCTGGTGTGCACGTGCGAGAGGGAGCAGGTGGGCGAGAAGCTCTTGTGCTTCCTGCACCACTCGAAGAAGGAGCTGCGGCAGAAGCAGAAGCGCAGCCTCCTTGAGACTCTCTGCACCGGCTCCTACCTAGACGTGGAGAAAACCTCCCACTGGTTCTACCAGCTGGTGAGATCCTCGTGGCTGCATGTGCCTCAGTCCTACTCATGGCACCTGGTGTTCCAGCCCTGCAGCCGGTCCTGCCGATTCCAGCTGAGCAAAGGCAAGGAGAGCCTGGTGGTGGAGATGCTCTTTGGGGTGTGCCAAGGGGACTCTGACATCTTTGTGGTCAGCCAGCTCCCAGAGGCCCAGAAAGGCGGCTCCAGCATCTGTGTGAGCAGCCGGTCCGCCAATGCCGACTTCATTGCAAGCACAGCGTGGCCTGAGACATACGCTGTGGCAGAGGCAAGATTCCTCTGGTACATTGGCTGGCAGCTGCCGTGTGAGGGCTTGCACCTGAAATGCCTGCAGGTCTTCACCTGCATCCTGAGGGGCACGGGGTTTTCCAGCTCTACCTGGAAGACTCTGGTCATGCACGTGCTGACCACCGTGCCGCTCTCCCGGTGGCGCAGGAGGGATTTTGCGCGGCGGCTGTGGGACATCATGGCACACCTGCGCCGCTGCCTGCAGCTGAAACGCCTGGAGCACTTTGTGCTCGGCAACAAGAGGCTTCCTGCAGAGATCAGCTTGCCACCGGCAATGAGAGGGGTTGAGCCACTCAACCTCTTTGAGCACCTGGCCCAAGACCCGGCCGCCCACAGAGAGGCCATGCAAGCCTATGGGCAGCTGCGATTTCGCCTCTGGATGCTGCTCTCCAGCCACTGAGAGGAGTTCCCTGCACAGAGCTGTGCTGGGGGGCTCACACCCCATGGCAGCCACGTGAACACTGCAGAATGGCTGCATTTGTCACTGGCAGTCCTGAAGCTGCTTCCCTGCTCCCGTGGAAGGAAGATGCTGCAGCACATGAATTCCTTGTGCAGACACATCTCGGAGTTGCCTTGCCCTTCACCTTCTGGTTACGATGGTTCTGCTGCCTAAATCTACAAGGCAGAAATCGGCTGCACCTGCACATCCTCACAGAAGACAGTGAAGCTGATGGAGGTTGTTTAGCACACCTCAATGCAAAATTAGGCTTTTAGGGACTTAATGTAGTTAGTGAGCTGTAGATTTCATGGTTTTTAAGGATGTAATCCTAGTATATGAAAGTACAATAGATAGTTTTTATTCACTTTACCACAGAAGAATAGGTAGCAAAAGTTTTTGATAATGGGACTTGTTTATTAGCATTCCTTCCCAAGGCCCTTTAGTATTGTCAGTATATACCTCTTTTGCAAAGTTAGCCTTAGTTTAAGAAATTGAGCTGCCCTACTGTAGTTGTTAGTCTGCTTTTCAGCAGTATCTGGATATTTATGTTTGAAAAATGAATAAAAGGAGAGAAATTTCTCAAATTGCCTGAAACATGTCATTCTTTATATTTAGCCCTCTTCTGTATGTTAGAGAATGTCCTTCCTATACACCTATCTGAAATAATGATTTTTTACAAACAGAGATGTTGAATTCGTTAGGTACACTGACTCTCGAGCATTTCCATAGAAGTGCTTGAAGCTTGAAGTGCAAATGCCCTGAAGTGTCTGAAATTCTGCAGCAGAGTACTCCTGAATTTTTTAGGCATCTTGGGAAGAGTTGTTTACACGGTCATTCTTATAGGCTCCTGGGGAACAGTTCAGTCCTAGGAGATGAACAGGGAAGTCCCTACCTGCAAAACACGTTGTTTATTGCATAGTTCTTTTTTGCGCTTCTCATAACCAAGGCTTTGACACCTAATTGTGACAACAGAAAGTCATGTCTTCCCTATTCCTTGTTATCTGCATCTTTTTGGAGAGGCCCGGCTGTTCTATGAATTTTACGTTTTCCACCAGGCCTGATAATATTGTCTAACAGTGAGAGCCACTTGACTTGCACAGCTTTGTCCATGGTGAGATGCAGCTAAACAAAATACAATTGTTGCTGTAGGTAGTAGAGATTGGTTGTGCTCTGGAAGTATTTATTCTCTTTGCCTTCATACCAGTAGATCAGGAGTCAACGGGTCAATTTTAAACTTGGAATACCTGAGGAAAAGGATAAATTGCTGCAGTCATGCTATAAATACGTTATCTCAAAAATTTGGTTGAGAATTTCTACAATGCTCACGTAAAACTTCATGTGTATTCTCCAACATGAGAAAGGACTTGCTCCTACCTAAAGGAAAGTTATGCGACCTTTGTTCTTTGCTGTATATGAATATTATACAGCCTTTAATTTCATAGTCCTTCAAAGGTGTCATTAGATGTAGCTGCTTTGAAAGAAATTGAGATGTACCCTTTATGCTAATTTAGGCGTGGCTTGCCATTCAAAAAAGGTCTGTAACGGGTCACAAAGGGAATTCTGAGTCTCAGCCAAGTTGGTTCCACATTGCTGCCTTCTTACACCGTGCTGGAGTTGACAAATGGTAGCATGGTCACCACATTTGATGCTAAGAAGTCTAAATATGTTTTGTAAATGCAAATACATATTATCAGAAGAGGATGACACTTGTGCTTTTCAAGGCTTTTTGCTGTGGCTCTGCTGCTGGAGATTTTTTAAGTAAGCAATGATCATGCTGTTGTGAGGCAAGTCCACTGAGATATTGTGCTAAATGAATAAAACCCAGTCACTATTCCAGCTTCTACCACTCAGCAGTGAAATGTTAACCCAGAAAGGGAGTTAGTTGGATACTTATTTAATCACTAGGCTGGAAAAAACAAAACCTATTTAGTTTTGAGGAAAACAGCAAATAGAGACTATAAAAATAAATGTTGAACATGTACTCATGAAAGACCATCCCTGGAACTAACTTTGTTACTGTGCCTTGTGAGAATGCTGGTTCTGTGTTAGCCAAGCTACAGAGATGCAGTGATTCAAATGGACAGCTTGCTCTAAGCTTGAAAATCATTGGGAAATGTGCTTTTCACAGTAAATTTTTCCAGTGTAATATCCTTGGTGACAGTAAATATGTCTCACCGTCAAGGGAAATTTCAATGCATAAGGTTGGATTGTATTGTTTTATGGGGTGAGAACAGTGATGGATTTGGCTGCAATTTAATCTACCCTCTGTTAATGTTTACATGTAAAGTTGTATTAGGTTATGTTACAGCTATAATCTTATCAGTGTCCATCCTCAGGATCTTATTTCAAGCTGTTTTCAATAGTAAGTAACTGACCAAACCTGGTTCTTCAGCACTTTGCAGCTTGTGTTGTCATTTGTGTCAGTAAGAAAGGAATGTGTGGTGCTGTCATTTCAGTCAGGAATATTCTACAGATCTTTTCCTTATGATGCAGCAAAATAAATGATTGTCCAAGGCATCAGACAGGGCTTATTCCCACTTGGGCATTTCAGTCATGAGGCAGCATTTTCCCTCACTGTTGTAGCTGTTCTAGGTGGGGTTTGTTTACTGAGAAATTGTCGAACTGTTCAACACCAGATGACAAATGTCCATTTGGAATGGTCTCTTCAGAGAGCATTCCTTTCAAATAAGAAGGAAATGGGAAGTAGAGAGCAGCCTCAGTCATCATCCTACACGTATGTGGAGAATCAAATGCACTTATTTTTGCAGTTGACACTCTAGCAGAAGCCCATGCTTTGCATGGCTCTAAGCAGGGAAAGTGCTTTAGAGCATTTGCACAAGCATATCATTTATCCTTCCTTAGATCAATTTCCTGTGTCTGCAGATGGGAAGGAATTTTCCCTCATATTCAGTGTGTTAGTTACTTGTGTCCTGCAGGTGAGGACTGAGGTTTGCATGTTAACCATAAGCTGCTCTTAAAGTCATCTTGCTGGTAATTAATAAACAGATCTTTTAAAGAGTTACTAATTTAGAAAACAAATCCTGACATCTTTGCCTTCACAAAAGATGTGTGAGAAAGGACAGTGGTGGTGTGTAGCAGTGTAGTGCCCAGCATTTTTCAATGTGAAGCAAGATTTTTTTCCAAAATACTGCCAAATAAATCTCACCTAGGGGAATCGGAGCGGCAGTGCACGACAATTTGTTCTCAGATTGAACTGGGACAACACTCTGCACTGAGCCAGACAAACGCACACAACTTAAGTAGGAGTGACTGAGCCAAAAAATAATTGTCATAATTATATACCAGGTAGTCAGATCAATGATGAAGAAATATTTTTCCTTCAACAGTGCTATTTATTAGCCAGCACCAGAACTTAATGTTTTCTTGCCTGTTTCATGGATTGGAAGAGACCTTGGAGAAAAATTTTTGGGTGGGGATTTTTTCCCTTTATTTCATTCAGGACTTTTTCTCCGAAACTCTGGCCCTGATTTTCATCATTATCAGGATGTGCAAATAACTTGTGCAGGAAGTCTGGCTTTTCTAGCAGGAATACTACATTGTCCATCCAGTGCCAGGAAGGTGGAAATACCCTTTTTTTTATGTTCAGTTAAATACAGGATTTGCATTTCTGTCTGAAGATTTCTAAATAGTTTAGCTTGGAGAGTTTGCTTGTGGAAGAACTGATTCACATGTTTATTTTTTTTCCCCAAAGTAATTACTACCCAACAAGACTTAACTATCCTTGTGCTCTTTTCTGTATGTTGTTTGTGTCCTCATCCAGAATAATGTCCACAGAGTATTAATTAGGCAAAACATTGTAGAATTTTTATTTTACAGCCTTTTAGCTTTTTGCAGCATTATGGATTCTTTCATTAGTTTCACAGAGCATCTTTTTTTCCTTAGTTACCTTTTAAAATACATTTGAAGCTGCTGTTAATTCTCAGTAAAACTTTAGTGTCAAATTTTTGATTTTAGTAGGGATCTTAGAGGTGTTGCCACTAGATGTTCCACTTACTATACCATCCTCATTGAATTGGAATAAATTATTTTGAAGATCCCTTCATTGGCTGGAGGAGGAGGCCTGTGTCAACCATGTGAAGTTCAACAAGGCCAAGTGCGAGATCCTTCACCTGGGTCAGGGCAATCCTTGATATCAATGCAGACTGGATGATGAATAGATTGTGTGATGAACAGGTCGAGTGCAGCCCTGCAGACGAGGACTTGGTGAATGAAAAAATGGCTCTGAGCCAGCAATGTGTGCTCACAGCCTGCAAAGCCAGCTGTAGCCTGGGCAGTACCACAAGAAGTGCGTTCAGCAGGTAGAGGGAGGGGATTCTGCCTCTGCAGTCTGCTCTGGTGAGACCCCACCTGCAGTCCTACATTCAGTTCATGGGCACCCAGTTCAAGAAAGACATGGGCCTTGAATCTTGAGAAGAGTCCTGATAATGGTCAGAGGGCTGTAACACCTTCCGTATGAAGACAGGCAGAGAGGTTTGGGGTTGTTCTACCTGGAGTAAAGACGGCTTTGGGGAGACCTTATTACAGCTTTTCAGTATATAAAGGGGGCTTATAAAAATGATGAGTCAAGACTTTTTACTAAAGCTGTTAGTAGCTTTAGTAAAGACAGGACAAGGGGCAATAGCTTTAAACTGGAAGAGTAGATAGAAACTGAATGTAAGAAAGCCATTTTTTGTTAAGAGATGGGTGAGAAACTGACACAGGTTGCCCAGAGAAATTGCAGATGGTTCATCCCTGGAAGTGTTTAAGGCCATGTTAGGTGGAGCTTTGAGCAAGCTGATCTAGTGAAAGATGTTCCTCCTTAAAATGGGAGAGTTGAACTGGATGATCTTAAAATATCCCTACACACTGTTTCCTGTTCCTAATTATTCTTGTCTGGCACTGACCTTCTTTGCTGCTTTATATCTGGAGCACCAAATATGGTGAGGTATTGATCCTTGATCATGTGTATCCATGAGTATGATGATATAAACATAGTTAGTTTTCTTAGAGTGAAGGAAAGATACAGCACACTTTTTGCAAAGGTCTGTCTTTCTTGGTTTCTAATTTATGTTGAATTTCTGATTCCTTTATGTCATACAGATAATTTATGTAGAAAATTTTATGTAGAAAAATATTTTGTGAAAGTAAATATTACCCAATTTGGAAGCTAAAAAAATCCCAGAGAAGCCCTAAGTTAACATGAACTGTATTATGACTCTGGAAAGACAATCTCCAAGACTGCACTTATCTCACTGGTATACTCCATGCTGGTTGCATATATTTTTAAGAGACACTGATGGGTCATGTATAAACATTTTGATTATAAAGATTTTCTTTGTTTTTCCACAGACTTGCTGCTTTCAAACAGCTGCATCCCATTCCTGGGCTCAACAGAGGGGCTTGATTTTCGAACCCTGCTGCTAGATGAGGAGAGGGGCCGGCTGCTTGTTGGGGCAAAGGACCACATCTTCCTGCTCAACTTGGTTGATGTAAACAAAAATGTAAAAAAGGTCAGTGCATTTTCCACAGTTCATCTCCTAAGTTAAATTTTGTTAAATTCTTTTTTTGTTTGTTTGTTTAGTTTTGTGTTTTTTCTGGGTTTTTTTTCCACTGGGTAACTGCAGATTTGCTGTGCAATGCGATTTAGCAAGATTTGACAATCTCACCTCCCATAGTTACACAGATTATCTTTAATCAATTGAATTTCTCATGCTATATGATCTCCTGTGTGACTGATGGCCTGCAAGAGATCAGCTATGTGGAGGAGCCCTGCAGTGCATGAAAATAGCATCCAAATATCAGCAAAAATGAAAAATGGAGCTCAGAGTGTTCACTTCTCAACTCCTCTGGTCATGGTTACCCTCCTCATTTAAAAGCATTTGAAAGGAAATAACTGAAGACAGCTCTTTCATTGCTTCCTGGCATCACTGGGATTACTTCACTGTAATACTGAACAGAGCAGAGGCAATTTGGATGGCTTAAATTATAGTAAAATGTAAGTGGCAATTTTGGCATTTCTGTTAATATCTAGAATTACTCGTGATAGGAAAAGCTTCCACTGGGATCTGCTGTAGTCCCTTGCCTGTGCCCAGTGACAATGTGTTAACTCGAGATAATAAGATGACAATTTAACCTTCAATATTTCTAGCAGACATGGTGAACTGAAGCTTTTGTAAGCACAGTTGACTGCTACGAGTGAAAACCAGATGCTTGCACAGGAACACATGAAAACTGGTTTCCTGCTTCTTCCAGATATGAAGGAAATTTGAATTCTCAGCTGTGTTTGGTATTTTCTTTAGGCACCAGAGGGGGGTTTTAAATTACTGTGTTCTGCTGCCAGCTCTGAAGAGGTAACTGACCCTGAATTAATGTGATTGCAGGCAGGGGCTGAACAGGTGGAACAAGAGGCTATTTTGCCCACATGTTTGAGAGCAACACTTGCTGTCATTGTATAGAAGAGATACAGTACCAGGCTGAATATCTTGTTCCTTATCTTGACTTCAGCAATGCTGCACATGCCAGTTTCTGTAAAATTCAGATTCTGAGTATTTCAGGCAATTTCTTCCTGGGATCCTTTATCAAGCACTTACCTTGCTTCTGTCATCTCAGTAATTGACTCAAAATCCACTATCCCCCTCAGGATAATTGCATTAATAACAGCACTGCTAATTATAAGTGCAAATTTTCAGACTACAAATTGATTTTTAGTGTAGGCTTTCTGTAGAAAACAAGTTTTGTTTGTGTGAAAAGCAGACCTCTGTTTCTGTGGGATGCTGCTTGCCTCCTGAGAGATGCTGAGTGCTGTCACTTCCCATTATGTTCAGTGGGGCTTTATGAGCCCAGACCTTGCTGGAGGTGGCAGCACCCTGTGTGAGCTGCCCCTCAGTCCAAGCTGGTGACATTTTCCCTTTGGCCAAACCACCACTGATCATTATGGACCTTGTGCTTTCCAAGGAGAGCAGAACACAGACGGAGCCAGGAGAGCTCACGTGCAATGGGACAGTGCCATTTGGTGTAGATGTTGTAGAGAAAAGACTTGCTTTGTATTGGAAGGAAAGTAGGCATTTCCTAAGATGAATAGAAAATGTGTGCTTACATATCTGTAGTAACCTGAAAGGAGGGAATAAAATTCCTAACCACTTGCATATCTAGACTAAATATGTGTGCAGGTTCAGATACTTCTTTTAGTAGTAAACTAATAGTTTAACTATTCAGATAATATTTAACTTTTCAGAAAAAAACACGAGGCAAAATATATTTAAGTGGGTAGAACTGATTGAGAAGCCTTGCCAAGCATCCTGGTGTGCTGATTTCCAAGGCCTCCATGGGCATTCACCAACTTTACAGAGGTATCTTCTTGCATAAATGCCCAGGTAACACAAGGCAATGTCACACAAGTGTTTGTCTTTAATTCCTCTGTGCTTGGCTGCTTGAATCTTGTCAGTGGAGGGAAGGGATGAGATGAAGGAAGCTGCAGGAGGAACTGTGTATGAATCTCAGTGCTGAGGAGGATGCTGGAGGATACTGTACAGTAGCAGTGAAGTGTCAGAAAGTAGCATTTGCCGGTGCTGTGTTTAGACTGACCGTGGTTTGGGTTGGCGCCAGGCCAGGCGGCTGGCTTCCAGGCTTTCCCAGTGTGAGGAAACCACACATGTTGGGACTACAAGGGTCTGAAGTGTGTCCTTTGTACTCCTCTGGAGTAGGAGTCGTCTGGAAAAAATAATCTGCTTACACACAGCCACTAAAACAAGTAGAAATTGATTAGAATATTAAGTTTCTGCTTATAAATGATGTGTTTATGAATGACTTTGAGGGAAGGAGTGTTAAGAGCAAGCTGAGGGTGTGAGAGAGGTATAACAACTTGGAGACTAGAATGCAAGATTGTGCATAGTTTAGGGTTTCCTTTCCTTAAAACAAAGCTGAACATGAACTTTAGAATGCTCTGTGCTGGGTAGGTTCATTGTATTTTAATAAAGCTCTCAATTTCAGATATTTGTTTTGTTAGGAGCTACTGATACCTCCAAAAGCCAAGTCAGAATCCCCAACAATTCATTCTCATATGTGGAGATAATTACTTGGCAAGATTATATTTTTGAGTCTAATGCTCTATATTAAGACACTTCTGGAATAGTATTCAAAGAAGCATCCAAAGCATTGTATCCTGATCCCTTCTCTAATGTATACATATATATAATTTAATAACTTCCTTTTAAAAGCTTATTTATTTACCTAAATTAGTTAATTTGACTTACATAGATTAAGTTATGGCTTTATTTCCTGGTGTATTTTTCCTGATGAAATAAATCAATAGTTCTGCTGGAGTCCCAGTTTCTTAAATCATTGCAGTTTTTATTCAATTTATTGTGTAATAGGTTGAAAACTTCCTTAGCTGGCAGCTTGAAAAAAACCTGTCCGGTTTCCAGTGCTTGCAAACCTCATTATAAAACAACAGTAAGTACCATAGTGTAATAAGCAAGTCTTCCAGAATGGCAGGCAAATGCAGGAAGCTAAAGTGATTATAGTCAATAAATATATAAAGTTTAGCAATGGATAATCATCTTTCTGTAGCAGGGATATATTTTCTCGGACGGTTTCCTGTACAGAAGCCTTTAGCTCCTATTGCAGGAATGGCATGATCAAGTGACAGTCTTTTTTTGAAAGATCCTCACATGCTTGACAAATTCTGCATGCTATTTGCAAACTGGAAGAATTGTGATTTCTTCCTATGAGTAAAATCATGATGGTCAGCAAAAGAAAGCAGTTCTACTGAGGCCTGTATGCCAGAGCCACCAGAAATGCAGTGTAAAACAAAGAGATGTTTAATAGCATTAGAGGCTGGAAAGCTGGAGCAGAAATTCTGTAGGAGCACCAAGCTCTGGGATCCTGCTGGAAACATTACTTTAGTACATCGAATTTTCTTGTGAGTTTGCTGAAAGCCTTTCCTATTTTACTCCTTAAGCTAGATAAATACGAAATACAAAATGTTGTCAGCTGGGTAAACAGTGGGTAAATGGCTGCCCAGCAGTGGTGCCCCTTTCTGAGGCTGTGCTAGCAGAGCACGCGGGGTTACATGTCAGCGCGATTATCACGGTGCGATCCGCAGCACGACCCGCCCAGCTCCGCGGGAATAGGAATGCTATCAAGGCCTGACAAGCTTTTGAAAAGCTGCCAGCCTGCAGGAGCTGTCAGTGCTAGAAGACACAGCCCCATGTGGGCCAAATAGATAAACATGTCAGATCCCCAATAGCAGCTTTGGAACAAGTTGTTTTCATCTGTCCCAGTGTGCACTGGCTCAGGGTCATAAATTACCATCGCTCGGAGCATCCTTGGTTTGTAGTTGCTACTATTTTTCTGGCATGTGCAGCTGTCTTGTGACATCCTTGAATTCCCTCTTGTGTTGACTATTATCTGTATTTCATGGGAAAAATACACATATGCATAAATATATATTTATCTGCTGGGTAAACACTTAAGGAATAGCTGCACAGAATTTTTTTCTGTAACTCCAGTGCTTGCCAACAGTTCAAGTGGGCTTGTATTTCAGCACTGTTTGCAGTGTGAGCCACCCATCTCTGCAGGAAGGGGAACATATATGCAAATACTTACGCATATTTATGTAAAATAGCACCCTCGAGATACAGGAGCAGAATTTTACATTCATTGCTCTGAGAAACTTTCTGTCAGTCTATATAAGCGTGGTCTCAATTAGGAATGAGCCCAGTGGGAGTTTAGCCAGTACTGAAAGGAGGCTTTAGTTCTTGCCATCAGGCCTGAGCCTCAGGAAAACATACAGAGACTGAGGTGTTTATTGCAGCCTTGAAACACAGTAATACCAAGATTGGTCCTTCTTAAAAGATATGTACTGCTTATTCTGTAACTCAAAGGAAGTTAGCTTCCTGCCTGTCAGCAGAACTGCAGACAGTCTGAGACTGAAGCTTTCTTAGCCTGTCAGAAGAAAAAGTTTGCCAGGAGACATAACTGAAGGCCAAAGAGTCATGTGGAAACCACTGGAGATATTTAAACTTATGAAAGTGGGGCATCAGGACTGAGATAATCTAGTATAAACCCGGTGAAACTTCAGGTTAGGGACTTCCAGAGGCAGAGGTGATATCTTTGTGCTTTCTAGCCCTTGGAGGGGTCTTACCACTGAGTTATTTACTCTATAAAGTTGTTTGGCAGGCTTAAATTTAGGCACCTGTGTAGACAAAGTGAAAACTTTTGAGAAGTGTTTACAGACACAAAACAACAGATGGAGCAAGACGTGAAGAAAGCAGTATGAATCCAGAATGACATTAGTCCTAGGTGGAAGAGAGTGTCTCTGTTATTTCCTTTTGCATTGTTGCCATAAATTATGTTTCCATAAACATCCGCTGTCATTTTTCTATTTTACCCCTGTGTTTAGCTATAAAGAATGGCCAGTATCCTGCTCTCTGAAAACATTTGCTTATATTGGTCATTGGTTTTTCAAAGGTAGGATTTGTTTTTGTCTGAAGTGATAAACATGTCAGGAGCAATGCCATTTGCCCTAAAAATCCTGGTGTATGGTTTCCTTTTAGGAGAAACAGACGATAGTCAGAAGTCTGCTGTGGTTACACTGTGGAAAATGAAGTGTAGAAGCACTGAAGCCTTTCAAGATTTAATCCAGTGTAAATGAAATCAGCATCTGGTCTATTTTCTTTAAGCTTTCCCATGTGCTCATAACATACACATGAAAATGCACTTTTCAGAAAACCCTTGAGGCTGGAAGTACTGGCTGCTACTTAAGTTGTGTTGGAAATCATGGTTTAAGAGGAGAACTGGTGCATGTGGAGATGTTGCCTTGTCCCAGACAGATGCAATATTCATGCCCATTTGGTTCTAATATGAGGGTTCACTCAGCCACCTGCCAAATTTAAGCTACCAAAATGTTTTGGATGCGTCATGCAAATACACAACTTTTATTTCCCTCTGACTTCCAGTGCATTTTACTCAGTTTGACAGCACCATGAAAATAAAGAATGCCATACACTGACACTGGCATTCCTGCTGTGTTGTAAATCACTTTGATTAGAATATTTTCTCTTTACCCCTTGCTGTTACATCAGATGATATCTTTCAGAGATCCAATTTTCTGTTACTATTAATAATTGGAGGTGGAAATTCTGGTCAGTTTATTTCCTGGATGTATGTTGCAGGTATGGGAAATAGTACCACAGATGAAGGTCTGTGGCAGATACAAACAAGGTTTAAGGACACATTGGATTTTAAGGATCTCTGAAATATTTCTGAGAGTTAGCTAAACCTTGATGAAACTGCTATAGAGAAAGCTAGATGAAAAAACTCTAAGGACAGAGTGGTTAGTTTTCAAATACAGGAAGAAATTCAGATGAGGAGCTTAGATGTATCAGCTTCTTTGTTTGATGATGACTTTAAAATATTGAATTCCAGAGTACAACAATTACAGTGGGAGTCAGTTGCAAGACCTGCTTGGGGTAACCTTCCTGTCAGGATTTGTATGTGAGAACAATCTGTCCAGTTCCCCAAGCTGTGGACTCCATACTGCCCACATTAATGCAGCAGATGTGAGGTATTTAGAGAACAACTGGTACACGAATATGATCTGCTAAAATCAGATCATTTTGTCATTAATTAGTGCAGTTAGTTAGAGCATGGTGCTAATAATGTCAAGGTCATGGGTTCAGTCCCTGTACAGGCCATTCATTTAAGAGTTGAACTTGATGATCCTTGTGGGTCCCTTCCAACTCAGAATATTCTGTGA
The DNA here is from genome assembly GCA_034509425.1 of Eopsaltria australis. Classification (NCBI taxonomy): domain Eukaryota; kingdom Metazoa; phylum Chordata; class Aves; order Passeriformes; family Petroicidae; genus Eopsaltria; species Eopsaltria australis. The sequence goes on from JAVTVJ010000826.1 coordinate 45,968, forward strand.
TTCTGTGATAATTGTAACACTCTTTGTTTTCCACAAAATAATACTGAGAATGCATTAAATTCTTTCCAGTGTTTTCTGGGAAATTCAGTAAATTTTTAGTGCTTAAAGTAATTTTCAGTGAAGTGACCTGAGGTCAGTATACAGCAGTGACAAATGTCCTAGTTCTCAGGATGCAATCCATGAGCACCCACTTTTATGGCATTGGGGCATGACATTCATGATATTGTCTTATGCAGCAGGGTGACACTCTTATTGGATCATTGTCAATGTTTTCTCAGTGCTCCTTGATCTTTCTGTTTTTCTTTGCTTTTAATTTTTGAGCTATGAATTACATTCTTCAGAAAATTAAGAAAAAAAAATTTAAAAAGAAAGTCACATTATTGTCATTTTACTGGTGGGAAAACTGAGACCTGACTGCCACATATAGTAAGGCAATAACAAAACTAGGATTAGACTGTCTCCTGGTTTACTTCAATCTGTTTGGATCATGTTGCCTTCTTTACTGTACTCATTTTATGGTCCCATTGAGCTAAGTCATGAATACTTTTTTTTTTTTTTTCTTCACACAGAGGGGTAGTTTTTCATGGAGAAGAGTTTCTCAGGGGGAGTATATTGCATATGCCAATGGGACAAAGGGTTTACAACTCAATCTGGCTTTATTCTTTGAAAACTGCAGTTGGGACTATCATAAGGGGAATTTACCCATACCAATGAGCCTAAACTTCTGAGTTACAGTGTACATGCTTCACAAAGCCTTAATAAGACATTTTGATGCCCAGAAAGCTGTAATTTTATTGCATACCTTCCCTCAAGCATGAATATGATGAATATCCAGTACATAGAATGAAACAAGAGAAGAAAGCTGGCCTTCTCTTGCTGTTTAAAATTGATATTTTCATCTAGCACCTCTTACTCCTTTTAAATAGGAAGGGAACAGCCCCTTACTTCACAGGCCACAGGTTCAGGGTGTGAGTGTTCTGAGGCATGCCATTCAGCTGATGTCCTTCATTCCTGGTGGGGACACACCCTGCTGGTGCTCCATGTGCCACTAATAAATCACTTTGGAGTGTCTTGTACCAGAGGCTGCACTGATAGAGAAGTGCTGGAGCACGTGCTCAGCATCAGGCACGGCAGAGGCTCCAGAGAGAGCCCCAGGGCTGCTGGAAGCCGACAGCCTCAATGGGACACTCAAGTGCTTGCTGCTGGCATGAGCGTGGCTATCTTGGGGAGCTGAAACTGGAAGGAGTCACGTTGGTCAATTGGTCTCACTCCCTGCTATCAGCAGCAGCTACCTCATGGAGCAGTTATTCCTTTCATAATCCAGCCCAAAGCTGTTGTAAGTGGCCCTTTGGGATACTTCATGCAACTTCTTTAGAGATGTTGTTGCTGTGGAGCAGATCCTTGTTACTCCAATGTTTCAGCTTGAATTTTTGTTAAAATCCGCAATCTGTGGAATATATTTATTTATGAGCAGTTTGTACCCATTTCCTCTGGCTGTTTATAGTTCTGGTCTTCAGAGCCCTTTGATTATTCCTGCATAATTTAACTTAGTGAAATTAGTGATGCTTTCCAACTTCAAGTCACCTGCAGGGGTTGTTGCAGAGTTCTGGGTTTTTACCAAGGCTACTGAAGGGTACATGAAATAGGATGAGCTCCAACACTGTTTCTTAAGGAACTTCATGAGGGACTTTCTACCTCAAGTTCTTTACTTATCAGACCATTATTTTTTCTTGTACTAATGCCTGTTTTTGGCAGCTGAGCTAATCAGTTTTCGTGTGACAATTCATTAAATACTTAAATGGAGCCCTGATGAAGAGCAGCTCTACCACTTTAATGTAATTCAGCTAGGTTATTAAAGAAAAGTACAATATTAGAGTGGATCAATGTCTGTTCACCAAGTTATATTGTCTTCTCTACCACACTCCATTTTCATTGGAAACCTGTGTTATTTCTTCCCCTACTAATGACTTGTTTTGAAACCTTATAAACAGATGAAATAAGACCAGTGGGTTTTTAAATTGATTGATCTTCCTCTTTTATATTGTGGTGATATGTAGCATTTTCCACTCATTTTGTAAAGTCCTCCATCCTAGATTTAGTAGCCTAATTAGCAGTGATTCTTGAAAAAGCTGTACTTTCACACAATATTTTCTTTGTAATCAGACTTCACTGTTTTATTTTTGAACATACCTTCTCCTAAGGATTTATAGTCTTAAGTGTTAGCCTAGGAACAAAATCTGGTAGAGAAAGATAGATACTGAAAAATGAGTAAAATACCAGTATTATTATTTCATGACAGATGGCAGCTGAAATTAAGCTCTTAGAGCTGGATCCAGATATTAGTTGTTAATATATACATATATATACACACATATACATACACACATACATATATATACACACATACATATATATATATAGCACCCACATAGCAATTTATATGTATATATAAATATTTTATTAAAAAAAAAATTACATCCTTTTTATCCCTTTCTTACAGTAAAAATGTGTATTTGTAGGGAGGGAAAACTTTACTTTTAGAAATTTGCTGCTCCTGATCTGGAAAAGAGCTTTGTGGTTTTAAATGTTTTGTTTTAATTAGAAATCAATTTCCAGCTACCCTTTAAAGTGATACCTTATCTGTCCTACACTTATGTACTGCTTAATTTCGTACTCCTGGGAGGTTTTCTTTCTCTATGATAGAAAAGAGCTTATTAACTTTCATTTATTAGGAGAATTTAATTCCTTTCCTGTTGCTAAATTTAAGAAAATATTTGAAGAATGATTTAAAAGTAATGGTAAGGTTGTGTTTTTTTTTAAATTGGGCAATAGAAAATAAAATCTGGAAATCATGACAGTAGCTGACCTTTAGAATTTCGATACGGTTATTTTAAAAGGAAAATAAACTGAAGATTAAGAAAAGAAAAGAATCCTATTTAAGTGTATAGTTCACATATTCCAGCTATTTGCATTCTTGCCTTAAATTCAGTAACCCCACTTAGCTATTCTAAGGTTTCTCCAGACATTTCAGATACAGATGCAATTATAAAATTTATTAAATATATAATCTGTACTGTTTGTAACACAAAATTATCGTAACTTTCCAAGTCAATGTTGTTGTCCCCTTTAGTTGATAGTGCCTGGTTATCTATTGGTTTTTTTTTTTTTCATTCTTTGAGGTTTTTACTTATTGAGAAATTTGGGGGAAAAATAATTTTTCGTCATTATGAATAAAGCATGCAAATAGAAAAAAATATGAAAAAATAACCAATTTCAAAGTTTCAAACCATTTACAAGCTCAATGATTTTGAATCTAAAACAAACTACAAGAGCATCCAGTCTTACTTTTTTGGCATCCTGTGAAACTGAGTAACTCATTGGAATAAAATATCATAGTAAAACGTAATTTGACCCCCTACAGGCAAGTCAGTACAGATGTGGAATGTTACTTGTGTCAGTGTTTGAGGGAACCAGACCTGTGGTATTGTTACACAGCATGTCCTGTAATAAAAAATGCAGTTTATGCTTTCTTGCTCAGCACATCGACTCATTATTTATTGTGCAATTTTCTTGATGTATTACAATTTAGAACTGACAGTTTCTGGGAACCTCTCATTTCTCATACAGAAAGCAAATAAATATCACTTTTACTCCCCCATATATAATTGTAAATTGATTTTCAAGTTGGATCACTTAGCTTCACTTTTCATTGTCTAATGTGGCCTTATATAATGCTAAATGCTGAGGCTGTTGAGTAACTAGGGAGTAAAACAATAGATTTTTTAATATAATTGTCTGTGGTCAATTATCATAGAAGTGGGGATGTGTATATTTCAGCCTCGTAGGACAAACACTAATTCCCATGAAGGAATCTGTAGGAAAATTGAGTGTAAGTCAAGTCCATTAACACTTGTGATGCCTTGAAGCAGATGTCTCTGCTTTTGACTTCTCCAGTTCTTCTGTGTGGTTGGCGAGGAGAGCTGGGCATTTTCAAAAGCCTACAAAGGGACATCTTGTCTGCCTAATTGGATAACTAAACTTTGGCCAAAAATCTCCCAAGCCCCTTGAAGACCTCTAGGCTTCCCTGTAACTGATTCAGGGATCTTGGGCAGAATTGGGCATAAAGTTTAAGTACAAGAGAACTGACAGCTCTGACAAATATCCTTGGCCAACTGTGTTTGGAGATCCATGATCCTACATTCCTCTATCTGTTCCTTTTCATCAGTTTTTCTCCACTGGTAGCTTTTCATCAGCTTTTCTTTTTAAACTTACCTGTGTTGCAGGAAGTGCCAAGTGTCCCTGGAAGTGGCCAAGGCTGGCTTGCATGGGGCTTGGAGCAACCAACGGGCTGGAACTGGCTCATCCTTAAGGGCCCTTGCAGGCCAATCCATTCAATGATTCTGCAGTTTTATGGCTCTGTGACAGAGTCATTTGGTGACACCATCACCTGAACTACAGTTGTGCTGTGAGCTCAGATGGCAACCACCACCACAGTGACACGGGCACTGCTACAGTGATGTGAGAAGGACAACTGTGACATGGACAGCACCACTGTGACACAGGAACTGCCACAGCTACACCTCAGGCTTGTGTCCCAGGTGACTGCAGCCAGTCCTGCCTCGCCATGGACCTGGTGACATGCCTCGTGCGTGCTCTGCTCCTGCTGGCCCTGCTGCTGGCAGTAGCCCCCTCCCCAGGAGAAGCCAAGGAACTCTGCCCACAGCCCTGCCGCTGCTCAGGGCGTGGGCGCCTGGATTGCCGCTACGCCGGCCTGGCCACCGTGCCACCGGCCAGCCGCCACCGGGCCCTCGCCATCCTGTGAGTGCCGGCCGCCCCACAGAGCCCTGCAGCTGCCCCTCAGCTCCCTATTGCTGCAAACCCCACGTGGGACACCCAGGGACTCGCTGGCAGGAGACAAGGGGGGCCTTGGGGGCCCAAGCTCAGCACGAGGGTGGATCCAGGCTGGGCATGCTGGACCTTCTCCAGGCCAAGCCCACCTCCAGCTCAGCAGCCAAATGGGCAAGGGAATGGGTTTTCCTGAGGACAGATGGGGTCTTTCATTCCTTTGCAGAGATTTCACTGGCAACTCCATTGCTGAGATTGGAAAAGAAGCCTGGAAGGACTATCCATGGACTGAGACCTTGTAAGTGCCCTGCAGCATTTTGAATGTCAGGACTTTGGGTACTTTCCATCCTTTGGTCAGGGCTTGGAGCAGCAGCCCCCACACCACCCATTTCCATTGGTGTTCAAAGCCCGCCTGCTCTGCAAGGCAGGGTGTGAATCACCAGGCCTTCCCAGGATGGCAAGAAATTCCCAGAGTCACGTCTCATGCGGCCCAGGGCAGTGTCCCTGTGTCTGTTTGGCCAAGGATCAGGCTCTGGTCAGCTTCAGCTGACCAGGAGCAAGCGCCTGCTCCAGCCAGGAGTGGGGACGATGCCTGCAGTGACCCAGAGAGATGCTTCAGTCAGGCTGCTGCAGGAGATTTGCCCATGACAATCCCATTTGGTGCTGGCCAGCGGCCGCTGTCACAATGTCCCTGTGTCCCCTTGCAGAGTGCTCAGGGACAATGAGCTGCGGGCAGTGAAGAGCCATTCCCTGGAGGGGCTGTTCCTGCTGAAGCACCTGTAAGCACCAAGCCCTGCCCAAGGCAGGGGGGCTTCTGCCTGCCCCTCCCTGGGGCCCTGCTGCCCAGCCCAGCCCCGGGCATGTGGCCTTTGTCCCTCCTGGGATCCAGGCTGCAGAGGCAAGGGAAAGCCACAGGGCACATGGAAGTGACATTTGGTCTTCTAACTGCAACAGGGATTTGTCCTGCAATGCCATCCTGTCCATTGAGGAACGGGCTTTTGAGCCGCTGCCTTTCCTGAAGTTTCTGTGAGTGAGAAAGTTTCTGTCTGGTGTTTTTCGTGCAGTCTTTGCACTGGGCACCGTTCCGGTGTCGGAAAATGCTCCTGTTCTTTTCCCACCGGTGCCTAAATCTGCCCTGCTCAGAGCCCAGCTGAGCTACAGAGGTCAATGCCCATGGCTGGACGGCCACGCCAGGGGGACAGACCCCAGCGGGGTTGTCCACACGCAGCCATCAGAGCAGCCATCAGAGCAGCCAGTCCTTGCAGGCTTGGCTGCATCCTGGGACAGAAATAGAGTCAGCACTTGAGCCCTTCACTTCCCCTCCTGGGCAGGCTACAAGCACTGAGAAAGCAGCGCTTTCTTCCCTCTTCCACCTTGGATTTGCACCTCTCCTACAAAGGGATCCTGCTGTACCCCCTCTTCCTGTAGGATAGGCCCAATTCCTTGTGTGACCTCCTCTTTCCCCAGAAACCTCTCCGGGAATGGCCTCACGCAGATCCACAGCGGCACCTTCCAGGCCTGGCATGGAATGCAGTTTCTCCAGAAGCTGTAAGTGGCACCAGAGCTAAAGGCACAGCAGGGCGAGGCTCTGCAGGGTCTCTGCAGGCTCAGTGGGCAAGAGCAGATTTGCCCTCTGGAAAGTCCCGATTCCGACTGCATGTCAGCCAGGGAGCACCAGGAGTGTGCAGCTGCAAAGGCCCTTTGCCCTGCCCTGCCCTGCTCATCTCCTGCAAGGCTTCCTTGAAATGGACCCAGCCATCCCCACGTGCCCAGCACACCCAGCTCACGTCCCTGCCATCAGCCCTGACAGAGCTCTGTTGTTCCTCAGGATCCTCAGCCATAACCCGCTGGCTGTCATTGCTGACTCTGCCTTCTTCAAGCTGCCCTCAGTGAGCTTTCTGTAAGTACTGGCTCCCTTGAGCAGATCAGCAGAGATCTGTGTCTCTCTTGAGTGCCCTGTTCTCAGTTAAGCAGAGCTCCCTCTTGCCCAGCCTGAGTCTGCTGGAGACACAAACAGCCCCAGCCCCAGCAGGGCAAGGCAAAAGCCAAGCAGTGCTGGTGTGTCCCCAGCTGCAAAGCAAGCCAGGAACTGGGACACAAACTTTCAGGGACCAGAGCCCATCCAGGTCTGGGGCCGTGGAGTGGCCACAGGTCTCTGGGAATAAACTGCACTCCTGCTGGAGCACTCATGCCAGCAGCTCGAGGCTCCTGCCTCCTCCAGGGACTGGAGCTGCCCTCAGGGGAGAGCAGCAGGACGTTGGGCAAGGGGCAATCCTTTCTGGTGCCATCTGTCTGCCACAAGAGCTGCAGGATTGCCCTCCTGATTCCGACACCCTGGTTTACAGCAGGGCAAGGCAGAGAGAGGCTGCGCTCTGGAATGGCTTCTCTTTGATCAGGCAGAAGTGGATGCCTCTGCCAACAGCAGCACAATCATCAGGGCCCTGGGCTTGCTCTCAGAGCAGAGCTCTGGCAATGCCACCAGAGAAGTCAATGAGGTCTTTCCAATGCTTGCAGAGACCTGAGTGCCACGCAAGTGACTCCGCAGACACTGCTGCCGCTCCTGCAGACCACAGTGAGCTTGGAAACCCTGTGAGTGTGTGGGACTGAGCTCCAGCCGCCAGCAGGGCCCGAGTGCTGGGACAAGGGCTCTGCTTGGGAAACAAATCAGTGTGCCACAGAACCAGAACAAGCCCAGTAAGCTCAGGGGTTGCTGTTTCCTTCTGGGAACCTGCCAAAACTCACCAGCTCAGAGGCAGAATTTCACCTTTTGGGTGACTTGCTGCAGGTTTTTCAAAGGGGAATCTGAACCCCAGGCAGGTGCATTCCTGCATCACATGGTATCTTGGGAGCAGTTCCATTTTCCAGGGTAAAATCCCCTTTTTGATGTTTTGGATTGGGACTGAGGGGACTTTCCCAGAGCTGTGGCACACAGTGAAGCACGAGCCCCATGCGTGGTATCCGTATGTTCCCTGAGTTGGGCTCGAAGCCATGGATTGGGTGGCCGACTGTTCCTCCAATAATCCCCTCTTGTCTTTAGCCAAGTGCCCAGGGATGTGGCCTGCTGCCTGTGCCAGGAGCGTCCCTACGTCGAGAGCCCTTGCAGGACCATCCAGTTCCTCTGCGAGAAGCTGTGCAGCACCAGCGCCCCGCAGTGCGGTTGGTGTCCGGAGGGGCTGGGGGGAGCTCAAATCTGCCTCTTCTCTTCAGCCTGGGGAAATGCTGCAGCACTGCCCCGTCTTGGGGGGTCCTGACCTCCCCTTGGAGTACAGGACTTGGACAAAGCACCTTGGGTTGAAAAGTACCTGGTGATTGCACATACCTTGTGTGTCAAACACTGTCTGGAGAAGGAACAGCTCTCTGGGACACCCCAGTGCCCACGTGCAGGAGAGAGGGCAGGGGCCCCGATGTGCTATGCAGGGTGAACACCAAGCACCGTTATCCCCTCTTGGGCCTGTGCAGGGGGAGCAAAGCACTGTGCTGCTCTAGCTGGGCACAGGGGAGAGAACATCCTAGCCACAGCAGGGCCAGCCTGGACTTGTGCAAACAGATACAGCCACGTTGCCAAGGTCACCAGGGAGCTCCTTCCTCTCACTGGCTCAGCCCCAGGTTTGCCATAGCACAGTCCTGGAGCTCTGGTGCCCTTGAGGAAGTTTTTCATGGTGGAACAGCTTGAGTTGGTGCTGTTGGGAATGGCCCCAGAGCAAAGGAGTCCCTGGGCTTTTCCCCCCTGCCAGTCTGTGCCCCCGTTGCAGTGCTGATCTTTCCTCTGGGGTCTCTGGCTCTTCACTGGCTTCTGCAGAGCAACCCAAGCCTGGCTCATCTGGAGCTGTGGGGGACTCTCCGACACCAAACCCATTCCCCTGGGATGTTTCCCTCCCTCCCATCCAGAAAGAGCCCTGGGAGACACCAGGAAAGGAGCAGCTCTCTGCTCTGCCCCGAGGGGATAGATAATGGGATGGACTGAAGGGCTTTTCTCCTCTCCACAACACATTCCCCACTCTGCCCTCACGCTCCCTGACCTTGAGATGAGCTCCTGCTGCTTGGGGTAACCTCTGAGCCTGTGTTTGTGCTCAGCCACTGGTCTGTTCTCTTGCTGTTCTCCAGCTCACACAGCTCTGGTACAGACACGGGGAGTAATAATGGACACGGAACAAGGCAGAGAGCTGAACACCCGCCCAGTGTTGAGCCTCAAGCCCAAGGAGCCTTCACTGGGAGATCATGGAACCGTAACGCTTGTGGTTGCCCTGACCCTGAGCACTGAGGGTGATGTCCGAAGCCTGGGGACTTCCAGAACAAATTCATATCCCCCTCAGCATCTCTTGGGGCATGAAGGCAAAACAAGTGTTAACGACCTGAGGGCCAAGCCCAAGAAGAAGCTGCACAAGGCTAAAAGCATCAAGACTGTGAAGAGCATTGTCCCACCCCAGCCCCATCCTGCCAGGCTGAAGGATGTAGTGGAAAACATACCCTGGGACTTGGATCAAGAGGAGAGGAAGTCACGTTTAAACTGGCAACGATTAAACCCCTGGGATCGAGCTGGTGGGTTAAACTCCGCTGACGATGCCTCTATCACCAGACACCACAGACATGAGGTGGAAGATCCAGCTCCAAGGCAGAACTACATCAGGACTCATAAAAGGCACAAGAAGAGCAGCCAGTATTGGGCTGGACAGAATCCGCTTTTCTACCAGGTGTTAAGCCCTGTGAAAGTGGAGCGAAAGCCCAGAGGGGGCCAGGGTCTAAACACGAATATGGATTTTCTTTCTGACCCGTTTCTTCCGAGCCGCCCCGCTACGAGCAGCAGGGGAGAGGACACGGCTGAAAAGGGGTATTCCTCTCGAGGTGGGCACCTCCTGCTCATCCCTGACACCACGGAGGAGGAAGACTCCATGCTCCTCAATAAACCGGGGAGCCCGCAAGTCCCAGACCTTGCACCAGTTCCAGAAAAACTATTGGAAACCACAGACAATCATCACCTGCAAGACCAAGGTCTGCAGACGTTCATGGGCCACGTGGATCGAGCCCTGAAGAGGGACTGCAGCCTGCCCCGGCTCAAGCAGGCCTGTGCCAAGATGGTCTCGAAGACCAGGCTGCTTCTAAAGGTGCTGAGTGAGAGGCAAGAGAACCAGGGAGTTTCTGATCGTATGCACCAGTGTCGTCTGCAAGAGCACATGTCCATTCAATTGACCTTGGGTGAGGGCAAGAAACTCAAAGGGAAGGTAGGAGAGCTGCTGGGCACTGCTGCATGTGTCCTTCTGGGCAAGGGGAATGGCAGGATCAATAGTATTGCCCCCCATGATCTTCTTCCCTTTCCTTTCCTCACGACAGAAACTAGAGGCTGTGGTGTACGTGATCACGTTTGTGGTTTTGCTGTCTTTCTTCGTCTTCGTTTTGCTGATACTGAAAGCCATCTGTCACGTAAGCCAGGATCTTGTTTGACACACAGCTGTCTGTCTTGGAGCTGGAGTGCCCGGGTGACAAGCCCCAGGTGCCGCTGTGGATGCTCCTGCACGTGCTGGGTACCACAGCAGATGTTTTTCTAAGCCTGGAGCTTGTGGCAGCATCCGCAGCACCCAGTTCAGCAGGGTTCAGCCTGCCAGGGGGAAGCTTCTCCTGCCTTCTGTCCCAGCTCTCCCCAGCTTTCCTTTGCTCTCCTGCCTTCAGGCACACAGCAATGAGAGCTTTTGGCCTCTCCTGTTTGGCAGAATATTAAAGGAAAACTGATGTTACAAGTCTCCCATTTTCCATCCCCAGAAGCGCTCCCGACCTCGTGAACTTGATTCTCAACCGAGCCACACCGGGAGTCTGTGGCTGAGAAGGTAACTGCTCCCTGCCCATGTCACTGCTGTGCCACCGAGAGTCTTTCCCTGTGAAGAGCAGCTTCACCCCGAGCCCCGCAGCCGCGCGGGTGCCGCTGCCCAGGACTCCCCCGGCTGTGTTTCAAACCTGTCACGTTTGGGGGAGCCCTGGGAAAGGGGCTCCCAAGAGAGCGCTGGGCACAGCTGGAAGCTCCCAGCCCAACCAGCTCTTCTCACGCCAGCACTGGGACGGATCTCTGGGGCTCCAGTGCGGTCCCAGATTTCTGTGTGCATGAGCAATACCTCTGGGTTCCCAGAACAGTCTCCTCTGATGATGGCTCTGCCCTGTTTTTCCCTCCTCCCTCCCCAGAGCAGCCAGTGAACAACTCACTCCCATCCTCTCCAGTTGCCTTTTGCATCCAGGCCTCATTCCCAGCTACTCCAGCCACTGTTGCCATCCCTGATGGGGCTCCCCGTCTTCCTTAGGCTGTGCTGACGCACCCCCTTGAGCAGGGAGAGGGACTGGCACCTGCTGCAGCCCTCCCTGGCCACACCTCACTGCTCATGGACCGCGAGCAGGGACTTCTGGGGATGTGATGCCAAAAGCCTTTTCTCCCCATTTACCTTGCACGCTCCATTGGTTTGCAGTGCTGGAAATGTCAGTTCCTGACTCCTCCAGCGGCTGCTTCCCAGACACGGCAGAGCACAGGCAGCCCTGCTGCCCACAGCCTCCATCACCAGCTGCCTTCTCTTTTCATCCCTGTTTTCCCTTTCTGCTTTTTTTCAGGTTCTTTGTAAAACTGCTACAGAGAAAGGGGAAGGATAACAAGAAAGCACAGAATGTACAGCTGCAAACGGCAGAGAGCTCCTCTCAGTGTCTGCCCTGTTCCAGCAACTTCCTTGGCGCTTCCGGGTGCTGTCCCGTGTTCAAGAAATCTGAATTGGCCATGGATTCAACGCTTCAGGGATGCCTATGAAGCCCAGAGATAAGCAGCCCAGGAAGAGACATAGTGTGAAGAACTGGAGTGGAAGGCTCACAAGAAGTTAATGGGTTGCCAACAATTCTTCACCTCCTGTTCTACTATAGGAACTGCTGAGGCTCCCCTTGCATGCTCTTTCATTCGCTGTTGTTACTTCCCTGGATGCTTCTTCCTTGACTTATTTTCTTTCTGTCGCCGATGAGGGAAACCCGGAGAGTGCTGCAGGTGGCCACGAGCTCAGGACACCCAGACAAGGCATCAGCACCTCAGGGTTTTCCTCATCCCTTTTGGCAATGTTTCCCATTGTAGTAAATAAAAGCTAAGATTCTTCTTGTTCCTCCTGGTGTCACTGATATATTTGTAAAAGCACTTTCTGTTTTCCCTTATGGCATTGGCCAAGTTCACTTCCAGCCGGGCCTTAGCCTTTCACCTTTTCCCCCTGCATGTCCCAGCAACATCCTCGCCATCATCCCGCGGTGCTGCCCTTCTTCCAAAGCTGTAAATTCTGGGAGAATTTACAGAGACCCAGAGACCCAGCCAAAGCTTCCTGCTCAGCCCCTCTGCTTCCTCACCAGCTTTGGGCACACAGGCACGGCCTGCTCCTGCCTGCACCTTCAAGCATTTCTCCTTGCAGGGTGTCCAGCCTCCCTGGACTCCTCTGCCCCTCAGGACAGTGTCCCCAAGGAGCCTCTCAACCACAGTGGCTGAACTGACTCACCCTGGGCAACCCCTCCAGCCTGGGCAGACCTTCATCCACATTCTCACTGTCCTGGCCCCAGAGGCCCAGAGCCTCCAGTGTCTTGTGCTCCAGAGGGAGCCAGGAAGGTGAGATGGGCCAGGAGGGGATTCCCCTGCTGCTCCGAGCAGGGACCTGTTTCCATCCCCCCCGTTACCTCTGCCAGCCCTGGCGCCACTGCCTGGCTCTGGCACTGCCAGAAGCCCAAGAACTGTGTGAGCTCCCTCTGGGTCACCACCTGCCATATTCTGGCTATGGCTCTCTGAACACTGGAAACCACAGCTAGATTCTCATTTGGGAGGGCCACTGAGGACAAAGACAGACTCTTGGAGGAGGAAACTCTCAGCCTTCCTGCTTCTTTCTGGCTTGGACATCTCAATCCGCTTCCCTTGTGCATCAATTCTTTGGGGTCTTCCCGAGATCCAGAAGCGTATTCCCACAGCTGCTGCTGCCATTGGCATTGTCTGTGCCCTTCTGTCTGCCTGTGCCCAACAGCTGGCCCTGGACTGGTGGTGCAGGTACAGTGACACCATCACCCGGCACCATCAGTCACCTCCCCCCTGCTCAGCACTTGGGTTTCCCTTCCAGGCCCCTGCTTCAGCTGCAACGCGGCTCCCCAATCCAACGAGGCCTTCCTGGATGTCTCTTTGGATATCAAAGTAAGAGGCTTTGCAGTGGTGCTTCTAACACCTCCCACGGCTCCCGCACCTTTGCAGGGTCAACACTTTTGTGTTACAAATGTCTCCTGCGAGCACAAGGGCTCTGGGTGGTGGGTGGGAAGGGGAAGGGCCGGTGTCCTCCTGCAGAGGCCGTGGCACTGGTGTCCCCACCTTGGAGCTGCCTTGGAGCTGCACAAGCAGCATTGTCCCCTCTGCATCCCTGAGGTTTTCTCCTCCTCTCCTTTGCCCTCCCTCACACCCATTTGGCTCCCAGGCTGATGCTTTTGCATCTTTCTGCTGAAGTGCTGCTGTCATCGAGCAGAACCACCTTCTCAGGGAGGCTTAGTGAAAAATCGTGAAATGTGCCTTTGTTTCGTCTAGCACAAAACAGCCTTAAAATGACGTCAGGGGGTGTAAGACATGCAACACAGACTTCAGCAGGAATTTCTACATGGAAGGGGTGGTCAGGCCTTGCAAGGGCCCGCCCAAGGAGGTGTTGGACTCCCCATGCGTGGGGATGTGCGAGGAACGGCCGGAGGCGGCACTGACTGCTCCGGCCTGGCTGCCAAGCTGGGGAGCGGGCACAGGATGGAGTCGCTGAAGGCGGAGGTCTTTTCCATCGTCAGCGCCTCTAAGAGTCCGTGACTCCGTGCCCACGGCTGGAGGCCGCCCTGCCCCGAGCGCTGCCGGAGCCGCCCCGGGCCGAGCTGCTCGCCCGCGCGTTTCTCCTCAGGCCGCGGGGGCGCTGCCGGTGCCGCGGAGCCGGAGCTGCTTCTGCGGCGCAGCGGCCGCGCTTCCCGCCCGGGCCCGGGGCGCCTCTCTGGCCGCTGCTTGCGGGGCTGTGCCGGCCTTCCCCAAGCTGCCCGCGGCTTCTTTTGCACGGCGCTCGCTGCCGGGGCCGCCGCGCTGAGGCGGAGCTGCCGCTCGCTCTCTGCCGCCGCTAATGTGGCGCTCCAGCCCCGTCGGGAGCTCTGCCGTCGGTGTCCCGGCGCTGCCGCCCCCAGAGCCCGGCAGCGGGAGCGCTTCGCCTCAGGGACTCGGCTGCAGCGGCGCTTGCAGCGGGCTCGGCTCGGCCCGGCCCGGCCCGGCCGCCGCTGCTGCTGCTGCTGCCGGCGCCTGAGGCGGAGCTGCCGCCCCTCAGGCTCCCGGCGCTTGCCGCCATTGGCGCTGCGGCTCCCTCAGTCTCTCGCGGCGGACACCGCCAGCTTTGCCCGGCTCTCGGGAAGCTCCCGTCGCTCTCCCAGCGCCGGGAGGGGGTTTGGCCCTGCCTGCATGCCGGCTGCCCACCAAAGGCGCTGTCACTGCCCTGCGCAAGTGGACAGGGGAGAGAAAAGACAGAGAAAGGCTCCCGAGTTTGCAGAAAGACAGGGAGCGATCCCTCCCCGATCACCGTCACGGACACATCAGACGGAACTTGGGGATATTAATTACATTTATTACCACCAAAATCAGAGCAGAATAATGAGAAGTATAAGAAATCTCAACAGAACCTGTACACCCAAACCCATACCAAAACCTGGCCACACAAACCCAATGCAAATGGGAATAGCTTCACGGTGACAGAGAGCAGGCTTGGATCGTGTCTTGCAGAGAAATTCTTCCCTGTGAGGGTGGGGAGGCCCTGGCACAGGGTGCCCAGAGCAGCTGTGGCTGTCCCTGCATCCCTGGAAGTGGCCAAGGCTGGCTTGCATGGGGCTCGGAGCAACCAACAGGCTGGAACTGGCTCATCCTTAAGGGCCCTTGCAGGCCAATCCATTCAATGATTCTGCAGTTTTATGGCTCTGTGACAGAGTCATTCGGTGACACCATCACCTGAACTACAGTTGTGCTGCGAGCTCAGATGGCAACCACCACCACAGTGACACGGGCACAGGGGAGGGGGCAGCCTCCAGCAGCAGACTCTGCTGGCATCACCTGCACTCCTGTGGTGCAAGGCGTCTGGGGAGCACTTTGGGGGGGTCTGTGATAGATTGTGACTCCCCCTCAGCTGCCTCTCACGTGAGAGTCCCGTGGATGTGGCTTGTGGGGTTGGGGGGCTTCACAGCTGGGCCAGTTTGTGTACTGGAGGATGCGTGTGTATTGCCTCTGACCAGAGGTTACGCCATCCTCCTCCCCCCTTCAGCTGGGGGCGAGGGCTGTGCAAACTTGGCTTCTGTGAGCTGTGCTTTGCCCCTCACCCCAAACTCAGCCAGAAATGATTCTCAGTACAGCTGGTGGCTTCAGCCTCTGTGGATGCATTCCTTTCCCTCAGACTGAGATGATTGAACAATAGGCTTTTCCCTTTATCTAATCTCAGCAGTTTGACTCAGTTCAAGGTCCCAGTCAGGTATCTTCAGGGAGGCTTCTCTGATATATCAATGTTTGAGGCATGAACTATTTTCAGTCTCTGACAGCCACCCCGTGACTCAAACATTGTAATTAATGTCTCTTTCTCGGTGATCTTCAGTTTATGGGTTGTCCACGGGTGTGATACCTATATAGCGGATAGGAGAAAAGATAGGAGAAAAGATAGAAGAAGCAGAAGCAATAATACAGGTAATTATACAGCATACAATAGCTGTCTCAATCATTAAGAATATAAATCCAATTGCAATCATTAATCCAATTTTCATTAGCCATTGTCCGCAGCCTGTTAGTCCCAAAGAGTGGAGTATGGACATTAACCAGGAGTTGGGGTCTGCTCCTTGAAACCAGTCTTTGGGTTGGAGCGATTGGAAAAGTTCTGATGTTTGATCAGCAATTTCTTTTATCTTGGCTCGAGCCTTTTCAATTGACACTGTGGCATTGTGAACAGTAATACAACATTTAGTTTTAGTAAGCTTTAACATTTCACATACACTTTGCTCTTTTAGTAACAACATGTCTAATGCTAAACAATTTTGTAAAGCCATTTTTGACACTGGTTGGACTTGCAAGTTAAGCTCTCTAAATGCATACCTGGTTTAATCACTGAGGGTATGCACCTGCCATGTGAGATTTTCTAGAGATAAGTTGTTGATCCATTCATGGCTTTGTTCAGGGGAGTATAGTTCTCGCTGTGTTCTTTTTGTTAATGAATAGTGGAAGACTCAATTTGGGTAAATGGACAGGAGTACTATTTCACTGTTTAAACTAGCATGTTGAGTTAAACTCAACTGTGAATAAAATTTTTCATCAGAACATCCCCAAGCTAATTTAAGCGGTGCAGGATAGTTGCTTGTCCTACAAGTCCAAGCGTCATTATAATTTATCAAATACATTTGGGAAGATGATGTGATCTCTGGTAGTAATGTACTTTTGCCAACCCCCTCAGGTATGCCAGTTTCTCTGGGCTTTAGTGAAATGTTGACTTTTGGATGAGACATATTACACATATCTCGACTGTTAAACTCTTGCTTATTATTATGATATGCAAAATATGTATTATTAAACATATCTCTATATTAAAGTTACAATTATTTTTAGAAATGAAATGACAAGACATAGTGGGGTATAAATCATGCAAAGGGTTTTTTCTTCATCTCTTCGAGTTTAGATTTTTACCTGTAAAAGATCAGAAAAAAAAACTCGGTTCGCTCTCGAACCAGGTTGAAAGGACAGGATAATTCATTTTCTCTAAGGTTATTTCACAGACTGACTTCAGGACAATTCTGGCTTTACACAAGACACAACACAAGAGTACTATTGGGGCGTGGGACCCCTCTAAACAGAAGTTTTAAGCTCTATACAATGCTACAAACACGAGTTTCTAGGCTCCGCACAAAGTAGGGGCATGGGTCCCCTCCAAACAGGAGTTTTTTAGGTTCTGCACAACACCACGAACAGGAGTTTTTAGGCTCCGCACAAATTAGGGGTGTGGGTCCCCTCTAAACAGGAGTTTTTTGGCTCTGCACAAAGTAGGGGCGTGGGTCCCCTCCAAACAGGAGTTTTTTAGGCTCCGCACAACACCACGAACAGGAGTTTTTAGGCTCCGCACAAAGCACTGAGGAGAGGCTTTTACTACAACTACAGATGGGAGGGCCTCCCCACAAGACACAAGCAGCAGAATTGGCTTCAGGACTGAAACCTGCCAATTCTGGATTTATACAACAAAACACACTAAAGGGAATTAAAACCTTCAAATCAGTTTACTACAGCTTCCACAACATCTTCAGAAAAAGCTGCATCAGAATTCTCAAGAGTTCAGTCTACTACAGGTGAGACATCAAGTTCCACAACCCCCCAGAGAAAAACTACAGTAAAATTTCAAAGCATGCAGAATTTCGGAAGAGGAGACAATAGTATTACGAAAGGCACTTCGGGTCAGAGAATGTTATCCTGCCGACTACGCCAAAAATGTTATGATCTAATTATTAAAGTTCTTTAGAGATACCTCTGCCCGAATTAAGGTACAAGTGAGACCATATGCCAATCAATAGTGTGAGTTTTATTTGATAGTAAATATGAGAGAGAGAGAGAGAAGAAAAGAGGGAGTAGGGAGAAAGATGGGGGGGACAGAGAGGGACAGGGACAAAGAAGTATCACCACTCCGTGGGTCCCACTGGTGTCCTGATGTCCTCTTCAGCTGCTCTCGGTGGTGGAAGTCCCCCCCAAAAGCACAGAATGCCATGGGTTAATATACACTCAGGCCAGGTGGAAATGTCCAGGCAAGTCCCTCTGGGGGAGGGGGCAGCCTCCAGCAGCAGACTCTGCTTGCATCACGTGCACTCCTGTGGTGCAAGGCGTCTGGGGAGCACTTTGGGGGGTCTGTGATAGATTGTGACTCCCCCTCAGCTGCCTCTCACATGAGAGTCCCGTGGATGTGGCTTGTGGGGTTGGGGGGCTTCACAGCTGGGCCAGTTTGTGTACTGGAGGATGCGTGTGTATTGCCTCTGACCAGAGGTTACGCCATCCTCCTCCCCCCTTCAGCTGGGGGCGAGGGCTGTGCAAACTTGGCTTCTGTGAGCTGTGCTTTGCCCCTCACCCCAAACTCAGCCAGAAATGATTCTCAGTACAGCTGGTGGCTTCAGCTTCTGTGGATGCATTCCTTTCCCTCAGACTGAGATGATTGAACAATAGGCTTTTCCCTTTATCTAATCTCAGCAGTTTGACTCAGTTCAAGGTCCCAGTCAGGTATCTTCAGGGAGGCTTCTCTGATATATCAATGTTTGAGGCATGAACTATTTTCAGTCTCTGACAACCATAATAACTTGAATGTGTGAATTGCCAATGTTCATCAGCCTGTGAAGTCTACTGATAGTTTTCAATTAAAAGGGAGACAGAAGGCTCAATGAATTTAAATTTTTTGATCTGAATGACACAGCTTCCTTTTGAATAAAGTAACTACATTCCTGAGATTGGTGTTTTCTCACTCCTATGCCAAACTGAACAAAGACAGCTAGTTTTAAAAGGTACTCTACATCCCTCTGTAATTCTCTTCCCTCTTATGTAGGATTTATCTGCAGTATGGATTTATCTTCAAACTTCTAAGAGTTACTGCTGAAACAATTTATTGATGAAATGACTATCCCTGGAAGGTCAGTAGCTAACCAGTTCAAAAAGCATTAAAAAGCTTGCTTTTTACTCTTCTTACCTATTCCAAAATATCCATGATATTACACATTAATTACTTTGGAAATTATGCATAAAAAGAAGCTGTCACTTTGAGAAGATGGAGAAGACACTTATAAACAAATAAAACTTATAAAACCCGCTGTTGACTCAAATAAGTAGACTAAGATTAGAACAAAAGGTGTTTCATATCACCTGTGAAACTGTGTGCGTGTCCTTGAGTTACATGGGTTTTACTTCCAATTGCAATATATCCCCAAGGAGCCAAGCCCAACTTTGGGATGTTTGCTGAAGCCCTCAGAACCCAAATGAGAGTGCAGTCCTTCCTTTCTTCCTTCTGTCCACGTGCAGGAACACCACAGGAACCCAGCTTTGTGTCTGTCAGGAGCTGGGAGCCTGTGGGATCCCAGGACAAGGAGCTGTGCCTCATTTCCCTGCACAGAGCCCCAGCTCAGGCTCAGCTGTGCAGAACGTTGCCTCCAGCACTTTGCCACCTGTCAGCTGAGCCACAGGGTGTCCACCTTCTCCATGGCACCCAGGAGAATTCAATGGAGCAGAAAGAAGATCCCTGGAAGTGTTCAAGGCCAGGCTGGATGAGGCCAGCTGACCCAGTAAGTGCCATCCCTGCTCACAGCAAGGCGGTTGGAATGAGGTGATCAAGGTCACTTCCAACCCAAATCTTTCCATTATTCCATGATTCTCAGTTAGTGGGTTTGGTGAGATACTGTGTTAGACAGCAACAAAGCTATATTCCTGCAGGTGTCCAAAATGTGCTGGTTTTCCTTAAATATAGAGGAGCCCAGCCAGTGCCAGAAGTGCACTGGACTCTGTCAGTTTGAACACCAGTTTGAGTCATGTCCTTGAAGAGATGACTCTCCCTACAGGAAACTGTGTGGTGAATATACAATTGCTCCTAAAGAATTTTACAGCATGATTTAGATTAACTGTTATACATCATTAATATTTGTCCAAACACATAGTTCTTGCCCTTCAGCAGAAGGACAGACAGGCACCATGTAAGAGATCTGCCCAAGGTAGAAGATCAAGTTCTGGACTGTAAACTCTAAATTAAGAATCCACAGTGCACTAGAGATGTGCTCAGCACGGTCAAAGAAAAGTCAGGAGCTACAAGTACTGACCTCTCCTATCTCCTGCAAATTTTTAAGTTTAAATTGGGAAAGAAAATTATATCCTCATATGTCACCCTTGCAAGATAACCACTGTAATTCTATTCTCTCCCTTTTTGCAGCATCCTCTCAATGAAAGGATATGGCATTTATGTAATTTATTTGTGCTTATTCTGAATGATCTTTCAATCATTGCTCTGCTTAGGAGGATTCTTTCATAGGGAAGCAAGTGCTTTAAAAAAATACAGAAATCTTTATAACCTGCAAAATGTATAATATTTGTCTCTGCTCATTGAACCGTTACTGTAAGAATGATTTCTTTCTGCAGAAAGACGAACCTGCATATTCCATTTGACAGTGGAGGGGAAGAAATACCTGTCATCTGAACCACTCAGTTTGAGATGTTAAAATATTCCCATCATCTGGAAAATAATTAAAAAATTCTCAGACTGTTAGTGGAGTTTACTATTGGAGCAGCAAATTGCTTTTGTCCTAAGAAGCCATTAAGCTCCTGGGTATTTACAGTATTGCCCCTTTCCTTGCTGCTGTGACAGTGCAGGACAATCAAGAGAACAGCGTGACAAAGGGACAGGTGAACACAAAACTCAGTTCATGATGGGCTGGGAGTTTAAGGTCAGTTTGAAAATACAAAGATTTAGGGGAAAATTCAGGATATTTTTATATGTGACATTCCCACAGACCCCTCAGGTATGTGTCTGGTGAAGGTGGCTGTCATTTTCATTAATACTGAGATTTGCTGGCTGACAGTGTGAAAAGGGAGTCCATGTGAATACAAAGGACTAGGTTTTACACAAAAAGAATAGATAGAGTCATAATTAGAGTAAATTTTTGGACATGAGTCTGCCTGATGCGAGCTCCATTGCACAACCTGTAGACACAATGAAAGCTGCAGACATTATGAGCAGCTCATGGACTGGGGAAAAACCCTTCTATTGAAAGGGTATTGTGAGAGAAAAATGGATTGAAAGAAAGGAATCTAAAGGAACTGCTGAAACAAGAAAAGATTCCTTGTTCTTACTTCCCTCCTGTCTTCAGTGATACAATAGTGAAAACTCCAAGACCCCTTTTAAAGCACTCCACTATACCCCTGTGGTCTTAATTTGTATGTTTTTCTGTAGCTACAGTTTCTCGTTTTCTTGTATAATATTAGCCAGAAATCCGTTTTGAGTTTTAGCTATTTAACAATTCCTGAAACCATGTTTTTGCCAGAATCTGTAAACAATGGAAGAACATTTTCCCCAGCTTCCATTGATCATGGGAAACTTACCTGAAGATGTTAGAACTTTACATTTAGGTTGCATTACTTCTTGTCCCCACATTATGTACAGGGATAAAAATTGACTCTGGGGTACACACTGATTCAGAAGGACAGCTATGTTTTTCATGTCTATGCTAAATAGTGAGGGAGTGGCAGTACTGATAGTGTTAAAAATTTGTCTCTTTTGGGAGTGGTAGAGAAATGAACTTACCAAGAATGTCGTAGACACCACCTGAAAATTTTTCTGTGCAGATGAAGATGAATTGGTTGGGTTTTGTTGTTTTTCTTTCTGTTGTTGTTTTGTTGTTTATGGGTCCTCATTGTCAGACATCATAAACTTGATGGAAGCTTTTCTATAACTTTCTGAAAAATTAGTGGGCATTATATGTATTTAGCAAAATGTAATTAATTAATATGAATGTCAAAAATACTTGTTTTCATACAGAGCAATATTGCTCTTAATACAGAACACATCAACACATCAAAATCTCACAAAATCCATGAAAATCTGTCTTTTTCTGTAACAGCTGCTCTGACTACACTAGAGAAAACCTGTCAGTGTGTTCAGCAGACTGGGATTGTATGCCTTTCTATTTTCATGCTGGCACACTTCTTCTGCTTATTTAACTGCTTAAATCTGTGGTATATTCTTATTAATATGAAGAGTTTGAAAAACGTAGAAAATCTCCTATGTACAGTTTGACCTTTGGAACTGCAGACATGAGCACACAGCTGCCACCAACATAAAACTAAAAGGAAAGGTGTTGGTAGAAAAAAAAATTACTCATGGTTTGGACACTTTTTCTGATACTTAAAGTAAAAGATAGATCATGCTCTGAAGACAGATACTGAATTTCTGTTCAGTAATGGAGAAACTATTTTTCAGGTTTCTGTAGAGGTGATTCACACCTGAGCTGTAGCTGTGAGATCACCATCACATCAGCAAGGCAGGGGTTGCAGTGAATTCTAGGGACAAGTGCAATGCAGCAGCCAGCGTGCTGACATTAGTGCAGGGGGAGTTTCTCTCAGGCTTTTTTGGCTGCAGTAGAAGATATTAGGAGGTGTACAGATTACAGTGTGAATATTCAGATCCACTGTTCCATAAATTTAAATTCTAAAACTGACAATTTTTCACGTTGTTTTATGTCATGAAAAGTAGTTTCTAAATAGCTCTTTGGAAATTTTTCATAAGTGAATATGAGAAATCCTCACAGCAGTTTGGCCATTTGGCCTGCAACTGCCCATTACTTTGAGAGATGTTAACAGAGAGATAATTATTCCAGTTGTCAGAATTTGCTTTTGGGAATGTGCTCATGTACCCTATTGAATCCAACAGGGACTCCATTTGAGGGAAAAATGGCTTTTGTTGTATTGTGAAATTAAGCTAAAATTATTCCATGAAATTCCGGGTCTTTAAGAACCCTTTCTCCTACTGTAGGCATTTAAAATTTTTTTTCTTCCAATTAAACAACACAGATTAAAGGGCAGATTACTTATAGGCAAGATTTAATCCTAAACGAGTACAGAACACCATTATCAACTTTCACGTGTTTATATTTTACAAATCTCCTCTATATTTTCCAAAGTCACACAATCTAATCAAGTCTAATCTACCTTGTTCATGTCCTTCCATTATTCCTGGAATGAGAAAATACTTAGAAATTGCCTTTGTCTTTCAACCATGACATACTTCTTTGGTGAGTCAGTTTAGTTTATTTTTTAATACTGTCACTGTCTACCACTTCCATTCTACTCTGGTAGGGATTAATCAATCTCAGCTTAATAAAAATGTATCTTTCCACATGGCTTCCCTAAAGCATTCATATAAAACGCAATCACTTTTGAAACAACTTTTCAAAAGTTTATATCTTTTGTGAGGTTTATGATATAAAGCTTTTTCTTTTGCAGAGATTAAATGTTCTGATAGAAACTCAGCAAAAGTGAGAAGATATTCCTTTCTGAGAGAAAATGCAATTGATTACCTCACTGATAACATCACACCTCACTGTGGGATGGTGCAGGTCCTGTATCAGATCTAGTTCAGGATTTAGCTGAGTTAGAAGCTCAAAGCAGCAGCTTCCCATATATTTCTGTTTTCAGTACTTCAGGCTTCCAGTTTTGGCCTGGTCTGGGCCCCATGTACCATTTAACATCTGCTCACACAGATGTTTGGCATCTGTATTGTGGCTTTTTGATCTGTGACTATACTGTGTCTATTCATCTTGACTATTTTCACAGTATTTGTGGAAAGAAATATATTTAGCATTCTCCAGAAATGCCTCAAGCAACCCAAAGACAATATCAGGATTTTTTTCTCCCATGAATAAGATCTTGCTTTGAACAATGATTGATCACATACCTCTTATTGACAGATAATTTATTTGCAGCATAACTTCAGAAGTAACTTTGAAACTACTAGAATGATTTGCAAAATAAACTTTACCACAAATGACTGAATAACCCCCAGTACACAAGGAAGCTCATGGCTTCTGTAAAATTGTTCATGTAAGGGATCACTTGCCAAACGTCAAAGCTTAATAATGTAACGCGCTATTTAACACATGAAATCATCCTGCTTTTATTATTCCCTTGAAGGTTAATTAAGTTAATTTTGTTTGTTATTTTATTCTGGTATTTCATCAATCTATCAGGGTTGATTTTTACTTCATGTTACATCTTTATCCATTCCACCTACTTTTTTTTTTCTGTATTTTTTTTTTGACATTAGCTTGTCTGATTGCAATCTAATTATTTAATCAGGACAATAATGTTATATCTAGCTAATACCAATAGTGCTAGGGTGAGATGAGGTGATAAATACAACCTCCAAAAGAAAGAGAAAAAAAAGTCTCTTTGTCTTTTATTACTTGCCACATTCCTGACAAAGCATTTAAAATGTTTAATATTTGAGAATTTTTACTACATTTGCATTAAATCCATCTTTGCCATCTAATCCTAAATAAATAAGGGGTCTGGGTTTGGGGGGGTGGTTTTTTGTACATTATATATCTAGGACATACTTCACGAAGATAATGGGCAAGACAAAATCCTCTTTTCCTTATTCATTCTCATCAAATCTAAATGACAAATTGTTAATAGATTTCAGAGACCTCATAAAGCTCGGGAATAAAATAGCACAATAAATGGAGTAATAGGAAGAGTAGAAAAGTTCTCTAGAAATGATTTAGAAAAAAATGTTTGTTGTTTGGGTCATTTTGATAACTGGATGGCTACTGAAAGAGGAGACTCCTTCGGACAAATTGTTGTCTGACCTAATTTTGGCTGCTGGGGCTTGCACAGCTAACAGAAACTCCTGTATATTGTACAGCGCTAAAATGCCTCTTCTGAGGCACCATTGTTGGAGCCCAGTATCCCAAAGGGCCAGAACAACAACTCCCGGGTGAACTCTAACACTTTTTTATCTGAGAGCATATCACTTTGTATATATTAGTTTAAAAAAATCTGCCTGAAGAGTACGTTGAAATTAAAAGAACAGAATACAATTTATTTTGTATTCCAGTACAGTGTGTTCCCCTCCAGTAGAAACTGAGATTGATTTTGCAAGCTGAGCACTTTTTTTGGGTTTCTGGCCATTGCAGAACAGCACAGGATAGGGCTGAGTTTCATCTTCCCTCTTTCCCTGCTGTCGCAGAGCGCAATGTCTTCAACAGACCATCCAGATAAGTGACCTTAAGCATTTGCATTTGGGGGGAAGGTTTTGAAGCTCCCACAGCTCTAGTCAGTCACAGCTCATTGCTCCTAACCTTATTTTCTCTTTCAGGATGGATTTTATCAAGCCTCCCGCTTATTTCACAGCCCACATGCTTTGCCAGCTGTCCTTGCATAATGCAAAACTCAAGGCTGTTACCTATTCAAAAATCAAAGCATCCTCTGAATATAGCCTTTATAGAAGCCCCTTCTGCAAACTTGCAAGATGAGCATTAACCATAATAAGCAGCAGAGATAATCTATGATATTTCTCTTTCTCCATTTTTTTTTAATGCTCAAATCAACCAAAGTATGTCTATATAGTTTTGATGGCAAATCACCTTCTGTCAATGGCCTGTTTCAGCTGGAAGGACTCCTGAGACTTGTCATGCTTGGGGTCCCTAATAGTCTCTCCTGTCAGAAGAAAATTGGGTTCCTAGTAAAATGTTTGCACTAAAACTGCATAAAAACTAATGGCTGGATCAAGCTACGTACACTGCCGGAAGCCACAGTCTGCTAGGAGAATTGCTTTTATTTGGAGGTTTGATATCATCATGCTGTCAAGGGCCTCACATTAGTGTTTGGCAGCCAGGACAATGAGTTCATGGAGCTTTTTATTGCAGGAAACCTTAAAACCAGCCTGCGGCTCTGTCCCCAGTGGAAGCCGATAATTTTAACAATGATGCTCATCCTGAAATTTTCTAATCAACAAGTTTAGCTTCATCAAGTTGCTGAATGCCCTTCAAACGTGCATATGACCATACAGGACAGACAGAGCAGGTGGTTATTGCTTGTATTGCTCCGGAGATATGGGCCATGTAGGGCAAGCTGGGACAAAAATGTAACAAAACTGCCTTATAAGTCAAACATTAGAAGGGAGCTGGAGAAAATGCCTGTAAAAATAGAAATATAAGCCAAATTATAAATCAGATTCTCAGCAACAAATAAAAGAATGGTTATACTGAGACATCCACTTCTTCTGTCCTCTAAAGAAAGGCTCTTTGAGAAATATGCTTTTCTGAAAGGGGTGAGACCAAGGCAAGAATATAAGTAAGGGTCTGGTCTCTTTTATATTCAGAATAAACTGAATAACTGTGCTTTTTTGCCAGAATCATTACTAGCTGCCTATGTTCTGACACCTGTAAAGCAGAAACATTTGCTTCTAGCTGTCACATCTCTATTTCTATATCAACACTGCAGCTTTCCATGGGCACATGGTGACAGGACACTGCAGGGCTGGCAGGTCTCTGGGCTGAGCAATGGCTGGGGCTTTTGAGGACAGCACAGTCAGGAGCAGGGCAGACCAGGGGGAGCCAAGACAGCTGTAGCCTCAGGTTTCCCTGGGGAGGGGGATAGGACATTGGCCTGGCTCATGGCTGGGCAGAGCAGGGCATGGCAAGGCTGGAGATGGTGCCTTGTGATCCTTTCACCAGACCAAGGCACATCCAACCTGGCCTTGAACACTTCCAGGAATGGAGCATCCACAACTTCTTTGGGCAACCTTTGCCAGAGCCTCATCGTCCTCACAATAAAGCATTTATTCCTAAAATCTAATCTAAACCTATCCTCTTTCAGTTTAAAGCTATTCTTCCTTGTCCTGTCATTTCATGACCTTGTAAAAAGTCTTTGTCCAGCTCTCTTTAAGGCCTCCTAATGTATTCCTATTCTGATCAATACCTCATTGGATTTCAAATTGTACAGCTGTGAGTTGACATGGTGGACATCTCTGGTATTTGACAGTAACACAAAAATCTGGATTTTGGCCTAAGTCCGTTAATAAACATTACATTTATTCATTTATGTTGCACTATAAAGCTGTCCATGCTAAAGAAATACCTGGATTAACTGACATGCACAAAGAATTTAAGTGCTGTATAAAGTTATCATCAAATCTTTTATTTAGATGTGAAAAATATTTGACATGTAAGAAGACCTGTGTTTAAAAAATGAAGTAGTTGAAATTTTAAAGGTAAAATCTGCTTTTCAAAAAAATTGTTGTGAAGGCATATGAAGTCCCTGTATTTCAAAACGAGAGACATTAGCCTGGGATGCCAAAAATTAAAATATAAAATCTTTTTTTTGTCTGAATTACCATTTTGGAAATAAAAATTTGCCTTTCTGTCCTCTGAATTGGTCTAGAGAGGCTCTTAAACTTGTTTGTCTTGCAGGCTAGGGCAGAACTGTCAATATTGATTGTAGATGCCCTGTTTCTGTGTCCTCTCCCTCAAGGTTCAAGCCTTTGGAAATAATGTTCCTTTTCCACTGGATTAATTCTGAAGCAGAAAAATAATTCTCCTGAACTGGAAATTCAACAGACTATGATAGTGCAGGCCTGTAAAAAACAAACAAGTTATCTAGACAATCCTGATTTGGTGAATAAAATCCTGCATGCTGATGCTGCTTGGGACTCCAAGAGCACAGTGTTCTAAGAAAGAGAGTAACAATAAAGCCTGATATTCCCTTCAGAGCCATCATTCTCTGAACAGGATTTTCCTGAGGTTTACAGCCATCTAGCAATATTACTTCACTTCTCTGCATTGAATTAGGCCCAAGGACAACCACAGAAATGAAGCTGATGAAACGGAGTTCACAAAAAGGTAAAGCAACTTCTCACATGCCTTCACCTTTCCTAGTTTTTGTCCCATTTCTTGCTTTGCCCATTCAACAGATTATTGTCATTGATAAGCTGCATAAAACCATAGACTAGTGTTTGTGATCCATTAGGAAGAATTTATCCTGCATTTTTAAGGCATCTTCCAGATAGTACCACGCAAACAAAAGTCTAATTTCTGCCCATCAGCCTTGCATTACAAATGATATAGCAACAATTCAGAGCCCAAGCTGATGCATCCTTGTCTATTACTCTGTGGTGTTACATGGATAATTTTAATCTTATTGACTCAATGAAAGTTGTGTTGTTAATTACAGTGGGACTAAGATTACACTTTAGAGCTGACACCAAACCTGAACCCCCCTGCACTGAGGTGGGATCCTTTGCTCCCCACAGCCACCTCAAGAGCTTTGTGGCCCTAGCCCAGCTGGCCAAGGGCCAGGTAAGCAGTGGCATGTGGAGGTGTCTGAAGCACGGTTTGTGCTCCTGGCTCAGACTCAGGCTGAGATTGCTGCCAGCCCGCAGAGCACGCGAGTGTCATTCATGTGTTTGGAATGGGAAGGGAGAGGGATCTGGCAGAGAACTCCAGGCAAAGCTAATAACATCATATCCTCAGGTTAGGGATGAGATCCAGACAGGCACTTACAACCCTAATGTGCAGCTTGGGTGGAACAGAGGCTCTTGAGTCCAAGTGGTTAGGATGTGTCCCAGGGAAGGGAATCCAATGCTCAATACAGCAATTTCTACACTTTACAGACTTTGTCTGGTGATGCTTTAACACAGATTTGATGAGTAACATCTTAGTATTCACGTTTCTCCTCAGAGAGTGAATTCTGAATTCAGTCCCCCTCTTTTGACTTCTTGTGTTTGAACGTGGTGAGATTCTCAGCAGAGCTGTCCCACTCCAAGAAATAATCTTTAGGGTTTGGCCCTTACCTGCTGTTAATAAGTTTCTTGGGATGGAAAAGATTTAAGCTGGAAACTTTCCACATCAAACTTTTAACAACTAGGTAAAAACCTTAAAATATAAGACTATTACATAAGTTTGTAGAGATCACTCATTTGTTTGAAAAGTCCAACACACACCTCTTATATAACTATAAAAAGCAACACACACACAGAAGTGTTGAATGGTTTTCTACAGCATGTCCTGTGGGGTGGCTCAGGTGTTTCTTGCTCAGAATATTGGCTGTACCAAGGCAGCATTCTTTCTTTTCAGGGTATAAGGTACACAAATGCTCAAGTGAATAGCAAAAATGCTACACAGTAAGCCAGTGATGCTTAATCCTTAATCAGTATGAGCTCAAATCCCTGAGAGCTCTCCATCCAAACTCTTATATTTTAGCTCTGTTTCCCAATTTTTTTTTTAATAAAAATTTTTTGCATAAATATCCACTTATCTGACATTCCTTTGACCACTTTGAAGGACGTATTGTTTCTTAGAATGTGGTCATATCCTGTCTAATTGCACCCAAGCATCCAAGAAGAACTGGAGAAGAAATGGAACAGAAAAATCACTGTGCATTCGGATGAGTTATTGAGATTCAGCATTAATAATTTTAATTTGAAGATAAATAATTAGAACATCATATTCTGCCCATGGTTCAATGCTAAATGCCAGACACAAGCAGCTGGGTTTTGGTCAAACCAAAACAATGCACCTGCCATATTCCAAGCACTACTATAGGACTGTATTTTTCTTGTTCACAAAACATTATATGCTCAGCATGTGATCAAATCATGTAAAACTTGGAATATTCCCTTGCTTTAACAAACATAAGAAGGTATAAAAAAGAAAAAAAGCAGATGGTCTTTTTTACTATGGGGTCAGATTTAGAAAAACAGGAAAGCTGTGTCTGGAGAACAAGATCAAAAGTGAAGCTTCACAAAAGTGAAGCTTTGAGACTATAGATATTCTTGTTTAATGAATTAATATTTCATAACCTGAAAGTTCATCCATTATTAAGAATTATTAATGGGGAAATGAGTTTAAAAATCTAAAATGTAAACATTATTTCATTTTGCTATATAAAAGGGACATTGGCTTTGTGTCTTGAAACACATGACCTAAACTTTTCACAATCTGGCAATCTCTGCCCTACAGTTTGACTTTCTGTCCCTGTAGCTTTTATGCTTCACTCTTGAATTTGTTTCTACTACTGAAAAATTTGATAAATTAAATATTGTATATTCAAACAACCTAGGATTGCTAAACAAACTTAAAGAAAAGAGTGAAAATAAATGTAAAGCCAGGTCTTTAGTGTTAAAATTGTTTAATTAATTCTTTAATTATTTAAAACTCTTCTGTCCACACATATTTAAGAAGGAAGATCCAAGGATGGATTAACATGCAAATTATCAGCCTATCTTTAACAAAATAGATTAATCCATCTGCAAATATTCCTGTGCGACTGAAAAGGACTTTATGTGTGGCACTTTCACCTGCACCTGGGACTCTCTTCTAGAAGCACACACAGGGTTAGGAGATTTGGACTTTGGATCTATTCTGTCATGATTCAAGGAAACAGTGAGACAGGATTTACTGTAAGAGCTCCTATACTTCTGTGGGTAAAGAAATGCTCAATTTCAAGTTCTGAAACAGCTCCACTGACTTTTGCCAGGAGTCACTATGGAGCAAAGAATTCATCATTTGTAGAGAACACAGAGTAAGTTTTCAACACTATGGATTTCTGTGTTCTGTCACTTTAAGTTATCACTATTTTTACTCATGAATCCTCAAATTTTCTTTCCAAGGAAGACATTCTGTATGAAGTTCTGAATTTTTCACAACAAAATATGTATTTCTGTTGGACAGGAAGACACAGACTTCACTTCAGAATACGGTGATTCATTTGTAAGCTTAATGTAGGGTAATCTACAAACAACACTTTCGTTTTTCATTATTCTCTGGATCACAGCATTGTGTAGTCTCTTCTTGGGGCAATCATTATCCCATTACTCCTAAATAAATTAGAATAATGTAGCTGATGTTTATCAGCAAGGGATCTGGTTTTCCAGGTTTCCCACAGTTTAATTGAAACTAGTTTGACTTGTCTAGTGGAATTATTTCCCACTAAAAATGCATTTTAAAGAAAAGCTGGACTACTGATTTTCATGCTGTCATCTTTCACAAGCCTGTCCCCTGAGATTTCAGCTATGAAGATCAGCCACTACTTGAAGGTTAAATGTGACACATAACTTTCTTGTGAAACCTGATAGGCTCCAGATGCAAAACAAGCTCAATGCATGCCTGCTAATGAAAATTTTCCCCTTTACTGACAAATTTGGATGCTTTTGTGTTTGTAACAACTGCTTGCACAGCACATCATCTGCAGCAAAATATGGTGTGGATCTGCGTTTGGCAGAGCTTCTCCCCTTTCTCTCTTCTCTCCCACCAAACCTGACAGCCACTTGCTCCATTAATTCCTATGCAAGTCCTGCACTTCTTACCTAGGACCAGGTCTGAGCTGAGCTTTCACTGGCAGCACTGTGAGATCTGCCATCAGCTGGCTTGTGCCTTTGTTTTACACTCTCAGCCTACAGACCACACTGGATGCTTGCAAACCTCTTACTGGGAATAAGTTCTGATCTGTGTTAAATTTCATTCCCTGCTCGCTCAGACCAGTACTGGGCTACAAACCATTTTAATATTTTAGATCTATAGCCAGGGATCCTTGCACTAAATAGTACAAATCCAGCAATAATTCCTGACTGTAGAGTAAAACTTTAAGTAAAAATTACATGTGAAGCTACAGCAACAGGATAAGAGCAAGCACAGAGGAATTAAAATAAAGACAAAGTTAATGATGCTGTGATTCTTAAAAAGTTGAAATAAACAACAAATATTTTACAAATAATGGTTTTTCTATTTGCTGGAAACAAATGGTTCTTAATAGGAATTAGGTTACATTTGGACAGGATGTAATTAACTTTTGAATTTTCTATGGCATAGAAATACGGTTGCTTCTACATTTTTGGCAAGACTTAAAAATAATCCTTTTATTGCCTTCATCCTTCTTGTAAGACCTCAAAACCAGATCTATTTACACTGCATTTATAACAAAGAATAAATACTCCTACAAGGTCTGATCCTGTAACACTCTCTTGGATGAGCTGGCCCATTAACTTAGGTTGATGTTGGATCAGGATTCAAGCTGAGTCAGAAGAAGAATTTTTATTAATTTGCACAGACTTTGAATGAGATTCTTGTGTGACAACAATTCCTTTTCTGAGCGAGCTATCCAAAGGCACATTAGTGACTTAGGTATGTTTGGGTATCTGGAGTAGTTCTCATCATGAAGTGAGGAGCCTTCTCTTTGTCAGTGAAAAGCAGTAAAGACTCTCTGTTCTTTGCCAAAATCAATACCTGTGCCATGAGAGTTCAACAAACTCAAACTCCTCTGGAACAATTAGACCAAGTACACCCAAATCTACATCAAACATCTATCTGGGATAGAGATTTTGGATTATAGCCCTCACAACAAACTCCAGTATACTGGAGAAATAAAAATGTATTTAGTCCATGAACAAAGTTAAAAAGAATGGAAAAAAAGGAAAGAAAAACAAGGGGGGAAAAATCATTGCAATTACCTTTAGAACAGAAGATATGTTTTCTAGGGTATAATTCTTGGAATTCTCCAGCTTTACATGAGGATTTAGTTGGGGTTTAGGGTTTTTTCTTGACTTTCATTCTAATCAGTCACAGCCTTTCCTTCCCACTGTAAGCTTCATTCAAGTTTTTCAGCTTATATTGGGCCCTTTTAAAGATCCATACTCTTATGAGGCACATGTTAAGGATAAGGTACTGGAAAAGTGGTGTATGATGAATCTCAGCTTGACCACCTGAATAAGTCTGGGCCTATTTTTCAGTAAATGTTGCATTCAATTGCTTCCATGGATCTCAGTTGCTGCTCAAGCTCTTTTTAGAGCTATATTTTTATTTTTTTAAAGTGATGTGGATGATATTTTTCTTGAAAAAATATCATAAAAATATTGAAAAAAATTTGAAGTTTTAAACCCCAAAACATCCTATTTTGAATTGCACAATTGCAGTTTGGTTACTGCTTTCTCTCATAAGTTTTAATCACTAAAAACATAGTTTAGAAAACATATATCATCTAGTTTAAAAAAAAAAGAAGATAAAGGGAATTTTCCATAATTTGAGCACCTTTCTTGAACAGCAAAGAACTGACACCAGTTAGCATTTTAATACTTATTAGATGATGTGTTCTTTATCCTTTCCATGGCATAGCTTTTATTTTGTTGTGCACTTTCCAATATATAATTTCTCATTCTGCAGTGTTGACAACAGCTTCACATTTTACAGCTCTTTGTCTTCATTCATAATTCTTCAAGGCAGTTCAGCATCTGACAGTGAAATTCCTTACATGGAAATAAGTATTAGTAGGGGAAACTGTAATGTGTTTTCTGTGCAAGCCAGCAGCTGGATATTCAAAATGTCGACATTCTGAAACTCAGCAAAACACCAAAATTGTTCAGATTTGCTAGTGAATGACAGACAGCAGTGATCCAGCTCTTTGGCCTGTTCAATTTGATTTGATGATTCAAAATTAATGCTGAGATCAGCCATTTGAAGGCACAGATTTTACTAACCATGCAAACATAAAGACCTCTGTTACATGCTTTGGAGTTCCAGATTTTTAACAATTTGTAGATTACAATTAGTGCCAGTGGCACGGTTTAACAATTTGCCTTGTGTTTTCTACTTTAAAATTCCATCTTCAGTCATGTTACCTGTCCAAACTGTCACTGGACACTTGCAATTTGCACACCAGGTGTCTGCCTCAGGCTGAATTTCTCTAGAAAGTTTCAGCAAATCTGTTTGCTGACAACGGGGTTGGAGGACAATGAAGTTTCCATGGGAAAGTGCTGAATTAAATAAAACTGTTTTTCTTCAAACTTTCAGTTAAAAGCTTTTGCTTTGTGAGTCAGCTCTCTTAGACAGCACTTTCTGACGGGCTGGGAGAGCAATTTTTCAAGTATTTCTTCTGTCACAGTAGAAAAGTGATTTTTAGCAATCATTTTGATTGAAAGACATGACTATTTTTACATATAAAACAATTTAATGTTTTGGGTTTTTTAATGTGGTTGAATGAATCAAGATATTTGATTGGTGACTGTATGCTTGAGATTGTTCCTCATACACAAAAATTAAAATGCTCATATAAATCTCTACAGTGGTCTTAACAAGATAACTCTCTTTTCCTTATTTTAAAATATATTTTGGACATATTAAAACCAGAATTATTTACAATCTACCTTTTTGGGGAACATAATAGACATATACCTCCACTGCAAATTTCTGACTTCTACAGAAGAATTTTTTTTAAGGCAGTGCTTGTCATCTATGCAACCATACCTCTGGTCTGCTCTTTCAGTACCACAGGAGTTGAGCCTTTCTGACTAAATCTTGGAATTTAGAAGTCTACTGCATGTTGCTTAAAACTTGTACGAACTGGATGCTCATTTTGCTTTGCCAAATGGATGCTTTTAAGCTATTAGGAAATATGTGAGGTTGAATGTTGTACTAAACACAGATAATGCCGAGATGTTTTCCTACTGAAAATCTGCTCTGTAGCTTGCACACAAGCTCCTCCCAGAGGAGCTGAGAATTATTGCAGCATAAACAAATCGCCTTATCTCAAATCTCCGTTGTATTTACCACATTTTGCCTGTGCCAACAGACAGCTCACAATTCTCCCATCTGAGCTACTCCTGCTATCCCTGAACCTTTGCTATTGGCCCAAAATGCCAAAATATTTGGTGTGATTTTTCAATAATAGCATCATTCATGGAATCATAGACTCATAGAAACATTAAAGTTGGAAAAGACCTCCAGCATGATTAGGTCCAACCTTTGGCCAAGCACCACCATGTCCACTGAAACACACGGCAAATTGCCACCTCTATTTGTTGTTTGAACACTTCCAGTGATGGAGACTCCACCACTTCCCTGGGCAGCCTGTTCCAATGCTTAACCACTCTTCCAGTGAAGAAATTTTTCCTAAT
Organism: Eopsaltria australis; assembly: GCA_034509425.1. Classification (NCBI taxonomy): domain Eukaryota; kingdom Metazoa; phylum Chordata; class Aves; order Passeriformes; family Petroicidae; genus Eopsaltria; species Eopsaltria australis. The sequence goes on from JAVTVJ010000826.1 coordinate 80,269, forward strand.
TTCCAATGTGAACCCTCCCCCAGTGAAATTTGAGGCATTTCCCCTTGTCCTATTGCTGGTTGGCCGGGAGAAAAGACTGACACACCACAGTCTCTTTTCAGGAGATGTTTGGATGACAAAGTGTAATTCAAAATCCTTTGGGGTGAGCTGTGTGTACACATAACCCAACTCTGTTCTCAAATAGCTTCTAGGTCCAAGGTGAAGAAAGCTGAGAAAGTGAAGGATTTGTGTATTTGTATGTTCTTCATTATACAACTTCATGTGCAATGTTTGGCCTGGGGAAAAGGAGACAAAGGAATTAAAGAAGAAAAAGAAGCGCAGGGAATTGCACCTCACTGGCTTGGATCCTTATTTCTGCTGTCCATCTGAGGAGAGACACTACAAGCAATCTAGTGTTTTGTAGCTTAAATAACTATTTCATTATTTGAAAATTATTCCCAACTCATAAGAATGAAAAATCGAAAATCAGACAAAATTCTGCCCCTTAACAAAAGACAAGCTTACTTTATACTTCCCTTCATTTTGTGCTCTTACCAGGCTGTGAAGATGCTGCCAAGCAGATAAAATTAGCAGAACAAAATGAGGGTAACTGTTTTCTGGAAGACACCCAGAGCCATGCCCTTCTACCTAACAGAATCTGAATTTTATAGTACAAAGCGAAGGCTTTTCTTTAGCAACAGTGTTTGAGGTATTGATGTCTGGGGGCAGTAGATCTGGAGCATGTCTGACAGCCAGATAAAAATGGATTTTTCTGAGCCTTGGGAATGTTATGGAAAGAAACCCCTATCAGTTGCAACCCCCTTTATGATATCAAGGGGAATCTAAAATCAATGTTTCTGCTAATTCATCCACACAGCAGACTGCCACGTATGAAAAACAAAACAGATAAAACTGACAGGGTGGGAGAGAATCTGGCATGGGGATGAGTGGGATGGGAGGCAGGAGAAGTCCCCAGACTCAGAGAGGAGTGAGGACAGTGCCAGACTGGATTTTTAAAACCAAATTGAAACCAGGATATGTTTTGTGTGTGGTGGGGGTTGAGGCATAAGGGAAATTCTGTTCAGTTGTGTAAAATGACCCAGTTTAAAAAATTCATGTGTGTGAGTGCACATATGAAAGGTCAGGGTGTGAGGGGAGGGGTTTTAATCCAACTGGAATTTTAAATACTGTTACTGTAAGACACATGTTAATTTAAAAGGAACCTATGAAATGGAAATAATTCTCTATCAAATTTAAATTTAATTTCTAGAATTATTTCAAGTCAGTTATGTCAATCTGTGTTTCCATAGCCACCTACAGACAGAGAAATTATGATTCATTTTTTACACAAAGATTTTTTTCTCTTTGAATTTTATAATCAGAAATATTTCATAATTGGGCAAGGTGGATGTCACTGTAAAGTAAACTCTGGTAGAACAAGATTTTTAAAGGATTTCTCATTGCTTATTATCTCCTATTATTGTTGATGAATCTGAAAACTTTTTCTGGCAGAAACAGGGAAAATACACATATTAAGAAGATCTTAAAGAAAAAAATTAAATGCTGATTTTACATTTGTAACACTTCTAAAAAGACTCAACTACTTACCTGTTCAGAACAACAATACTCAGTCACAACATACATGCTGTCTAGTAATTATAAATATTTTTTTAAAAAAGAAAAGCTTAGATAAGGATTCACTGTTAATACTGATAACATTCATTAGTTTGTCATATATCCCCACACTGCTTTATGCAAGAGGATAAAAGTATGGAACAGCAACATCTAAGGGAGAAAACAATAAACAGAAGAAAATCCCCTATAGCAGCTATAATGGCACAACACAGAACTCTGAGTGAAAGTTGCCACGACAGCTGCAACCCAATCTCACTGCAGCTGGTATTGACTTCTCCATCCAGGGATGTAAAGTGTGGGTCTCAGAGTAACAGCTCTGCCAGAGGATTCAGGCAAGGCAGGATTGTGGGGGCCTTTGTGGCAGCCCCTAAGGCCACCCCTCAGAAAGACCATGTGTGGCACCGGCCCAAGAAGAAGTAAAGACTCCCCTGGGGCAGAACAAAAGATGGTTAGCCCCAAGAGAGGGTGTGATCTTTAGTGGGCTGTCTGCCCTCTCCCCATTTGTTTTTTGTTTTGTCAATCACCTGTCTATCACCCTCAGTTTCTAGAATGTTCGTTTCTATTCGGTAGTTGGTCGGTTTTCCCCCTTGTCCCTCTCTCAGCCCCCTCCCCGAAATACCCTCCGTTGGTCCCCTTCCCCTTGTCCCTTCCTTGTCCCACCTTGGTGCCCTAATCCCATTGATTGTTATGATCACAATAAAGTCTGATGCGCGGCTGGGCTCGGGGCTCTCAGCTACTGAGTTTCTCCGCTCTCAGAGCTCACGGAGCACGGATCCCCCGATACTTTGCTTCAGTGTCGTTTTTTCCGTCTCAGGAGCCCGTCTCTTTGCTACAGTTCCGGCAGCCGCGGTAGCCTTTGCCTGCCTGCTTCGGAAGACTGCAACCCACGGCTTGGGGTCCCAGGATCCTGGCGAGCGTGGACCTGACCCCAGGGACACTCACTCGCTGCCGCTCGGGTTGCTGATTCATACCCTGGCGGTCAGCCCTCGCCTTGGAATACCCGAGGGACGCGGCACAGGATGTGTTCCATAATTTCATAATATCAGGATTCTCCATTTCTCACTTTTCAAAGCTTTCCCTGCCCTTTACTCAAGAAGGACTGAAAAAGGGAGTTTGTACCTCAAATGTCAGCCTGCCATTGTCTATAAGAGAACTTCCTGCCAAATGTTTTCCTTTAAGTGCAAGGCAGCAGTGGCAGCACTTGGCCATTCTTCTCTTCAGCTTTGCATCTGCAAGTGCCCACACAGGCACCCCAGCACCATGGCTGAATTTATATCTGTGCCACAATGTGCAGATTGCACTGGCAAATACCACAGTCCAGGACAGTTGCACAGTAACAGATCCCTTGTCATTCAGGTCTTACCAGCAGACTGGTGGGATTTCAGAACTGCCTTCCAGAGGACCAAAGGTACAACTTGCTATAAACTACTTTTATAATCCTATCAGTTTAGGCAGGACTAATTCATATTACAACCCAAGAAGCCAAATTTTACCCCATGGTCTATCTCAGCACTCACAGGATTGTATGTTTGATAGCTGTCAACTGGCTGTTTGCCTGACTGTTTGATTCCAAAGTCACTTTGGAAACTGTTATTCCCAGAGCAAGGCAAACAGGCAGCACCATTAAGGGCTGAAGATAAAGATATCACTTCAGTCCCCATGGAAAGGTAAAGCTGTCAAGGGGAAATAGACTTAAGCTCCATACCTGCAGGTTCTTGGTCTTAATAAAGAAAGAAGAGTATAACCATCAGTGCAGTGGACAAACAAATCCATCTCAAACAGAATGATTGTGAAAAATTTTAGCTCTATAATCCATACTGAAGACAAATTACTCTCTTCCACCTTAGTTATTTTGTATCCTGGAGATAAATTGAGAATGGGAAAGCTGCCAAAGAGTGACAACTGACCTAATAAATGGAATAAATCTGTCACTGCTGTTGTCAGGTTCCTATCTTGTCTGACAATGCATTTAGCTCCCAGATCAGGGGCAAAGTGAGCCTTGCAGAACATCAGTTCCATTTAAATGAGCACAGGAAATGGCATCTGTGGAAACTCCTCTTGTTGCCAGGACTGTGGTTGTGGTATTTTCAAGAAAGTTGTGTCCATTTATCAGGAATTCAGCCTTATCAATGCCTGAAATGGCCTTTCTTCAGTCCCATCCAAACCACCTCTCTACCAGCAGGCACCTTTAAATACTGGATATGTATCAAAACCAAGAAAGTTCCTCTCTCTGCATTAATTTTGATTAAACAATTACTGACTCTGCAAGTCAGTAGAGCTGTATTGCCTCTTGCTCTTTGTTTAGAAGGCTGCAACAAAGGACTGAAAGACTGAGATCAGAACAATTGCAGACCAACTGGCTTAAAAATATTTAGTAGGAGAATGAGTTATACTTTCTATGGAGCTGGGAAAGAACTTTTCAATCACTGCCAGTACATGTGCAGACCTATGCAGACCCAAGGCCTAAAAAGTTACTGGTTTTTTAAGTAAAAATGAAACAAAACAAAACAAACAGCTGAAAGGGGTTGTGATAGTTGAAGAAGCATGAAAAATGATCAAAAAAGGCAAAAAATGCCTATGGATATTAGTGGGCAATGCTTGCACAAGAGTAAACATGTCAAGGGCAAATTTTTGGCAAAAATTAGAAGAGTCCTAATATTAGAATTCTTTTATTATTATGATCCTATTAATTTTTTGAAATAAGTTCCATTACATATTGCAGAAAGAAAAGAACATTTAACTTTTTAAGGTAAGAAAAGTCAATTTGTGAGATTTTAATTACAAGGTTATTTTAAATAACAGTGCATTTGGTAACATGACTTAGAGCCTTTCAAGCCTTTTTTTCTTTTTCTTTTCACATAAAAGAGTGAATGTTATTTTCTTCAAGACTGTTTCTTTATTTTCCCAGTTTATATGGCTTTGACCTTCCAAGTTACAATATGTTTGGTGTCATAAATTACCCATGTACTTTTCAACTTGTCTGAATCCTGACATATCACCTGTGAAAGCCACCTGGAACAGAACAATAAATAATTCCTGTGAGGGGAAATATTCCCTTCTGATACTTACACTACAGGTAAGCATTAGTTGTAGGCTTCCACAATTGCTTGCCTTCGCAGTGTTTCCTGCAGAGCAGCATCTCCTCAGACATATTGAGAAATTGTGAGCTAGAGCAGCAGTGTCAGCAAATATAGCTTCCTTCCCTCAAGATTGATATGCACAGTGTATCTTTCCTTCCAAAAATGCAATATCCTTAAATTAAAGAATCAATGGGAATCACATCAGAGCCTGCTTTTGCCCTTTTATTTATAAGTAGCAACATATGATATTTTCTATGAAGCTAAGACCATTACTATTGCTTTGATATATTCATATTGAGAATAAGGACACATTTGTAGGCCTCCATGCAAAAAACTGCATTATTTCTGGATATTCCAAACTCAAGTTAATTGAAATACTGCCAATGTTGCTTCAAAAAAATTTTTTTAGAAAGCCATATAGGACCAATATTAAAAGCTAGGCTAAACACCTCTGCTTTCAAAAAATAAACTGACAGCTTTCTCCTTTAAAGTGTGAAAAACTGTGATAGAAAAATACATTTTAGTGGGTAAGTTATCACAGTTCTGTTGATCTCAGCTGACAGTGTCATATTCTCTCTGCTGAAGGATTGTCCCACCTTCCTCCACAACAAAATACATATTTCTTGTTTGAGGCAGTTGAAAGCCTGATGGATGTGAGGTTGCTGTGGCTGTGCCCCAGGGTAGCAAGGCTGAATGTGGAATCACTGGCACACACATGCACAGACACACAGACACACACACACAGCTGCCACCTGGATCTGCACAAACAGCAGGGCACTGCCAGCACCCACAGAAATGCACACAGCACCCCCACAAACAGGAGCAGTGTGCATGACATGTTCTTGATTTGTGGCTATTGGAATGGAAGTCCAGTGGTGGGAAAAAATGTACAAAATATTGATCACTCTAAGGGTGAGCCTTTAATGTTCAGCCCACCCAGCAGCTGCTGCCCAGTTGTCCTGGTCCCTCCAGTTGCTGGGACACAGATCTACAAGCCCCAGAGATTTGTAGTTGCGCTCCAGCAGCTGGTCTCTTTTATCCTGTAACAGGTACTTCTTATCCTACTTGCTGTCTAGTTCAGTTTGAATTTCAACAGTTTTCACACATACTCAGAATAGAGATCACACCCATACAGAGCTAGAAAGAGGATTTCACGAGAACACAGTGCAGGCTGCAATTATGAAAGGCAGTTTGACAAGTGTAACAACAACAGACAATTAAGACAATTATACCTGATCAACTTGCCTTTTCCCTCGTTCTTTCCTGCTTGTTCCCTCATAATCCACCTTGACAGCTCCCTTTCCCACCTCCATTCCTTCCCTAAGCATCCTTAACATTTCACACATTGCCACAATTCCTTTAGAATACCCCATAAGTTTTATGCAATCCTCAAGTACTGCTTGTCCTGGTATCCCACGATGAGACCTCTGCCTGTTTTGGCAATAACTCCATCAGTCTCAAGGTGTTCTGAGGGAGAAGGAAAGAGCTCTGCAAGGTGTTTTGAGGTCTTTGGTTCTTCTTGAGTTTCTCACTGGGAACAACATTCCCACCATCCTCCTGGGATAGTTCCAAGCAGCTTATTCAGGGTTCTTCACTTTGGCAATTGTTATGCTTGTCTTTGCTAGGCCTTTGTGTTCTTGCTGATTAGTTTTTAATCACTTAGTGGCATTAGAAGTTAATGATTCCCATGAGATCTCCACAGTGCCAGGCCAGTGGCTTTGTATCCATGTGCCTCAGTCTTCATCCATTTGTGTGTTTGTTGCTTACTCCTGTCATTACTGTGCCTGAACAAGACATGAATGTGTGAACTATCACCAGCCAGGTGCTCAGTATGGTCCTTCCAAAGGGTCTCCTGGGGAAATGCCTGCCCCAGTTCCTCTCCTCTCTTCTTCCTCTTTCCCATCTCCTCAACTACTGGTAGTAGTTTTTCTGGTTTTTTTCCCAGTCCCTTTTCCACAGCTCATATCCAATGTCTTCTTCACTGTTTTATGTTTAGAAAGTAGATGTAACAGCATAATGCTCTTTATTAAACATGGCTGTAGCAACTTAATTTAGTTCCCTCTGTTTTCTGGATCTGGGCACTGAGCTATACAATGAAAATTATGGAAAGTGTGAGTTACTCCTTTCAAATGTTTCTTTCCATTTCCACATCTGTTATATTTTTAATCAGGTCAAGAGACACTCTATTTCCAAAAAAGAAAAGTGACTTTACTTAATGAATTATGAAGTGTTTTTCTAGTTTTTCATAAAAAAACATACATGACATATGATGATAAACTTGTCATTTACCAATGACTGATTTGTTACTTTGTGTGGGATTCATTTCAGGATGAAGACACCAACATTTAGCTGTCTAAGATCTCTCAGATCATGGCATTCTAGACAATACAATCAGCAGAACCTGCCAGAGCCAGTAGATTTGGAATACCAGCACATGGCTGGTGAACACACCACTGGACCTATGAGGGTTGGTTCAAAAGTCTAATAACATTTCAGTTACTTTTGGATTTCCAAAACTTTCTTCTGGGCCAACAGATGTGATGAAGGACCAAGAATATGTCACATTTTCTAAATATTAAACAGAACAAAACAAACAAACAAATGAACAAAAGGAATCACTTTATTGCTAACAAAAACAGCATAAAATGAAACACCAAGAAGAAAGTCTTAGAGCACTACAATTTCTCTGCCCTGGAGGTAAAATGAAACCCTTGGGGTGTTTAGGCAACTGTGTTGAATCCCAGACACACAGTGACTATCATGGGACTTCAGCTCTAGATGAAGTCTTAAATTCAAATACAACTTCTTTGACATTTGAGATTTTTCTGAAGGAAGAGCTTTTATCAAAATAACCCATAACAGGTTGTGAGATCATAACAATAATGGTTTGTCCCCAAAGCTACCACAACTGAATTATTTCAAAGGATTGATATTGATATGATCAAATACATATCTTAAAATAAGTACCATTGAACTTAAAGTGAATGTCTTTTAAACTTCAAGTGGATTTGGAGATGTGAGAAGACAGACACAATGCCATCTGACTTCCAACTTAAAACATTAGAACATTTTTTAAAAGTTTCCAAAGCTTTCAGAAGAAAGCCTGAACTGTTTTCTCAGTCTATAGTTTTGCCTCCAATCAGGTGATGGAAATTGAAATTGTTCAGGTACATTAAAGGGCTCTAGGAGTGAAATGTTTCTTACTGATTGCTTATTGTTAGCAACCCTTTGACTTTGGTGTTACAGTAACTGCCTACTTTCTATCTCTTTTCCTCTTTGTGAAAGAAAATCATCTCATCTTTTTTTTTTTTTTTCAAAGCAACATATATATATTTTTTAATACAAAGTTAAAAATGGAGATGAAAAAGAAACATTTAGTCAACTCGAAGAAATGGCTTAAAATCATATCTTCAATTCAACACAATCACTATAAGCACAACTTTATCACTCTGATGTACATCTCAAAGAGCCACAGCTTAACTAGGGCTGTCAGGTCTTACTCCAGCATCGAGGTGTAGCTGCTCCAGATTTTAATACCAGTATTTGGAATTTAGTTTTACTTTGGACAAGTCAGTTGCTTTGTCTGATTTCTGCAGCTGCAAACTGTACTTTTGTAGCATGGCAGCTGTGAGATTAGTATTGAAAATATTAAAAAAAAAAAAAAAAAAGAAGGGTGGGAATGGGTACTTATTCTAGGAAAAAATATTTCTTTTACTACAACTGTAACCTTTGTTGGAACAATCCTGCTGTACTTGCAAAAATTTTCTCTAAGACAGAGAAGTTGTGCTGTAGATACTCACATGGGATTTAACCTCCAAGTGAAATAGGAGCAACAATCCTTTAATATTGACTTTGGGATCTGGTATTACTGCAGCTCTCTTTTAAAAGTTGTAAGAGAAATATTCTTTTTCTCTTGAGTACAAAATCACAAACTTCTTAAATACAAGTATCTAAATGAGAAAGCAGATTCAGATACATTTTTTTTCAGGTTTTGTTCTGCTATATTTGTGTGATTTCAGATAAGAAACTAACAAAGTATGTTCAACCCAGGAAAAAAAAATCCAAAAACTAAACTTGGTTTTAGTGAGTGAGCAGTGAGAAAAGCAGAACCACACAGACATGATTAAAGCAATGCAGATGCACAGAATTTGATATTTTCCTTTTACCTGATGTCTGTTTGGTAGAGTGTGATTCTTGACAGTGAAAGAGCAGCTCCTCACCTAAGTTAGAATGGAGTAACTCCAGTAGCTTTAATAGCTCACACCTTCTTCTGCCTCAGGTTGTAGCTGTCCATCTCAGACAGCTGTCTCTCCAAAAGTTATATTTTGTTTTATTTCTTAATTTATTTATTTTCTATTTCCCAATGTTTATCTCCTGTCTGGACAATGATAAAATTAGGCATCCAGTTTTCACAGGGTCCATGTGAATGCAATGGCATGGGGTTCAAACCAGTGTGAGAGACTGAACTGTTGAGGGATAATGACTCAAAACATTCCCTGTGTGTGGAGGTGGAGGAGATGAGCTGTTATCATGAGGTGATCTCATGGGACAGAGGGTGAATGGTGGGCTATGAGTGAGACAGGAGATGAATCCTGCAGAGCCTCCTGCCACGATAAATTATCTTGCACAAACCACTGGGTCTTGAGGGTCCCACCCTCCTCTGGGACATTGGTGTGTGTCCTGAGGGTGTTCATCTCTGATGGGCCATAGTGGGCCATAATTGATCCAGCTTTGGGGTGCAATGGGCAGCTGAGCTGTCTTAGAAGGTGTGCAGAGTTCCCAAAGTGTCCCATGATCCACCTCATCCAGTGTGAAGCTCCCTGCCCTGGGAGGTACCTGGCAATTCCCACCTGAACATGAGTGACTATAAACCCAATAGACATCGTGTGCTGGGGATTTTTTTCACAAGATTTTTCTTAACCAATTCTTCAGGGCTTCCCTCACCACCCGACAGATCCACTCTGTGGCCACCAATGTGACCAAGTCTTGTCGTGGGGCCTAGGGGTGGTGAGAGTCTCATGCTCTTGTCCCTTCTCTTTCTTTCTTTTGTGCTTCACGTTTTTGTCCTTTTCCTTTCTGTCTTTTCCCTTGTGCATGTCCTTGGCTGGTGTTTTTGCTCTTTCATACTGCAGCACTCTCATGTTGTTATTTTACTACAGACAGTAATAACCAAAATGCCTACATGCTTGTTCCCTATTGCAACCAAATTGTTCTACAATAAACCCTGCATGTGTACATTTATAAACATCGATCACTCATAGTCATTTCACTCTAATCCACCCCAAGGGATCTGTTAATAAAAGCCTGGGTTACCCTCACCTTCTGCTGCCAGTCAGGAGAACCTGTGCCATGGAAAGCCAGCCTGGGAGCAGAGGGAACTTACAGCTCCATGGCAGCACATCCCACCCTGCTCCTGTGCTTCCTCCATGAATCTGCTCAGTTTTGGGGGACTAGTTGTTATCCAGGCAATGAAATTAGGCAAACACTACACTAAGCTTCTCCGATTATGCAATTTGAAATTTTGCCAGACTGTTGTTCCAGTTGTTTACTGCATTAATCCTTCTAAATTTTGCTCATCTGTCCAGGGATTTGTTGATCTCCATTACTTAAACAGATAAGCTCCATGAATTAATTAAGGCTGTTAGGATTCCAGATGCCTCACTTTGAAAGGATACCACCAGCTTTCAAGGTCCTGTGCTTTTGTGCAAATTGTTTTAATGTCATTATCACATATGACTTCTTATTTCAGCATGAGATATCCTTTATTTGCTTGCTTTTAATCTACCTGTCTTTATATCATGTATAATCTTTCATGATCAAAACACCTTTGAACACAGAAAGGCTGTTTTATTCTAATTACTGAAAATACCTAAAAGCTAAATATTATATGTAATTTTGTCTCAATCTAAATTCTTCCTTCATCTCTCTCCCACCTGCTAATCAAAGATAGACAAATGCTGTAGTAGCTTCCCTGTCACACTGTGCTGTCTCTTGGTATAACCTCTTTCAAATTGCAGAGATGCATGACAGGAGAACACATTATAGGAGGAAAAATCTTTGCTAAAGAGTATTGTGTTCTCCTTGAATAAATGTTCACTTGAAACCATGAGATTTTAATCCTGTTGCTTTTGCCAGCTTGGTTCCATCAGTTGTTTCTCTGAAAGAATAATTATCATAGCAATTACAAAGTAAAGAAAACTAAGTATTTACCTACTATAAATGACCCTGTGTCTTGGGTTAGGCCAGAGGGGTCAAAATCTAGGAAGTGATCTGTGCTGCAAGAAGGAATACAACTTCCTTCCTGGGAGAGAGAGCCAATAATCAGGTAGTTTTAAGGATTGATAGGTAGGTGAACCAATTAAAAAGGTGATCCGCCTTCGGGGAAAAAAAACCATATATAAGCAGAGACTCTGTGAAGCTCTTGGTCTTTGGACCTGCTGCTGCTGTGTAGAGAGGAGCAGCTCCTGCTTCTCTCCCGGGTAAGGTCCCAGCTCCCCTCACTCCTTCCAAGGTGGGGGAGGGGGGGGTGGGGGCTGAAGGGAGATTTGGGGTGGCCGTGCCACTGCAGCCGGGAATGGGGGAGGAAACCGGCTGGAATGTTCAGCAGATCCAGCTCAGCCGGTGTGCCAGCTACACGAGAGAGAGCCGGGCCCAGATGGCCCCACCAGGCCGAGCCAGCTCCGCAGAGCCAGGCACAGAGACTCTGAGAGCTTCTGGCATCCAGCTCGGGCCTGTTCAAACAGCCCGGCAGGGAGCATGGGATCATCACACTGCCGGAGAGACAGAAATTAACTCTGTCTATGCCTAGACTAAACTTACAGACACCCATCCTTCCTCGCAGAGAGAGGAACGAGTGAGGACATTTGCATAAATACAGCACAGAGACTTTACAGTCAGTGAGGAAAGCAGAACTGATACTCACAAGGGGGTGCATGGGAAGTTGCTTCAAGAGTGAAGCTGAAAACTCTTTTGGAGAGCCATGGTTGGGGACTGAGCTAATAAATTCCCTGTAATATATGAAGATAGAGTCCAAAAAGGGGGATGTGAGGTTCTTATTGCAGCCAATGAACTGAAACACCTCAGTAAAGACAAGTAGATGTTGAAAAAGTACAGCCTGATGAGAAACTGGAACCAAGAGAGAGGAGAGCCCTGGTCCCAGGGAGAATGCTAGAGAACCTGAGTTGTCAGGAGAACCTGTGTTGTTAAGCACAGAAGAAGGGATTTTCTTTGTTGCTGCAATTGAACTGGGCATCCTTAAAACAGGTACCCTGTGGACTGTTCATAACCCACCATAGTGGCTGTGGGAAGGCTACTGGTGTGGGAGGGATCCACCATTAAGCTGGACTTTGCTCCGGGTGGCGGCTGATGGTGAGGCAGAAGACCCATAAAAACTGTATTTTTCTTACAGAAAATCCATGGTGTAAGCAAAAGAAACTTCTCTCCCTAAATGAACTGGAACAAGAGCTGTTTCTGAGGTGGTAAACTGACTGGAGGTCGAAGTGTTGTCTTTTGTATGTTGTCAGGGAGAATGAAATGGAGAGGTGGGGAAGGAGGGGTAGTCTGAGGAGTTTGTTCTGGTTTTTCTTGGTTTTTTTTTTTCTTTCCCTTTGTCTTAGGTATATTAATAAAACTTCTTTGTACTTTATAAAGTTTGAGCCTGCTTTGCCTACTCCTAATCCTCATCTCACAACAAACAATCAAGTAAATTCAGGTAAGTGTGTTGGCATTTAGCCACAAACCTGAATAGGCGAACTGAAACCACTACACCCTGGAACTTCATGAATTTTAAGAGAAAAATTATGAGAAGTAATCTTTCTGGGTAGACCTGATGTTTTTTTCAACTGACCAGACATACATAAAAAATATTTAAGGGATCAGACCTCATCAATTTTGGTTTCAGATTTATGCCTAAATACCCTTCTCATTTTCCTCTTAATCTTATTGCTTTATGCTCTTGACAACAGAAAACCACTATTGCTCCATAGAAATGCTTGAGGTTAAATACAGAAAAGACACATAAATGCTTAAGAATTTTGCCCTATCTATGACTATGTGCATGTAGATGGTGAATCTATGCATCTTACAATTCTTACCTGACAAAATTTGAAGGGTCCATCAGAGATCTGTGGATATTTTATATCGGTGGAAAATATTAGCAAGAATTGAAAAACTTGAATTCTGTTTAACCTATTATCATCATATAACTCTAGTGTATCTAACTTCAGTTGTATCATTTGGAGGAAGGAAGCCTGTTTTTTTTTTTCTTCTCCATCCTGATAATTTAGGTAAAAGTCTAAAACAATATCTCTGGCAATGCAAGAGACAAGCTGTCAATGAAAGATGCAGACACCTTCACCACTTTGGTAAGAGTCTTGCTGTCTGCAAGTTCATATGGTGGATGAGGTTTCTGCCATCAGAGCTGTGCCCAGAGATGAGTTCAGGCCTCAATTCTACAATTCAGGCTTGTACAGCAGTTCAGGGCTTCTGAACTGCAGCTTGCTGCAGCAAGCACTGAGACCAGAACAACACTCTAAAAGGATGGTTTTGGCTACAGGAGGAGTTTTAGGAGGAGTTTTGTATTTGAACATGGAAATCACACCTGGAACTCACTGCACAGCCAGATCAAAACTGTCTCAGTTTCAGAGCTGACATAGGCCATCCAACCTCCTACAACCTGGGCACAAAAAATGATTGTCTTGGAAGTCCAAATTAAACATAGGAAATTGGAAACTGGGATAAATGCAGACTCAGTGAAATTACAGGCATGAGGTAAAGTAATTCAGTTTTTACAAGCTGAGGTGTAAACTTCTAATAATAGGGGGTTTTGATACAGAAAGGGAAAATAATATGTACATTTTCAAACAAGTTTATATCAGAAATTATAAATTTCTCATATATAGATAAATCTATATCTACATTTATCTATCTATATCTTTGTAACAATAAAGTGACCACGTTTTGGATTCACAGAATAATTTGAGTAAAGATTATCTAGTTCCAATCCCCCTGCCAGGGGCAAAGTCACCTCTCACTAGACCTGGTTGTTCAAAGTGTGCAACAGTGCACACTTCAGACATTACTAGACCTGAAACTCTCCATTTTTGAGATAGTCCTGTGACTTTATCAGCTTCTAGATGAAGCTGATTTTGCTGTTCCTTGTCTGGCTAAAAGACTGCTTGTCCTCAGTTAATAGAAGCATGTGGTACCTGTTGGGATTATAAGGCAGGAGGAGCCCTGAGCCTGAAGCTTTGGTGTGGACTTTATAGTTCAAAACCATTATTCTCTGAACTGTGCTATGTGATACATTCCCTGGCACAATGCAGCCCCACAATGTCTCTAGTTTTATGATTTCATACACTGGACATTGCCTCAGGTACTGGCTCAGCAGCAGAACAGGCAATAGGGAGACTGAACATGTGCAGGTTGTGCATCTTGGCCTGCCAAGAGTTACAGATGTGATTGATCTTACTTGCATGTTTCTATTTCAGTCATTATTTCTAGCCCGTTGTGTCACTCTGAGGCGAGAGCAGCACTCACATAATGTCAAATTTTTAAAACTGGGGAAGCAAAATACCTTAATTCCCACACTTTTCTTGGGCATTACTCATTCTATTTATTAATTGGCTAGGAGTTGGTTCTCCTTCATCCATTCCTGTGGAATTTCTTAATGCACCATTTCTTTTATTTGCAATATTTGCTTCAGCTTACCTTACCTTTAGGTAGACTTTTCCCTAAGGTTAAGGGCAAGAAGGAAAGTCTTCAAGGTCTGGAACCAAGATGGAAATAAGCACTAACAGTTGTAATTGTCAGGGATCCCAAAAGACAGTATAAAGTTTTAAATAAATATTTTGGCACCTAGATCACATTGAACATTCAGAATTTACCCTAAAATTCCTTTACTAACATAAGAAATCACTTTTGAAACCAGCTGTAGAGTACTGTGTGAGATTATGGTGAAGACAAGGTTGTGGAAATTGCTCGTATTGTCCTTGTTGGGCTGAGTCAGACAATTTCTGTAAAATATTACATGCCTTGATTTCTCTGCTGGAAAAACTAGAAATAACTTTAGTATTGCCAAACATCCCTCTGGCTTGCTTGGAGAACTTGCTTAAAATCAAAGGAAAGCTCCAGTGGGGCTCTAATTATGAGCATGGCCTTGAGATACTACAAAACCACTACTTTGACTTGCCTAGAAAACTTGAGTGAATAAAGTTTTCCACAGTGCAAATCCTTCTCAAAATTAATACTATTTCCAATATATCTAAGCACTCTCTATGCTCAATTTTAAATGTGGAAAGATTAATTCAGAAGACTAAATGGAAAGATTCATTAATAACTGGAGTTTCTTCCTCGAGTTACCAGAAACTCCAATCCACTCAGCATTCCCGAGTTCAACTTTAGTTATTTATTTCTATGTCTGTCACTAGATGGCAGTGTCAGTAAAAGTAAAAATCCACCAGAAAAGCTACTCCCCAACATGGAATAAAAAATATATCTATTTGCCTATGCAAGGAACAATGAGATTGACCATGCAAAAATGGGAAGATTTTTGAGAAGAGCTTTGATCAGTGATTAAATAGTTTATACGTTACATTTTGTTGCTGTCCAGTTCATGTCCTGCACAGATCTCTCTAACTTTCTTCCACTGATTACATCCAACTGTTAAACTCGGGATGCAGCAAATGATCTCTTGACAATAATTGTCTTTATGTCCCACATCCAGTAAAAGAAAATTTTTACCATTAGATATCAGTCCTCATTATCTATATCAGAATAATTCACCATGTGTGTCTTTCAAGACCAAGTGGGATCTGCTAGGCTGGTACTTGATTGTCAGAAAGAGCCAACATCAAATGCTTCCCAGACTTCTCTTTTGAAATCAGCAGAGGCCTAAATTTCCAAAAGAATTATGCAATGTGTCTGTGTTGTAAAGAAATCATTCCTTCCTACTCATCTGGAAGACAAAACCACAAAAAACACCATTTTGGGCTTCAACCTTGGCATCAGTTTATAATTTTCTCACATATCATGTTTTTGCTGATGAATAAAATATCTCCAAACAAATTTTTAGGGCACATACAGATGGCTGTAGCATCTGAATCCCTGTATGGAAAGAAATTAATGCAAAGATTTATTTCACCCACTAGATGGTAGCAATACTGCACACCTGGAGGAAAGCAGCCTAAATTTCTGTTTGAGCTTGTACCAAAAATTAGCAGAACTAGTTGGGTGGCAGGTGATCATCAATAGGTAATTCAGCCTTTAGGTGAGTTTTACTAGCTTTAGTATTTCACCTCTACATAAAATCAGTTTTTGTTTCCTGAATCTGTGTGAGCAATCTCTGAAATTCAGACTTGCAGTTCAGGCATGTTTATATTATTTTGAGTTTGTGTTGTTTGTTGTTGAAAAGAAGAGAAAAGGGAAGGAGAGAGATCAAACCACTGGACATTAGATGAACCTGTGAGGTAAGGAATAAACACAAAAGCTAGGACTTTAGAAATATCCACTGTTCTTTTTCCACTGGTTGCCTCCTTCAAACTGATAGATTTCAGAAATATAGTGATAAAAGAATAGTTGAAAAACAATGTGGATTTTCAAGTTACAAACTTGAACACCATCTTTGAGAGACATAGGGTTTCACTGGTAAAAGCAAATATCCATGACCATTATTAAGCCCCTCAGATAATTTGTTAGGATGTTATCATATCTATGTCTGTTGAGAAAGTCTGTTCATGTTTGAGGGACACAAGACCAACCATGGTAAAGGGAAACACACTGTAGATTTGTTGAAGTCTGGGTCTCTGATACAGCTCAGAGCTTGTGTTTAGGGCTGGTCCAGGTATCTGAAACTCCTGCAGTGCATTGTGTGGAAAAAATGAGCCATCCTTGGCTATGATGATGGAAGGAGCCAAGGATATTGTATGAGCTGCAGAAACATTTCACCACTTTTCAGAGATGGGTCTCAAGAAGTAGCTGCCTTAATTTTCAAGGACCATTTATAAAGTGCTTCAACATCTGTCACATTTTAAGAATTGGCTTGTGCAGACAGTCATGATGTTTCGAGCGGAAGGGAAGGCTGAGGTAAAACTGCGTGCAAATATTTTGGCTTGAAAGACCAGAGCAGAGCGTTGATTGTGCCAGTATCTGCAGATTAAAGTCTTTGGCTGTTCTCTAAATCAGTGTTACCATATCTGAACTCACAGAAAGCACGGCTTCAGTGTAGTAAAATTGTCATTAACTTATCCCCTCCCAATGTCCTGTCATTAGGACTGTATTTCAAAAATCTGTTTACAGTATAAAGTATTTCAGAGGTTTGTGTGTGTCTGGAGGATATAAAAATAACCAGGGTTCTGAATAAAATGAGGGGTTTATCAGTATTCTTGGAGCTCCTTAGCTTTTTGAACATATATCTGAATAGAAGAGATCAGAAGCCCCTTGGTAATGTTTTTGAAAATGCTGTGTGATAAACCCAAAACTGAACAGATCATGAGCAAAAAGAATTAAAATGGCTAAGTATTTTAAGCCTGTAAAATAACAGATCTAAGTCCCCCTAAACTTTATTCTGTTCAAAATTTTACTTGCTAATCTTTTATGCTGTCCTAAAGTTTAGAAGCAAAACAAAGAAAACACAGATACAAAGGGATTTAAATAAAACAAAAAATAAAGCTTCAGTTTTTAAAGTCTTATGCCATCCACAGGACGATTTTGCAGGGGTAGAGGTGTGGGAGCTCTCAGCAGCAATTGGAGAGGTGCATTTGCTGAAGGAGGAGCTGGCTGGCTCTGGAGCAGACATCTCAGGTCTGACAAGAAAACAGAGTCCCCAGGACTCACACAAGCTTGCCAAGGCTTCTATTTGGAGACTGAAACCAGCCTCAGACCAGAAGTGAACATGTGGAACCCACATGTGTTTACAAGTTAGCTGGGGCCTAGGAGAGCCTCTGGCTATTTATCCATGTGTCTGTCAGTACCCTGCCTTCCTGTATGCTGGATGTCTGGGTGCAGTCCTTCCCTTGTGCTTCTGACTGCTCAGATTTTTCTTTTGGTGTGTGTTTTTACAGGAAGAAAGTTTAAAAAAAAAAATCCAACCAAACTAACGACCTCTCAACACTATCTTACTGAAGTTAATGTATGTGCTATGGTTGTTGGTATCACTTCATTTTTATCATTCTTAGTGCTTTTGCTGTCACAAAGAGGCACATAAGCAAGAATATCCCTGTGACATAGAGTCACTTTGTTCTAAACTTTAGCTATTATCATCCCAGGACCCACAGACAGGGACAGCAGCCTCTGCTGGTAAGAGGAAATCAAAGATGTTGATGTGGATAAGGTGTTCTTTCTTTGGGACTGAAAATTCTTCCTGCTTGGCCCAGTAACATGCTGTGAGACGTGCCTTTTTCAGGCAGTTTCACCTTTTAATAAATGGAGTGATAACTGTGCTCTGAGTGGCTGAACAATCTTCAGTTTTGTGCATTCACACAACCCGAGCCTGGGAGAGCTCTGAGTAGGAGAGGTGTGTAGGGCACAGGCAAGGGATTGGGCTTAGGAATATGATTGTGATTGGGTTGGATCATCAAGCTAATAATTCCTCACATATTCAGTGCACTGATTTACAATGATGCTATCAGCTGCTAAAGGCAGTGCCTTCTGTGGCTTGGTGAGTGGCTGTAAGCACCCTATTCATAAATCCCTGCATGAGGGCTGGTGCTGACTGAAGCACAGCCTTGAAGGAGCAGGGAATGAGGCCTGTGACAGCTTTTGGATAATGGGATTGAGCACTGGTTTTTAAAAGTCCTTAAAAGGTACTCTAGTTCTGGTGCCCCTAAAAGAACTAAGATTACATGAGGCTTGTTAGCTTTGGCATTCAAGCCACAGGATTCTGATTCCTCACACGCTGGAGTAAGACCAGGCTTGTACAGAATTACTCCCACTTGAGCCTTGTGTGATCTCTCTTCTAAATTCAATGATTCCTTCTCTTCTTTCCTCAAACTCCCCACAAAGTATCTTTGTTATTTAGACTATCACACTGAAGAATATCAAAGATCAAAACTGGGTGAGGCAAGGCAAATAACTTGCTTTCCTTATAACACTTTATTCCTCTGAGGGACTGCTCTGAGTACTATATGTTGACAGAAGAAAGGGTGTATCTTTAAATTTCATGTCCCAATTCTCTAATTGCCAAAAGTTAATATAATTAGGGAGTACTCAAAATAAAAGAACTGACAAAATCTGTGGCCTTTTTCTCACAAAACTGTGATCTTAGGCTCTTTTAAGCAGGATAAGAGAAGAGGAAAATAGACACTAGGGTGGCTGTGTGACATGAATCTCCATTTCAAATAAGTAATGCCTTGAAGAAGGAAGAAAAATAAAATTGTGGTCAGCTACACTGAGGTTTCATCACTCTTGTATATCCTTTTAATTTCTTTTTACTTCAATTTATACTGGCTTTTTTCTTCTTTCAGCAACTGTGGTGGCACTTTTTCAACTCCAAGTTCACAAGTAGAATCATTTATTTTAATGTCTTTGCTTTAGCTTCGAGTTGAACACCATTTGCAATGTTCCCAAGCCTTGGTAACTACCACAGAATTACAGCAATGATTTAATTATTTCCTCCTCAGTATTTATTTGAGACAAAAGTTCCCTGACAAATCTCAGATCCTCTACATTTGTTTTAGAAAAGAAGCATATGTCATGAGTACTGAGCAGTTAGGTACTCCTACTGAAGTAGTCCCTAACCACTATTCAATCATGTTAGCAAACTGTGAACATTTCTGGCCAGACTTATTGCACTACCAGCAAAAAATATCTTTGTTTTTCCTTCTTTGTAGACTTCCCAATCCCTGTTCTTCATAATGAAATAGAAACAGCCATCATATACTACAGATGTATTTGCAAAGGACTTTTACAAAGTTTTGTCCTATAGCACACAATAATCCTTATCTGAGGACAGATAAGGGATCTGCAATGTACAGTTTTTATGAGACTTTTTAGTATGGAGAAATAATTGGTAAAATGTGCTTTACTGGAGCAGTTTAATAAAGCTTTTCAGGGAAAATACATTTGTTCCCAAAAGTAACAGGTCTCTTCTGGGTGACTGAGTTTCCTGACAGTATCTTCTCCTGCAGATGGTATAAAGGTCATTAAATTCACCTCAAGCAACCTGAGCATTGGGGGAGGGAGGAGATGTTTCAGAACACTGAAAAGATAGACCCTGTCCTGCCAAACTTTGCTATTTAGTAAGTCTGAAACTCCTATGTTTTTTCAAGTTATTAGGATGGAGAGTGGTGACCCCAAGCAATCTCACATGGGCAAAAAACTCCCAACATGTAGGGGCTGGCCACAGAAAAAAACAGTCTTAAATCCCCCTGTATTACAATTGTTTTGTAGCAACTTGCAGAATTTGTAAGGTATTTATCTTGAGGATACCCTACTAACCATAGAAGGGACTGAAACACCTGTGACCATGAAAGCAGGAAAAATCATAGCAGGAAAGAAAAGCAAGGCTTTTGGTCTCTGCACTTCCTCTGTCCTCACTAACTACACCATTTTTCCCTATTTGAGGAAAGAAACACAAAACAAGGGAGGATTGTCTATGAGGAAAGGGACAAAGTTTCTGATGCAGAAGATTCCACCATGATGATGGAGGAATTTACTGATCAAACAGGTTAGAAAGATACACAAACTTCCATAAGTTGTAAGACTGTAAATACAGGCATAGCAGAGCTGCAGCTGTCTCTGCAGCATGAGAGATTGCCTCATCTCTCAAAACCCTCCAACCAAGCTTCCATAAGAAGCAGAAGTCCATATTAGGTGGTTAAACAATGAAAATACTCATAGCAGAAGATGAGACAATGAACCACAGCAATACTGATGTGTTCTGTGATGGAAGAACACCACCCTTCATACCCTTGAAGGGTATATTAATAGTTCTCAACATCTGTTACCCATCTTCTTGATGGTAAGATATAAAAGGACTGGATTTAGGTTCTTTTTGTACTGGCTAGACCTACATCTCAAGGGCCACCATGAGCTGTGCTCTTGCACTACTTTCACTGTAATTATTCTTGGGTATCTGTAATTAAAACTATCTGAGAAAGCTACAGAGTTGAGGCATCTCTGAAACACAGGGAGTTAAAATAGTGATTACATAAGGTGAGTCACAGTGGTGGCTGTGACACTTTGGCAAACAAATCTGTACCTTTCAACCTCTCTTCCCCTTTTTTTGCTAGCATTTTTTCAATGGACATCCAATGAGTTAATAACAAACAAAAGAAACACCTTTCTATGGTCTCTTCTTGACATTCATGCAAATACATCCCAAAACATTAGGGTAACTTTCCCATATCAGCCTTCATGTAATTTTAGAGGGTGCTGACAGTGCTCATACTTCAAGGTTTGTTAGGAACCAGCAGGATGCATGGGACTGGATTTGGCACCTGAAGATACAGATGGATATTCATTAGAATCCCATAAGTAACTCTGTGCTCAACTCCCACGGCTTCTCATGAATTAATTATCTGATTATCCAAGAAAATCTCAGTAGTTGCTCACCCTTAAGGCATTCTTAAGGTTGCCATTCCAGACATAAGTCTTGATGTCAGAAGGTCTACAGTTGCCATGTATTGTAGAAAAAAAAAAGGTTTTTTATTTGAGAAATGTAATGTTCTGCTGCCAATTATATACCCAGTCTCAGTTGTTGACAGTTTCCTTTTCCTTTCACACTTAGGCAACATGTCTGGTCACAGAAAATGAAGCAAAGGCCTCAGGAAAGAAACAGAGAAATTTATTTTAGGGGAGAAAAAAAGTGAAGCTCTGAGCCAACTCTCTGATGGCTGGTCTCTTGAGATTTACACAGGATCTCCTGGGTTGGATTTATGAGAGATTTTTCTGGGCCGGAATGAATTTCTGAAGAACACCATCTACACAAAGTAAAACAAACAAAAGAAAGCAGGGATCATGACTATAAAATACCACATGTACTTTCTTCCTCTTCTGAAACTACTCTTCCGTGTGGTGGTGGTGATCCTTCATCATACAGGAGAGCCATAGCAGTGCTACGAGGAATAACTGGAGACAACATGGAGAAAAAGTAGTCAGAGATCTGAAACCACAAAAATAATTGGAGCTATAAAATATGGTAGAAAGAAAAACACTGGAAGGCAGAAAAAGACTAAGACACATAATTAATTAATAATGCACCATGACATGAAAAGATCCTGGGTTTTAAAAAACAGTGGTAGGTCCATGCAGTTGGGTTTGTGTGTTTGCTAAGCAGCTCTTGCAGTGAGAAAGAACTCACTTATAGGATATTTGTGTGTGGATGTGGGGTGTTTCTTGGGGTAGGGAAGTTTCCTTCCTTCAAAATATTTTGCTTCTTCAGTCCTGGATCTAATGAGAACCAAATGGTTCCTGGATGCAATTATTTAATAAGATCTGTTGAACAGACATTAGAACTTTCACCTGCTGTAATCTTAGCTCAAAGGTGGTTTGCAAGGAGGAGGAAGAGTGCGGCGTCTTCGAGAATTCTCAACTAAAATCTTTCAATTTATAGATAATAAATCACTTAAAGCTGAAAACCACATTTAAGTAACACCTCATTGAGCCTTTTTAAAAACATTTTCTCTTGGTCTACCACATGTATAAATAGACTTGAATAAAAATGATTTGTCTTGTTGATAATGAGACTAAAAGCACCAGTAGCAGAGTAATAATATATGCTTTCAGAAAAATCCTCTTAATGTGCTTTAAAATACTTGCCATCATTCAGACAATGGAAAGCAGTGTCTTTTGTTTGCTATACTGGAGGAAGGAACTATTAAAGCAGAAAACTTTCTATATTTTTAAAGTACAGATTTATTTGCTAATAGGGGAAAAGGAATGTGTGTTTGAAGGAGCATGGAGGAACACTTTCAGGAAAGTGCTGCCATGGTGAAAGGGGCTGGTGCTGTGCTCACTGGGGAATACTGATTTAGATATTCCAAGATGAAGGCCTTAATGTTACAAAGGAACATAGAGGGCAATGGCAGATATGCCAGAGGAAAGAAAGTCCTCTCTTTTTATTTTCTTCATATTTTGTTTGGTTTTATTTTATTTTTTTTAATTTTATTTTTTATGTCTAGGGACTATTCTGCTCTTCACTTTTCTTCCAGTGTAGCTTTTCAGAAGTTGTGTTCACAAATGACACAAATTACTTTGATGGAAGTGTCAGTAACAGAAGTTTCTTGTGTATACCTGGTTCCCCTATAACAATACTTCAATTTGAAAAAAAAAGTCTGAAAAATTAAAAAAATAGTGAAAAGAGAAAGAACCATATTATGAGAGATAAAAGATGGGAAGAAGACTGTTGAGATGCATCTCTGAGGAAAAACTTTTCTTTACTGTCTCACACTGCAACTAATTTGCTTGATAGTATTTTGCTTGCTTTCTTATACTGATATCCCAGAGTTCATTTGCATGAAAATGTCTCTGTATATCCTTAATTAGAACTCATGCCTCAGAGATGCTCTTATGTCTTGTGAATATATTGAGAAAAAACCCATCAAATTACGCTTTCAAATTATCTTGCACAGATTTCTGGTCTTCACAATGAAGAGACCATACTGCAAACCAAAAAAAGTACCACAAAACGTCTTTCAGCAAGGATATCTTGCTGCATATGCCTCTAGGGTAAACTGTGGGATGTTATGTTATCCTACAGAGCTGAAGAGCCAAAGTATTGCTCAGGCATTTCTCAGATCATACGTCTCCCACAGAACTTTTTTCAGAAATTTAAGAAACAGTCATGGTTATTTTTCCATGTCAGGGCATAATGAGGTATGTCACTCAGCCAAGACTTTTAGGAAATGAGACTGAAAAGCAATGAGCCATACTTAGGACACCAGGCACATTGGCAATGCTCGTTAGAAGGAAGTCAGACCTTTTCCTGGTAGATTCAAGGTACTCAAGAGATCAAACCAATATCCTTGCCCAGCTGCCTTCCTTCTGACAGTTCTCAAGCTGCTTCATCGTGCACTAAATCTAACATTAATTGAGTGTAAGTCCATGCAAGAGTGCTAATTAAAACAATGTACCTATCACATACCCTTATGCCTTCCAGGCAGCAAGAACACAAGAGACAGCTGCTGTTCCACGTCAGTGTAGGGAGGATAAGAGGTAATTGACCCTGCAGTTGTTAGGTTAATTCACAAAGGGAAATCTCTTGCACAACTGCTGTTTCATCTGCTCTTGCATAAAAAACAACTGCACCAGAAGCATTCTCTTTATATAAGCTATTAGTATACAGTCATGAAGACTAATTACTTAAACAAAGACTTCCACAGGCACAGGAAATAAGGAAGTCTTGTGCTCCATATATTTCTTCTGCATGCCTGACTGACTTCAGAGTCAAAGAAAGCACAGGCTCCATTTGAAACTTTTCCTCTGTCTGGGGCCTGTTTAAAAGCTCGCCCCATGTGGGAGATGCATAAACCTGAACATCTCCTTTTTACCTCCATTAGGCATTCCATACAGTTTTTCTTGCTGTAGCTGGTCATCCATTTTCACAAAACAGGTAGAAGCTTAATTATATTTGGTACTTCTAGTCCCCTGCTGAATTCCTTTAGTAAAGTATTGGTTTCACTGGGAGGAAGAAGGAAGTGCAAAATTAGGAATACACATGGACAGGCCCACTGTCAGCAAAAGCCTCATGTTACCCTTGTGAAGTTAAAGCAGCCACCTGCAGTGTCAGATAAGACAATTTTCTTTATGTACATGAGACTGTTGACTTTACTCCAAGGGTTCCAAAAAAATTATTTTTTTCTGTAATAAGGAAATCCACAAAATCCTGCAGGAACCCACAAAAACTCAGTTGTATTCAGTGTACAGAAGAAAACGTAGGCCTTTATATGCTGGTTGAGTGGCTTTTAACATCCATTGCTCCTTTACAGAGGAAAATAAGATACCTCAAAGGTTCCCTCTAAGAAGCACAAGATGATTCTCAATTAATGGGTGTGTATCTGGTGAAGAGGGCCTAATCCACACCATTTGGATTCAAGCTTGAATCTGAACTCCCTCAAGGTGCTCATTCCTGAGGTTTTGGGTTGATTTTTATAGAGATCAAATGACCACCTACGTGTATTTATCTAGATCCCAGCCTAAAGCTTATGCTTAAAAAGTGAGCTGAGTTTTCACTTCAGACTTTAAAAAAAAGTCTTGATCAAATCAAAGTTACATTTTTCAAATACTCCTCAATTTGCTTACAGGAAAAATTCAGAGGAGTTTCTGGAATGTAGACAGGATTGTTTAACAAAATTAATGGACAAGTTGAGCCCAGCCCTTTGGACAAAAATCTCAATCAATGCCTGCTAAAAGTAAGACTGTTTTTCAGTCTTATTTTTCAGGTTTTTTCAGTTTTCTCTTAATTGAAAAACATTCAGAACCTCCTCATAATCTTGTAGGGCTACATGCCAAAGGAACTTCTCATCCTGCCCACCAGCATCTCTTACGTCTTCTGCACTCTGAAGAGGCAAGAAGAGATTTTCATGAAAAGAATTTTTAAAAACTGAGGCTTAGGCATGAAAATATTCACAGCTGATAAGTACTGTATTTTGTCTGAACACTGGACACCTTCTAGAACACCTGAAGTTAATTTGGTTTAGTAATCAAGTAATTGGCAAGGAACATAAATGAAAGTTCTGTTCAGGCATTTCCAGAAGGGATGCTCAGTAATACAAACTCATGCAACAATTACCAGCTTTAATCTGTTGTTCCCCCAAAAGCAGATTACACCCCTGTGTTGGAGCATGAAGGGAAGAGAATATCAGTCAAACCATCTGTCTATCAGAAATGCTCTCTGCAGCTGCTCCCTCTTCAGCTGCTGTTACAGCACTTTACTCCTAATTGGGCAGTTGCCTCTCCTGAGTTAAGAGCTCAATATCTTCCATGTTAGCCCAAAGGCTGGCAGTTTAGATTGGTAAGAAAAAGGATTAGGTACTGCATTTTTTAGCTTCCATGACTCCCATAATTTAATTGAAGCTTCATGGCACTAAGTGATGTTCCCCCTGCCCTTTTCTTTGAAGCTTTGAATCTCATATTTACAAGAAATTTCAGCTTTTGTCTTCCTAAAAAGATGTTTTACTTCTGATTTATTTAAGATTTGGGATTTGTAGTGTAAAAGCAGAGTTGTCACAATCCACTATGAGCTAGAATATTATTGTCCTTGGTTTATGCTCTAAAAATAAAGTCAAAATAAATAAGTTACTAAAAAAAGAGTTATTATTTAGTGCTACTGGTTGCCTTGATACAGTTATATACTTACACAGAGGAAGAACAGAGTAGCTTAGCAGGATATGGCTGAATTGCTATTAGATTAAACTTATTTCTCTTAGACATCAGGAAGCTCTTGAGCCTGGACCCTTGTGTTTTTATGACAGAGCTGAGATACTCCGCCTTCTTTTTGAGTGCCACATGATAGAAACACAAAGGAATAAAAAGATTTCTGGTAAACAAAGGGAGGAAAGGAATCAATCCACTTTGGGCAGATTTTCAGCCTCATTATTGCTAAATAGTTGAGTAGTATTTCTTATATCTTGAACCTCGATAATGCCGACGTCTGTGTTAACGCGTGCATTACTTATTCCTGATTTTCAAAATAGCTGCAGCAACTGAAAACTATTTTAAGACGTCCACAAACTTACTTAGGAATCTAGTCTGGATTATAGATACTGAGAGATTAGGAAAGCTAAAGCCACCTAGTTTTCACTACTTTGCAATTGCATTAATTGCTCCTTAGAGCAGAGAGAGGGGCTTGGATCTGCAGTTTAAAGGAAAACAGAGTGAAAGAGGAGATTCAGTCTTGGCATGACTCTATCAGCCCATAAAGTGATATGAAACAGGATAATATGTCAATAGAGCTTTGAAGTACAAGTAAAAAAAAGCAATCCAAATATTTAGATATTTATATGGTAAGGGGGAGGAGGAGGCAAGAAAGACATTCTGCTCACAAGAAGAGAAAGACTGTAGAGATCTATGCCTTTGAGGAACAGCTGTGTGGTCTGATTTCATCTCTTGTTCAAAATAGAAATGGAAGTTTTCCTAAGTACGTGGCGAAAAAGTCATCCAGAGAGCTATGTTTTATGACATCCCAAAATGAGCTAGCAGGTTATATGCTACAGAAATGCTCAATGATTTGTCATGGAATTCTCTGCCCCTCTGAAGTAACTACGTGAATTGCTCTTTACTCTGTGGACAGTTTTCTAGTTGTCCTTTATGACTTTATATTAAAAATTTGATGGAAAACACAATATTTGCAGCTGAGGCAAGCCCTTTCCAATGAAGTAATGCTCTTATCTTCTTTTTTGAGAATATCTCTATTTGAAACAGAGTTGGTTGCCCTCTCCTGTTGTTGGTATTGGGAGATTAATCTGTTAGGACCATAAAACCTGCTGACATTCACTCCTCAGCCTAAGCCACATCAGTTTCTCATTCACATCTGCCTTATGCCTCAGAGCCTGTATCAAAGCAGTGAAACATATAAAACAAAAAGGTTCCCTGGATGAGATCTGTGAGCCAAAAGAAACTTCTAGGCAAAACTGATTCAATGTTTGGAAAAAGTAAAAGACAAGGCAGCCTGAAGCGAGTTATTAAATCTGAGCAAATCCTGGCTGTGCCATAAGTAGTTTAACCTTTTAATAAAGAAAAAAACCAAACAAATCAACAAAACAAACAAGCAAACTAGAAAAATAGTCTGGCCAATTAAGAACATAGTATTTTCTTCCCAGTTAATTAACAGAGAAGTATTTCAGGTGGCTTAAAACTCTTCAAATGACTGCCAGGTTGTGACAATAGCAAAAAGAGAACTAAAATTTGGTGGAAAGGGATGGGTCTGTGGGATAACTCATCAAACAGGGGTGGCAGTAGTTCTCACATGCACAAGCTCAGTCTCTAGAGAACCTCCCTGGGATATGGTGGACAGAGGTTCAGAGCCCCTTTTCTCCCAGTGCAATGTATTTTATGTCTTTTACATTTCAGATTTATGTCCAAGACACTTCTTTATAGGACTTCTTATTGACTGTTTGAATAGTAAATAGCACAGAAAGAGGAAGCAGATTCTACTGTCTAACAGGTACTCAAGATGGAGGTAGTTTTAGCTATGGTTAGATAGAGAGGTGTTTGTTTCTAGCCTCCTGGTTGATAAATCTACTCAAGGTGTCCTTTCTATATAAAATGACTGGAAAAACATAAAGTAATTCTTCAGTACTTTTATTTCTGTTGACTTAAACCAATTTTCCAGTGTTTATTCTTGGTTTTATCACCAAACAGAAATATCAGCTACTTGTAATCCTTGGTCTTTGCTGATAGTTTAACCATAATTGCTGATCTTAAGAGATGAGCTTTTCTCTTTGCAAGGCCATACCTGTGTGCATGAAAGACTTTGCCTTTAGTTACTCATCTGTCAGCAGCCTGCATAGATTATATGACTGCCAAGGCTGATGTGAACAATGCTTAAATGTTTTTCCTTGACTACAAGTATCAGAAGTGTACTTCAATTAGTTAGACTGAGAGATTACTTTAAAAATAATTTTTAAAAAATGTTTATTTATTTGTTTGTTTGTTTGTTTCAGTAAAAGATCGCCCATGTTTTAAAGGCTGTTGTTTTGTACCTGGGCTTAGATTTTGAGAAATGTTTGGAACATTTCTGTGAAATCCATAGTTCTTAAAAGCTCATTTGCCACAAGGTGGCAAACTATGACTGCTGGTCCAAATTGCAAACGAGACTCTAGAGGTGTCACAACAACTCAGAAAATCTTTTATTTCCTGTGCTCAAATAGAAAACTGTAGCATATCAATACCTGGTGTATCAGTACCAGGAGTGGGGAGGAGGAAATTTTGGTCTTAAGGAGCAAGACAGCAGGCAGAGGGGGAAAGAGGGTTCATCATTCAGATGCTTTGAACTCACCACTAAACTCACAGAACGGGCATTTAAACAAACCTCACAGGTCTTCCTGAGACAGTACTCTGAATTTCATCACAAAAAAAAATATAAGTCTATGGAAGCAGCTGCTAGACTCATGAGTAACAATTAACATAGTTAGAGGGCTTGTCTTGGTGGAACTAAGTTCTACACTGGGGTCAAAACTTTTTCTACCTGATAGGACATTTTGAATTATTTTCTATGGGGACTGGATTTGCATGACATAAAAAAGCACAGGAAGGATACTTGCTAAAATCTGTTTTAAAAGAAATATATGAACCAAAGAGAATTTCATAGCTAGATGATCCTAAATATGAATGTTGCAAAGAAAAGTGTAAAGTTAGAAGTTAATTTTATTTTTGTATATGCATGAAAAAGAATAGGTAGAAGGTAGTTTGCACTATTATTAGAGTGGCAAGGAGAAAAAAAAAACAAACAAAGCAACAATAAAAAGCAAACTTTTTTATCCGTTAACAAAAGGCTTTTGCAATAACAATGAATGTGTCATAAGCATGGATAAATCTGTAAGAAAGGAAGAATTCTGGACATTTCTGAATTTTATGACTCCATTGTAGCTGCATTAAGTAGTCATCTAGTGCTTGCTGAGTTTCTGATTGTCACCATTTAGATTAACTCATGCATCTTTAAATAGCAATGTAGATAAGCCACTGTTCTGAAGCAAAGAGCAAGTGCAGTTTGGGGAAATGTTTTTGGTATTTTATCAAGGTATAACTAAAATTTCTGAAGTGACCTGGTGGGTGTTTAAAGAGCACAAGCCAAAGCAAAAAAAACCAAGAAAACAAAACAACAACAACAACAACAAAAAAACCCAAAACCAAACCAAACCAAAACAAAAAAACAAACCAAAAAAACAAACAAACAAAGAAAAACAAACCAAACACACACAAAAAAAGGCAGCAAATTTTCAGTGTATGGAAAGGAAAAGAGAAAAGATTGTCTCTGAGCCCAAGTTGTAGGTAAAGGTCTTACAGTACTTCTTAAGAGGTGCTGAAGGAAAAGAGTTAGATGATTTTTCCTTCCCCTCCTGAGATTCTGCATTTAGTTTTTTCCTATCAGGTCCAGTCGCTTTGTGTGCAAATGCTTTTTGGGCAGTCCAGAATGAGCACAGGGGACCAGACCCTGAACTAGCAGGAATTGTGTTGGGCTGCCCTCTCAATATGGAGTTAAGTGACAGACCTGCTCTAATGGCTCTACAAATGATCCATGCAGAAGGAGTCTTTAAATAATTGTTGAGAGTCAGTGGATCTTTCCTTCTCATTTTTGAAAAATTTCAATGCTAATGGAAAAAACAGGAGAAAGAAAAAAAATGCTCATCTCTATCCATTCCACAGAGACTTTCTTTATCTGCCTTGTCAATGCTCCATAAAATGTTCAGAACTTCACTGACACTAAGGAGTTAATGTCTAGGATGGAATCCAGCTTTGGGTCTCCCAGACTTTCCTCTTAAAATAAGATGAAAACTTTAAAATAATGAGCTCAGCAGTGGATTAGTGTCATCATGCTTTCATAAAGGTTCCCAGTCCTCCATGGAAAGACAAGTTGGATTTACCATACGACAGCACTTTTTGCAAGGAAGATTTTACCCTGTGATACATTTTAAGACTGAAATACCTAAAACTTTCACATCTACATCTGGAGTTTGGTGGCTAAAGAAAAAATATGTGTCCTAGTAGCTGACAGATTCTGAATTACTGCTCTGAACAGCTGTGTGACACATCTGCAAACAAGGACAGCTGAGTGCAGGAATCCTTCCCTGCTGATGAGTAGCTCAGTGGTGCCAGCAGGCACAGATTGCCATGACTGACTATAATTACAGTAAAGTTGATAAAGTCTGATAAAGGACAGAAACTGCTCAGGGAGATCAGTAAGGCATCAACGCATAGCATGGAGCACATGGCTGGAATGTGATAGCATCTGTAAATTTGAATAGCAGAGATCAAGTTGTCAGGTAGCACCTAGCTGTGCTAGAGGGAAGGCAATGTCCTGGCCAACTGCAGATTGAAGTTTTCCACTTGAATGTGCACTGGACTTGCACAAGCAGTGGTGTGAGCTGGCTCTACATTCAGGAGGTGATCCAGGTGCAGAAAGCACTGAGCAGCAGCTGTTGCCATTAACCTGTGAGAGAGCACATAGTGCAATAAATTCTGCATAATAAGGAGGTGGAAACAAAGAAGTGGGATTGCTCTGTTAATAATGAGTTACTATTCAATTATTCAGAAGAAAAACACCGGCAGGAAAAGATACAAAATCTGAGGAAAGAAGGTAGATCCAGATGATGATCAGCAATACTGAGGGTCAGTTTATTTCAAAGAACAGCAGAACTTAACACTTCTGCACTTCTTGGTGCCAATATGACCAGCAGTCACTCCTCAGGTGACTGTATTGCTGTCTGTGGATATCTTTTATGCCATGGATCATCACTTATCCCAAGGCAAGCCATAGCTTTTCCTCACAACCCACTTGTTCTAGCCTATGCCTATATGCACTAGCTAATAAATAATTGTGGTGTGTCTCTAAGTGCTGTGCCTGATTCTGCCCTCAAGTCTCCACACTTGACAAAAGAATCCAAAACGAAAGTGATCCAAAGGTTTGGGATCTCTAAAAGTGATTTGGAAGTTAAGACATATACAAAAAATGACTGTGATCTTGATTGAATTAAACAGACAGACAGATGTTTTGAGCCCTTAATTCTTCTAAGTCTTCAGGTTTGCTTTTCTTTGGTTTTAGCTACTCTCTATTTATTTCTTTTTGCTGCATATATATATTTTGATAGATATAAAGTTACGTCTTTTCAATTCTGTTTCTCCCTGATTGCTGTCAGAGAGATTTTCTTGGACAGACTGTGAAGTTTGTCTTTTTGTGCAAATAAGAATTAATGTTTAAAAATACCACTGCTGAATGCATTGTTTTCATGAAATTTGTTTAATTAAGAACTGCACCTCCCAGTCACACCACATTCATTAGTT
Organism: Eopsaltria australis; assembly: GCA_034509425.1. Lineage (NCBI taxonomy): Eukaryota > Metazoa > Chordata > Aves > Passeriformes > Petroicidae > Eopsaltria > Eopsaltria australis. The sequence continues at coordinate 111,897 of JAVTVJ010000826.1, forward strand.
CACTCTGGATTTACCCAGTCAAGGAATAAAGGTTCATATGGACCAACATCCATGTGACTGACAGTGAGGTTCAAATTGCACTTATAAAATGCTTGGTGTTCCACCTTGTTCCAACTGGTTTTGTCATCTTCAAATGTTATTGTTACCAAAAGGCATTAAGCTGAGGCTTCAACATTTTACAAGTTATTCTTTCATTTCAGCTGACTTATGCCAAATAACTGTCCCAGAGCAAGCACATGTTGAAAGTGGAGAATGTGTGCTGGGAGGAAGATCTGCCTCATGTTCCGTTCATTGTGGGCAGAGACCAATCAATCAGACACAGCCCTTGAAAAGACCTTTGAAGCAGATAAACTAAGTACCAGACACACCCAAGACCTGCATTTCCAGCAAAGAATTTATTCTCCTACATAATAGAAAATAGTGTACTTATCTGTAAAAAAAAAAAAAAAGTTCAGAGTTGCATGTTAAGATTCTAAGATTGAGAAAAATGAGAAATGTGATTTTGATCTTGTGTTGATTTGTAAGCAAGAATTTCCTATGGAACGTTGCTAAATTCAAGTGCAAAGGTCAAACAGCAGAATGAATTCATATTTTCTGTTTATAGCTGCAATTTAGCCAAGAAATACATCTCTTAGAACATATACTGTATAATTTCTAGCATAAAGAGGTCCATCTGAGCCCAGTTATTAGAATCTTTATTTCTATTTCTATTTCTATGTCTATTACTGTACAGTAATTTGCCCTGTATATCTTTAATATGAATGTGCTGTTAGTTCTGCATCCATAATAATTATATCCTGTTCTCACAGACTGTTTTCTCTTGTTAAAACTACACAGAGAAACTCAAAGAAGGTACCACCATTGACGTCCTTTTTTCATGGATGAAGAACTCTGCCTTTGTGTATCTGGAAATATTTTTCCAGAAACACATCTTAGACACATGAGCTCATTTTCCTTTCTGCTCTTCACAGTTGGTCTGCCCAGTCTATTGATCAAAAGAATGTAACACCTTCTATTACTGCAACTGAGGGGAAAGTGGTCAATAGTTCAGAGAAATCTTTCTTTAGGTTGAGAGTGAATAACCTGACTGAATAAACCTGATGTTTATGTAGAGGAGTTAGTTTTGTGTTTAGCAGAATTTACATAACAAGAGTATAATTTATTGTAAATTCCTGTATCCACAACTTCAGAAAGAACCAGAGCATGGAATAAAGTATAAGTCAGTGCACAAGTAGACAACTCCTAAAATATCTCCAGGCCTTTGGGTCCTGAACATTATTTAATGTCTGTGAAATACGGGTACCCAAGTCTCATTTTCAGAACAGACTGAGATCACTTAGGTTATTTTGCTGGGTAATATATAGTAAAACTTGGAGTTAGTTCCATATGCTTGAAGATTGAATTTGATCCTTCACCTCAAAACCGCTTGAAAATTCTTTCTTGGGGATGATTTTTAGGGAATAAGTGATTAATAAATCAAGATGCTAAGTACTACCAGCTCCTACAAAGGTTAGAAGTGCCTCAGTTCTGTACCTCCTGACCAGGAGTGTCAATTATTCCACTTCTAAGCTTCTGCTTTATTTCTGTGTTTTAAACAATACTAGACTTTTATTGCTTTTGGCAAGCAGTGAACATGTCTTTGATATAACACAGTCCATAATTTTGCACACAAAAGGGATTTTGACACGAAAATTGTAATAGCTTTGGATCAGTCTTCAGGAAAACCAGAGGAGTATTAGGCTTTTATTTTTTGTTTTCTCTACCAATTATATATCTAAATTCTTCCATGAAGAATGTCTTGACAGAATAGATAAGAAAGATTCATTCTCCCTACAGTGGTAGAGGATTATAAAATACCTTAGTAACAGAGTTTAAAACCACAAAAATATTTCCTTTGTTAAGAGTTGATTCCTTTGTTTTGCCTCTCATTCACGAACTGATGATCTTCAAGCAACAGGCATTTCTGAGAAATGTGGAAGAAAAATGAAATCCTCTTAAAAATTCTATGGAACCAGCTGCTAACAAAGTTCAAGCACTGAAGGGTAGCCTGTTCTGAGCAGTGGCCCAAGATTCACTGTTCTGTGGTCTGGAGCTCATGATCCAATTAGTGTTTAAGAGCTTTTTAAATAATATTTTCAGTTAAGGGACCAGATAAGATAATGTGATGATGCATGGGAAAAAAAGCTTTGGTTGAAAAATCCATTGATTTAACATTTGGTTAACTGATGTTTTGAAGCATGTCTTAGCCTTTTTCTAATCTATTAGATTACAAGAGCTTTATTTTATTACAATAGGGACTCTAGTAATTCCACTGCTCTGCAGTTAGTCTTATACATAAGATTGCAAACCTATTATGTTTATTATGATATAAATGATATAAATAGAGAGAACTCTTGTCCTGAAAAGTTTAAAATGGGAGATTTAAAAGATATTTTGATGCAATATTGAAAAATATGTGTTTTGATATTCAGACAAACCATGCACAACTACCTTGCATTTACTGAGACCTGAGGTTGCATTCATGATTGGGCACTGCACCCAAGTAATCTTTTTAAGTGTCCATGTCAGGGAGCACTGGTTGGTGACTGTAGTTGGGGACATATGTGTCCTTCAGCACATTTGTGATTCCAAATGGAACCAAAGGACATTATTGTCTAGATAGAAATTGTGACGCCTGTGCTCTTTAATATCGTTCAGAAAATTTTGTTTCTGTGCATTGCCCCAAACTAGATGAGTGAAATAAGAGCAAAGAGGAAAACTAAACTGCAGAAAAAGCAGCCCTGCTTCTGAGGAAAGAAATGGGTCATCCCTCAGCAGAAATGCTGGAGAGAATGTCTTGTGGAACGAAGCTCATGTAGATCCTTGCTGTGGAAAGAAGACTGCTGCTGCATCCTTCCCTTAAAGCTGAGGGTGCCTGGAGAGCTCCAAAGGGACTGATCAGCCATGGAAAGACAGGTGACAGGTGGCTGAGGAATAGAAACATGGTGAAGAAATGTGTGGGGGTTCTTCATCCCACAAGCAATCTGAAGTTATGTTCTGTTAGGTCTGTCACTCATTCAGACATCCTTGGTAGCAGAATACTGGTCACAGGACCAGGTCCAAATTCCTATGGGGATGAGAAATGTGTACCCACAGGGATCAGAGAGGTGCAGCTGGGCAGAGAGAGAAAGGATGCAAACCTGAAATTGGGTCAGCATGGAAGAGCTGTCAGAATGATCACATGTTCCAAAATTACTCCTGTTTCACTTACGCATGTTTAAAACAGAAATAAATATATTTTAAAATATTTTATCTCAAGTGGTTTAGGGAGGGAAGTGCAAGAAAAGGGCAGCCAATATTATATCCTTCAGATTCATATCTGATACATCAATCTAGGGATAAGCATAGTCACATGCCTTTATTGGTTTGATACCTGTTGAAGCACATGTCTTGTGACTTCCCTGCTTGAAGGAATTAGACACTTGTTTTGAAGTCACACAATCATTTACATCTTCTTTATGATTCGAGCCTGCAAATATTGTGTTGCCATGGATGCTGGCCTCAATACTCCTGGAGCTTTTCAGTAGAATTTAAAAAAAAAAAAAATCATGAAAGATAAGTGTTTCTTTTATTTATTATCTTTTCTACTAGTGGAGTCTGTCTGTGGCAGGTACAGACCTGGTCACTCAGCTGTTTTCTCCAGCAACAGGAGCAGTGCTGTACTGTTGATACGAGGTGTAAATTCCATAGAGGTGTGGCTCAGAACTAACATCTGCTTTTCAAAAGCTCAGGTCAGTAAAGGGAAACAAATTAAGTATGCTAAGCCTCTGTTTAAAGGATTTATTATATCAGTAAAACAACAACAAAAAAAGAAAATGGAAAAAGAAGCAGTGAACCACCCAGCTCTGTGTAAACAGAGGTACTGGGCTTTAGATGCTGAAAAGATAGACAGTCACAGAGGACTTTCCAAAATCTTCATCCATATTTCAAAGGCAGAAGAAGATGAAGGGCCATATCCCAATTCCGCTGAGGTCATTGGAAAGTCTTGTGTTTACTTTGATGAGGTTGGATCTAGCCTTAAAAACCGAGCTGGTTTCCTCATGTTACATGACAAATGTTGCTCAAGAGAAAGGAAAAGTACAGATAGACTGAGGTGTGTAGGCTGTGCTTGGCCAGCTGGCATGGAATACAGGGCTGATGATCATCCTGTGCAGATGGTTGGTTTGGATGTCTGATAGTTATTGGATTTCCACTAGTCCACAAAAAATCAAATCTGAGGTACAGTTTGGGGCCAGTCAGACTGATGCTCCTGGATCATCGTGGTTCTTGTCCAAGACGTTAGAGAATTTGTCTTTTGAAATATGCTGGAAAATAAAGGCCTATTCCTCCGGAGAGCATTCAAAACAAGAATGACCTTTCTAACCTGTTGCATTTTCCCCACAGGAATTCTGACCTAAAGCTCATCCTCTGACTCAGGGCTTAGCTGAGATGCTCAGTTCGACTGCTGGAAAGCGCTTATGGCTTCTCTGCCTACATTGATTGTGCAAGTGTCCCAAAAAGTCATCACTGGGTTCTGGAGGCTTCATGTGCCAGCTGTTGCTGATGTTTGGCCCTCCCAAGTCTGGGATGAGCTGCCTCTCCCTCTGCTGGAAAACTGCTTCCCTTCTCATCCCAGTTTCTTACTCAACTCCACCTGCTTCTGCACAAGCTTTCCTTTTCCATGAGCAAAGCAATCCACATAACACTTCTTCTGTTGAACATTAGAGTCAATTTGCCACAGCAATTAAAAATTTCTTTTTTGAAAGAAAAAAAGAAAAACAAACCATATCTGCCCAGTACAAGAATCATAGTAAATTGCCTAGTGTCTTTCCTATTGCTGAGCCAAGCATGATAAAAGCTTGACATTCTTTCACAGTTGAAAGCTATAATGAAAAATACATAATTTTCTCGTTATTTAATATTGCATTTTTCCTAGGTAATCTCCAGTTCATGGAAACAGGGTGTTTGTGTTTTCTAACATGAGCCATCTGATGAGTAGAAGGACCATGATGATGGTTAGGATTAATTGACAGAAAAGCAGATAGTTTTGAAAAAGTTACAAAATGGAAGAAGAGTCTCTGGTTAATAAGCAAGAGGAGTTCCAGCAGAGGAAATGGAGAAAATTTAATCAACAATGAGTAGAGGAATAGTTGAAAAACACGTTTAAGAGCTGACAAGATGGGTGGAGTTGGGTGAACTGGTGGGAGAAAAATCTTGTGTTATCAGCCAAAAAGAAAACTTTGAAGTTACCTTCAAAAGCTGTTTTCAATATTTCCTTTTTCTTATTATCAGTAAGTCTTGCTGGAAGAGAAACATGAACTTTTTAATTGGGAGAGAGTAAAATAGATAGCCTGATATCATTTTTGCAAAGGATGACTGCAGTGTAATACTGTTACAGGCAACAGCAAAGCTAATGTCTTTAAGCCAGCTAAATCATGAAATGTTTATCTAACTTTCAAGACCCCCACAACTATCATCATTTCTTTTTGTGATTTCTCTCTTACCATTCCTTTTCCTTAGATGTCCTGTTGATGTTTCAGGGTTGACTTTAATGTCCTCCCAAAGGAAATAGCTGAAAGATCCAATATGGTTTCTTCTTTAGAAGCCAAGAATGTTTTAGCTCTTTCAACATTTTTTGCATGGAAATAGGAATAAATGACACATGGAGACTGCTTCATATCACTGTTAACAATTTGACATTACTTTCCTGAAATACTTTATTTATATAAGAAAGAAGTTTTAAATAAAGATACATCTCTTATAAAGGGTATTTATATGTGATATTCACTATTTGCCAACAGCTGTAGATTGTGAACCATGGAAAATATTTAGATCATTCTTCTACAGCCATAGGTATTATTTGGTTTCTCTAAGCTTGCTTTGCATCTGATTGGCAAATGTCCAATCTGTTTTTGAAAGCAGAAGCCTAATAAAAAAATGTAAAGCACACTGGTTTAACTGCACTTCTTTCTGATGTTCCAGGGACAGTTGCACACTCTGGTGTTAAGAAACAGTGGAGCAGATTCACGAGAGAATGCTGGTGACAAAACAGGTGAGAAGTTTGCTTTCCTGATCAATCCCTCAGCAGTCAGTAATACACCCAGGGGACAGGTTCACTCCATGTGAATTTGATCAGGCTGCTGTTAAAGTTGGATTCTGGACAAACTGAACTGCCTGTTGAGTGAACCGCCCAACATCAAAGAGGAGCTTACACATTACCCTGTTTTCTCAGCTCTACCCAATCTCTTTGTTCTGAGCCATGGCCTTATTTACATCTATTCAAAACCAAGTGGAAAATCAAATTGCCAGCAACAAAACTGAAGTGTGTTTCCCTGTTAAAATGTATAAAAATAGCAGATTTATTTCTTTTCTGAAATCTTCTGCCCATTATATTACATCCCAAATTGCTGATTTCTTTTTACTTTTTTTTTTTTTTATTGTTGTTTTCTTTCCCTCTCATTTTACCAGCAGAACATTGGACTGCTTAGACTTGGATAAAGACCATTCCAAGACAGCCTAGATCCCTGTCATGGTGCCACATTTCACTAATAACTAGTTACTAATATTAACAGATGTGCTGGTCAGAGCACAGCATGCTGCAAACTATCTTCAAGAAGCAGAGCAAATCACTGCAACCTGAGTTTCATATATGTAAAAGTAAACATTTGCAAAGGTCTGAGACGGTTATTTTAGTCATGTTGCTCTCACTGTGGTGCCTGTAAAGCAGATCTATTCTGAAAGGTCAGTGTTTTTACTGGCATTATAAAGAACCATCTTTCTAGGCCCTAGTGTTAAGGTTCTTTGTGTTGTGCTAAATTTAGCCTTTGCTCGACTTTTTGTCAAATTTGGGGAGAACTTGTTCAGATTTAGGAACTGTGGGAAGGCAGCAGATGCTTTCAGTAATTAACTGCTTCAGTCCTCCTCTTTGCTTGCCATGTCCTGAATGTGCACAACAACCAGGTTTAGCTTTCTGAGCCAGTGAAGGCAGCAGCAACCTGTTTTTGTCTCTCCAGACCCTCAAGGCTGTGTTCGGCTGTTTCTTACTCTCTTACTGTCTGTGAGTGAAAGGACTTCTGTCTGTGGATAGGAAAGCTGGATTTTTATAATAACACTGAAATTAACTCTGAATGGGGTTCCTTTATATGGCTTTTGTGGTGATTTGTCAAGCTAAGGGCTCTTTTCTGATGGGAAATGTGCTTCAGGGTCTGCTCTAAGATGTTGTGGTTATTTTAGTTATGCAGCACCACAGCCCACTATTATAACAAACTTCTAAGTTTTAACAGTGGTTGTGCTGATGCCTAACAGCTTTGTACTGTCCATCCAGCTCACTGTTGTAGCTGATGGTAAAAGAATTAGAGAAAAGAATGTAAATACAAGGTAGAAACCTTTTGAAACATTGCACTGGAATGAGTTCTTGCACCTCGGGTACTCAAAATAAATTTAATTTATAAATACACCTGTGTGGTACCCCACTACAACCATCATATTTTGTGTTTTGAGGGGGACAAAAACTCAGTGACCTGGGAATGGAATGATCAGAAGCAAAATGAAGAGTCAGGCTCAGCTGTGAGAAAAGTTAGAAGAATGTAAGACAGTCACTGAGCACACTGATAGGATTTGGGTGCTTTAATTCATTTCAGTTCCCCCCATTTCAGGGGATCAAGAAGCAATAGAAATGTATGAGAAATACACAGGAAAATACTTTACTTTAAGGATTGATTCAGTGAGAATGGAGGTATGGATTCTGAAGGCATTCAACAGAATAACGAAAAATTATATCATTTTTATACACTTATACGTTTGGTTTTGAAATCGCACTGGGTGATTGGTCACACAAATGTCTTTTGAAATTCAGTGAGCTCTTAATAGATGAGTCCAAGTTTACATGGGACTAAAGGTTGAAAGAAATGTCAAATTTTAAACTTTCTTTTCTATCTTTTGAGGGCATTTTTTTTATTTTTTTTCTGTTGGAGTTACATATAACTGCACTAAAATGAATTAGCTAAAAGGAATGCAATCATGCACTTTAATTTGAAATTCTCTTGCTTATTAACAGGAAAATTATTCAAATTCCCACATACAGTTCTAGAGTAATTCTTAGATTCCAGAGTTAGGAGACAAATGCTTAAGTTAATAAAACCTAGCTAAATTAATAAATCCCTCTACTTATATCATGATGATGATTAAACTGTATTTTATGTACATTTCCAGGACAAACTGGCATAGGCTGACTCTACCTCCCTGTTTGCATCTTTGAAATGGCTGTGTCTGACTTACTGTGTACTTTAATGCTCTTAGGAAATCAACCAACACATGATGAAGTAGTTACTGTCACGGCCTGCAAATTAAATAGAGACAGAAATCAAGGAAATAGCCTTGCTTAAGCTGAAGGCTTTTAACATAATTGAGCTTTCTGGTATTCACAAGATACTTTATAATCTTGCAATATATTGGGTTATTACTGGCAAGCCACCAGTGCTCAGACCTTCATTTGGACTTGCTGAACATCAAATCCTTAATTTACTCAATCCAAAGACTGGATTTATAGCTGAAGTGAAAATGACTTCTTAAGTTTCCTAGATTCAGCGCAGCCAGATTTCAGTGCTTAGCAGCCACTGCAGGGTGAGTAGCTCTGGGTTTCTTCAGTACATAAAAGAGAGAAATACCTGGAAGCTTAGTACAGATCTTTGGAGACTTGTTTCAAGGCTCAGGTCTGGACAAAATTCCCAACAGGACCACACTTCTAAAATGGCTGCCTGAAAATAAGTCAAAAGAAACTGATTCTTTTCAGCTGTTAATTATAAGTAAACCCTTCAGAAGTTTTTCAGTGCAGTTTTAAATAGTTCAAGTCATTGTCCAACCATCACGTTCCTTCAGATGACATTTTACAGTTGGATCAGGATTTTCCTGGATGTGGAAATAGTTGCTAAAAATAGTTTTCTGTGTACAGTCTCTTTTATAGAGAGGTGTCAATAACCATATGTCACCATTCACTTCATATAGTTTATTCCACATGTAGAAATTAGTACATAGGAACCGCTGTTTGGTCTTAGCTAGAACAGCTTGAGGACAATTTTTACAGTTTCAGAGTAGTTTTCCCTTTGAGCAGTTTATACTGTTCATGCCTGTATATATGCATAAACATACACACATATGTTCATGTATAGACAGAATAAAGTGCAGAATGCCTAATTTCTCTACATTTTCTCTACATTGTACAGCTCTAGCCTTAGAATTCACTTTAGCAACTGTTTATGAGAATCCTGTGATTATACAAAGCAGTGGAAACATTCACTGGACTGTCTTTAAGGAAAAATAACTGAATTGTTCGTAATGAAATGGAAAGCGAATTTAAACTTATAAATTCCAGCTTGCTGAGATGTACCGATGTTGTCTAGAGAGCTTAGGTTGAAATTATATATTCCTGTAGCTAGTTAAAACTGTAGATGAGACTTCTGCTATATTTAGTAATACATAAGGTTTCATTTTTTATGCGTGCACGCTGGAATTTGGCTAAATAAGTGAAATGGCAGGATGATTAACTTGGGCTACAAGCCTATGTGGCAGAAGAAATGGTGGCTAAATAGGTTCAGTTTAACAACAGGCTTCAAAGCTGTGGCCTCCATCTGGCATCTTTCCATTCTCAGAGCTATGTGTTGACCTCTTACAGTGTTTGGGTATGAAGCCAAATTTTTTCCCACCTGGGCTTTGGCAGGGTTATATCTTCATCTGGTGCTAAAGATGAGCTACCCTTAGTGGTGTTAAGGAAGGCCATGAAAACCACAAATGCATTTTGAAGTTCAGGATTCAAATCAGCACGGGTAAGATAAGAAGTTATGCTTGGTGGTGAAAAATTAAAGTATTTGATGATGTTTCTGTGTTGGACACTGCAATAGTAGATTTTGTCCAAAGAATGTGTACTCTCAAGATGGCAGGACTTGCTTGCTGTTCCTATTTTATTAATCATCATTCTTATCATCAATGCATGTGTTTTCAATTTAACAGTGCAAATCTGAGGATATGATTCTACTTGTCTTATATAAGGAAAACTTTCCTCTTTTTACTTTACTGATCAATTTGGATAAAAATTGCAGGTTTTTGTAAATGCATTCAAACAAATATTCTTCTGACTTAACGTTCTACGATTAGAAATAGCTTACATGACAGTATTTGAAAAAAAATAGAAGTCTCTGGTTGTTTTATGTTGCTTATTTCAAGATTGTTTGAATTGGATCTTCCACGTGTGGCAGACTCTTTGCATTCATACATTTAGTGTGATTCAATTACATTTAATAGGAAAGTGATGCCAGTTTTGGCACTGCAGGTCAGTTTACTAACCTGTGTGTGCTGCTCCAGAAGGCTGCATATCTGTCAAGAGTTTGGTTCTATATCCATTTATCCTATGGAAATATCTCCAGTACCATGGGATACTCCATTGGTGTTGGGTACCTGTGTTTGGCAGCTGAAAGAAGAGTTGCTTCAGATGTAGAACACACTAATTAATTCATCTTATGTGTTTCCTCCACGAAGAAGATCAGAAGCACTCAGATTAAGAATGTAGTGGTGTTTTTCTTAAGCCCAAAACATGATTTAAGAAGTCCAGCTTTGGCAAAAAAAGGATTTGCCTGAGCTGATCTATTTATACCTTCCTGGCCTCCTGTGACAATGTTTTTTAGAGAGGTCTTCCTTGGCCTACAAATAAATCAGCATAAAGAATTTCAGCAGATCCATTTAGGAGAATAAATAGAAGTTATGTGGCAGTTAAATTAGCTGACTATGCCCCAAACAGAGGGAAGCAGATCTCACCCTCATTTTGTTAGTATTTCCTGTCCACAGTGAGTGTATGGAAGGCTGTTTCCTTCAAATGACCAAATTGTCTGGATCATAAACATTGCATGTTGCATCTTGGTACTTCAGTGTCCACAGCTGCAGGCTTTTTGCTGAGCACGTGTCCTCAGTGTGTGAACTCTGAGGTTTGTGCCTCTAATTGAGGTCCTGTCATGGTTCTCAGGAGAGGCAGTGGAAAACACTTTCCTCGTTCTCTGCCTGCAGTGAGGCTCCTCCTCAGAGCACACTCAGCCTCTTTTTCCTCTCCCCTACCTGCACTATTGACCAGGGTAAGGAAGAGGAGCTCTGCCTTTCCTCAGGAGCCTCACGTTGAAGCACACCCTGCTGGACTTCAAAGACCTTCACTGCCCCATATTTACCACATTCCAGAAAAGTGCCAGAATCTTCTGGGCTGGAAGCCCTCAAAATCCTTCCTGTGCTGGATCTCATATTTTACATAAAATTATTAAATATGCATTGGAGCAGAGTCTGAAGCCAGAGTTTTGTTCTTGTTTTCCCTGTGTGCTGCAGAATCCTGGGCATGTTCTTCTCTGACTTTCTCTATTGTTTCTGTTTCTTCTCCTTCACACAAAATTAAGCTGTGCAATGTGGGTGATCTTTCACAGGAGAAGTTGTAAATCATCAGTACCAAAATACTTTATATCTTCCAAAGAGGATCCCATTAAACATGTGGACTTGAGTCCCTGCAAAGAAAGGATAGCCCTGAACAGACATTGGGAGAATCAGTTGTCCTTAGGTTAAAATAAATCACAAAAACCTTTCTGATACAATGAAACATCTATTACTAATGGGAGACTACAATGTCTAGATAATGGAAAGTCAGGATAATATCATTTTAAAGAACATATCAGGCATAAATCCAGAGGAAGACATAGCTGAAACGTGGGAAACCAAGCACAGACATCTGCATGGTTTGGAAAGAGTTGCTGGAGTAAAGTTGAGCTTATTTAAACTCATCTTAATGCTGACAATGCCATTGGGTGACTCCTTCCAGAGCCAAGAAGCCTCTGCCCTATCCTTAATATGTTTTGGTAGAGCTGAGTTCCTTCACATGTCCAGTTTGTGCCTTATAGGGCTTTTTAACCCAGACTCAGCACAAGCCATTCACTTGTGTACTGAGTCTGGTCAGCAGTTTCTGGAGCAGAATAGTTACTATGGACAGATTATCCATGAAGTAATAAAGCTTACTTGACCCAATGTGGCTTTAGATTGAGACAGCCTCTGTTTCTGCATCCAGGACATGGCTAATCCAGCACCCACCCAAGCAGACTACAGAGAACTGAAAGTTCACTGCAGGCAAACTGAGAAATGACACACAGGGTAAAGGGATGCAGTGGTTCACTTGAGAGAAATGGTTGTGCATGAAGAGTGGTGGAGAGGATGGTGATGCTCACATCCTACAGTGTGGGGTCATGTGAAATGCTGCATAAAATTCCAGCTTTAGGTTTTGTCACTAGTTATTTAGGATGCAATCTGTCCTGTTCAAAAGACAGATTCCCTGAAACAGTGAACAATGAGCAGACTTCATGAGAGAATGCATTAGAGACAGAGGAGCTGTTCTATCTACCTCTTAATTTTAGGAGTCTCTATGAAACCAAGAAAAGGAGTTTTAAATCCTGCCCTGCCCTAAATCACAGCTGTCTCTTCTGAGTTGTGCTGTCATGCTTTGCATACTAAGGTATTGTTTGGTGCAACCAAATCAAGCCTATTGTCTAGTTATTCTTTCTAATAGTGTTCATTTTTTTCCAATGCAATAAAAATAACAGCAGACATGAAGACAGTGATGTTGTTGTGTAGCAGCAATTTTGCAGTAATGCATAAATTTAAAAACCCTAATTCCTGCTCAGTAATTTCCAGCTCAGGATGTGTGTGGTAGTATTCCCAGGCACAAAGTTCATCTGTGGTTTCCTTAATAAAAATATGAACTGCTGTTTATGCAGAGAAACTTGAGGGAACTCCTAGGTTGTGAGGCTGCAAGAACCCAATCCTCTTTAAAATGCAGGGGAGGGTGGGTGCCTAAGTCCCTCAGGGTCTCTTGCTCTGAGAGGCACCCATAGCCCATGGATTAATCCCCTCTCCACATCCTGGCAGGGCAGAGGGCCTGAGCAGAGTGTGATGGTCATATATCCCTGCTTGAAAGAACGCTTATTGCAGCCAGATAAAGAATATTCCTTTGGCCCTGACTCAGATGGAATTGAAAAGTATGATTTTTCTTGGAAGAAAACTGAATCCCTTAACTGTTTTCTCCTGCCACCACAGCACAGCTACTGATTTACAGCAGCATGAGGTCTGCTTTTCCATCTACATGATATTTGGAGAAAGCTTATGGCAACATAACGTGTAAATGAGTAAAAGCAGAGTGTGTTTGCTTTTCCTTCCTGCTTGTCTGTACAAAGATGATCTTGACAGTATCTGTTTTGTGTTGAATGCTGCACACCAGGGGTTCTTTACACTGACGTTTGCACTGCAGGTGACAGCTCCTATTTGCCTACTGGGAATAAACCTTACAGCTTGCACCATCTGGGAACAAGAAAACACAGCAAATCCAGTCTCCCCTGGAGTAAAGCAGGCACATGAATTGATGCCATCAGCACACTGGATGTTTACCAGGGGAAGCCAACTTTGAAACCTGGATGACTCTCCTGAAAAATTGTGCCAGGGAGATGCTGTGAATGAATGTATTTGGGTAATCTAACCTTACCTCTTCCCTAGCTGGCACAGGATTTTTTTTTCCTGGGCTGCTCTCAAGATTTCTGTGCCTTCCCAGTAATGTGTTTGGGCTCCCCAGAGTGAGGTGTGGGTCAGGATCTTGTCAAGCCAATTCTCTGATTTTGTATTTTCCCCAATCCACTGCTCATTTCTGTAATTACACGTTTAGCCCCAGGTGTCAGAGATAAGGGATATAGCAACACCAACAACAGAAAACTATTAATGAGCTTCAGCATCAATGACTATTCATTTATTCTGTTGTGGGGTTTGTTTGTTTGTTTGTTTTTCTCCCCAAAGCTCTGCTACCTGTCTGGTATTTACCCATTTCTTTCCTTTCCATGCCAGTGGTCAGGGCCTGACAACATGCTCTGCTGATCAGAGCAAACAGCTTTTGAATTTTTACATGTTTCCAATTTGAAGCATTCCTAACTTTCACAGGCCAAGGATTATAAGGCTGCCTTTCAACTACTTGTAATTTATTACTTCTTTCATGAAAGGATTAAATGCATTAGCTACAAGCCCAGCCTTGCATTCAGTATAGCCCCAAACCTCTATCAACTGTAATGTGCATTTTTGCAAACATTCTTTTCATGCAATGTGTCACAGAATCACAGAATATTTCGAGTGTGAAAGGACCCACAAGAATCATCAAGTCTGACTCATAGCCCTGGACAGGACATCCCCAAAAGTCACACCCTGTGCCTGAAAGCATTGTCCAGATGCTCCTTGAACTCTGTCAGGCTCAGTGCTGTGACCACTTCCCTGGGGAGCCTGTTCCAGCATCCAATCAACCTCTGGATGAAAAACCTTTTTCTGATACCCAGCCTAAACCTCCCCTGACACAACACAATGTGGTTTTATGGGTCTGTGGAATAGCACTTAGGTATTTCACCAGAATTCAATTTAACCATACATTTAGAGAATAAAGCATGGCCATACACCAGAATGTTGTTATTCTTCACAGATACTTTGAAATCTGGTGCAGCATATGTTTGTCTCCAGTGAAAGCCCTTCTGAAACAAGCAAAAGCATGCAGTGATCTGGTGCTAACCTTAGAGATATTAAACCCTTTATCCCAACATATCATATAATTGCATAAGCACATATAATTAATTAAGTGTATTTTAGTGATGGAGAAGATTATTATTGCTCTAGATAGATTATATCTAGATAATTTCTTTCACTCTTACACGGTAAAAGTTTTCTGCATGGAGTCTGTGTTCCCTCAGTGTCCACTCATCTGTACATAACTTTGTTTGCTAGATTAAAAGACAAAATAAAACCAAACAAATAAAAAACCCCCAAACCGCAGCACACAAACAAATAACCCCCATAAAATTACAATCACATTTCTCTGCTTTTTCTCAGTGTTTCAGTCAGCTGACAATTTTTATTTCCTCAGACAAGGCAAGTCCCTTTAGCAGTTTGATTGTCATTCTCAGTCATATTTCTCCTATTTCAATTTTCAATTACATTTCTGACTTTTTCTGTACTATTTCTACTTGTTTAAACTTTCATCTTAAAGCAGAGGCACTCTAACAAGACACAATAACCCCAGAACAGTAAACATGACAAATAGAGAGAAAATGCAAGCTTTCCACCCACTTTCCTTGGTTTCCATTATACTCTTTTTTGATAGGCATGAATCAGGTTGAGATCATGATCAGCTATATGTCTACAGTGCCAACTCTCCATTGTCATGGTCACTGCAGCCCAGGAAGCATTCAAATATTTTAAATTCATTGCCTGCATTGTTATAATTGGGTATATGCATTTTTGTTGTAGGTAATAAGGACCCTGTTAATCAGTTTCTTCATTATTCTTCATTTTCATATGATTTACTGTGTGAAGGTATTTAGGAATTGGGTGTTTTCAAGACTGTTGATAAAAGTATTGGATGGTAATTTAGTCTGAACCATAAAAATTATCTGGAAACACACCCACTTGATAAACCCTCACTGAGGAGTGTATGTGGAGATTTAACCACTAACAAGGTTTTAATCCTCATAATCTGTCATATGTTGATTTTATAATGTGCCCATTTCATAGAATGTGTGATAACAGTCAAATACCCTGTACAATGTATATTGCATCATTTACCTTTATCAGTGGGAATGTGCAATCTCATTAAAGATACTTTGACAAGAATTGTTTTCATAAACCCACATTCACTGACTTAATGACATTACCCTGCTTTGGATTTTGAGCAGTAAAGCCCTATATCAGCTATGCTATTATTTTGCCCTATGTCAATGTCAAGTTGTCAGGAATAAAATTACCAGATTGTCCCACTTACCCGTTTAAAATATTGGCACAGTGTTAATATTTTCCAGTTCTCTGGAATACTGTAATATGCCAAGACTCATGCAATCAAAATGCTGTTACTGTTGTCGTTAAAAGCAAAACAAACACCATTACCCAGAGATTTCCTCACTTTGGTCTTATAAAACCCTGAAACTTTATTCTAACCTAGTACTAAATTAACCCTCCAGAACTGCCTTCTGTCTGCAGGTATTCTCAGACTGGAAAGTACAGTTTATACCACTTTTATTGATTTATACCATTATTAAGATTTTTTGAAAATTAAATATATAATTAATTCTGCCAATTCACACCCACAACAATTAGTCTAATATAGGGATTTGACCATAAAAATTAATACCACTTTTCTATGTTCAGAAAAAAAAAATATAAGCCCAGATATTCCTAAAAATACTTCTAACACACCAGCTGGATCTAAGAAGTATGTTACATACAATCCTCACCACTCTCCTAATTTTTTCAACCAGATTATCTAAAGCCATTGGAACACACTATTCCCTTTTTGTCTGTGGCAAAAGGTGTTACCTTTCACAGAAAACCTTGCTTGATTACAGAGAAATGTTGCACACCCAGTACTCATCAAACAGCATGAAGCTGGCACATGATTATCACATGTAAGTGGGAAAGCCTCATTGGCTTCCTTGACTAATGAGATAAAAAAGCAACAAAAAGATTAGACTTTATATCTTATGTGGTACCAAGCACAAGACCTCAGCAGGCTGCAGCTGTGGATTCCTGCAGGTTCCTGTAGAAATCCATTGTGCAGGCAGTCCCACCTGAGCTGGCTGCCAGTGGTAGGGAGGAGTTACCTCATTCCAGTGAGCTCTTGCCATATCCGTGGGATGAACTGCACCCTGGAACACTTTGTGCCCTCTCCTCAGGTGAGCAGGAGCTTCTCTGTGCTGCACATGCACCTTGAAGATGTCAAGAGTTAGAGTGGAGGATTCCAGCGTGGGTGCCCAATTCCAGTATTGTCAGGGTGAGCAGTGCTCAGTATACGATGCTCATGGTACAAAACAGGGATGTTGGCACTGTTAGCACCAATTTCAGGTTTAGGAACAATGGACCTATTTAGAACTTGCAAGGAATGCATTAAAGTACCTGTCCATAATAACTTCCCAAATCAGACTACATTGAAGTTGTCTTTTTCTGTGGCTTCAGCAACATTTTCTGAGAGGAAGAAGGAGCCACACAAATGAACTCAGAAACTCCAGTGCTTACATTTTCTGTGTGTTTACTTTAGAGTTACCACCATTCCTTCTTCTAAGGTTTGCATCCCTCTCTGAGGGTTGTTCACCTGCCGTATAGAACAAGATCCTCTGGATTTTATGTTCATATTTAACAGCAGAGCAGTCAAAAATTAAATACAGTTATGCATCTACAGGTCTCTAATTTAGATTTGCCCCATATTCTTCAAAAGAGAAGATAATAGCTTGGATGTATCCAATGACTTCTCAGAATAAATTTTTTATCATTTATGTCTTTGTTGTTTTATTCAAAAGCTTTTAAAACATCTAATGAACTTGAGATGGTTTTATTTCCTTAAGTGATACCGTGAAAATTAAGGTTTGCAAATATTTTCATCCTCTGTGTTTCTTAAATGACATCAGTCTTACTTTAAAAAGAAACAGGGCTGCAAATGATTTCGAGTGTAAAATCAAATCAGTGATTAAACTTTTCAAGTGAGTCTTATTCATTCAAAAAATATTTGTACAGTCCCTATTCACAAGCTTGCTTTGTTATTTTTTAAGCTATCTAAAAATAATGTTTGATTCCTGGTATGTTTATTTAATATAACAGACATATTTCTAGCCTCACCTGCCTGCACAGGATTTTTCTTTCTATTCACTTCAGACCTTTCTGTGCAAAAAAGCTAATGACTTGTCTGTCTTCATTCATTTAAAGAATTTGTGTTAGTCAGCTCTGCAGAGGAAGGAAGTGTTTTCTAGTAATTGAGGACTGGATCCAAACCCAGCTAAAATGAAGAGGAGAGTCAGTTCAGGAATTTTTTGGTGGAATGTTTTCATCAGGAAATTCCAATTCATTAATGCTTTTCAAAGGACCATGCTGGTTTTGATAAAAACTTCATTAGGAAAATCTTCTCATATGCAGTGCACAATTTTTGGTCAAAACCAGAAACAGACATGCTTGGATCCAAGCTACCAAGATGCCAGTGGCAAGAGCAAACACCCCTTTGCAAGAACCAGATTGAAACTCTTCTTTTGCAGCAGTCAGGGCAGACACTGAAGCTTGAATTTCTCTCCTCCTTCAGGAAGGCACACGGGTCAGCAGCTCCTTGCTGCTCCTTACTTTCCTTATAGTGTGAAGTGGATTACAGCCAACATCTCTAATCTCTGAGGAGAAAGAACCACAATTTTTCCTTGCTTCAGAAGAGTTGGTCCTTCCTCTGTATCTGGCTCACATTTTAGTTTTGGTACTCATTGGCAAATCCCTGATCTACCAGATCCAGGTCTAGGTTTTGTCTAGATCTGGAGCTGCTGCTGTGACTTTGTGTATTTCTATTTGAAAATTATTTTAATTTCATCATTTTCAGCATATAAAATCACATCATAAGGAAGGAGTTTCCTTTAAAATATTCCCTCTGGTGCATTGTCCTTTAGTCTATCCATCAATACCTCATCATTTTTACAGAGAGGTTTGGAGGGTGAGATTTTAAAAAAAGCACCCAAGAAGTTCACTGAGTGCAACTCAGCAATGGAAAAGCAATAGTTCATAGGAGGAAATGTGAGAGCAGCATCAAGTGTGGGAGGAAAAGGGCACAGAGAAGGAATATTCAGATCAGAATTCATGGGTGAATGTGTTAACAGAAGCACTAACACAGTATAGGAAACAAGTCTGAATATAATGAAATGTGCCAGAACGGGCAGGGATTTTTCACAACATAAAAGTAGACTATTTTCCTATGATTATCCTCATATAGATGTTTTAATTTCTAAACAAATTAGGCCACCAAAAAAGTCAGTTTCTAGTAAAGATTTCATGGTACCTTTCCTTTGTCCTTCTTTAGCTCCCTCTCACAAGATTTTTGTCTTCACCCTGTAAATTTGCAGGCTTAGAAGGCTTGTTTAAACATGCTCTCGACCACTTCACAAGCCTGCCTATCAAAGGCTCCATTTTGCAGTTGACATCTGCCAGAAACTTCAGGTGTCCCCTGTGACTGATTTGATGGAAGTGCAGATGAGGGGGATTTGCTCACAAAGGCTGGACACAAACCTTGGCATAACTCAGTGCTCATTGGGAACACTGGGGCTTTGTTCAGAAGTTAAGCCTTACCTCTTTAAAACAGGGCTGTTGACTTTTCCTTTTCTTACAGACATCTTTTCTGAAGTTCCTTCAAAGCAGCACAGAGACAGGAATTGGTATTTCTTTTTTGTATTTGCTTCAAAGATCTCATTAACCTTATGAAGTTACAATGTTGAGTCTGCAACATAATGGTAAGATCCCTTGTAATTCTGCCTTACAATTAAGCTCTCCCTCAGCAGATTCTCCCAACCCCCAAGGGCTGTGCTCAGGGAAATCTTAACAATCAGGAGAGTGGAGCAGGTCTCTGTGTGACATTGAAGTGGAGTGAAGGAGCTTAACACAAAGCAAAAGGTAAAGCAAAGTAGATGAGAGACTGGCAGATGAATGAAGGGCTGAACCACTGGTTTTGGGAACCCTTAGGGCTTTCTTAGTTTGTTTGGAATCTCTGCTGATCAACATTTTTCTGGCTTCTGTCTGTTCTGCTGTCTGATAGGTGGCAGACAGTTTCAGACAAACCAAGCCCAGAGCAGAGTGTTTAGGTCAGGTTTAGATTGAATGTATTTATGCCAAATTGCATCAGTCCAGCGCAACACCCTACTGACCTTTCAGAAAACAAATCCAAAATGTAGAGAAAGCATTGTCTTAAACCTGCCAATTCTTTTACATACAAGTTAATTTATGGTTTTCCTATTAATTTACTGAGCTTGAATTTGCATAAGGCTAGATGTTTTAATTATTACAAAATCCTTTCCATCAGCATCCAGACATGCAACTTGCTGTGCTTAGAGCCCTTCAGACCATTGCATCAGTCCTGTGGTTTTACACTATAACACTTCCCTTTTGCCCCATTGCTGGCTTTCCCTTCTCTACAAATCTAACAGAAGCTGACCATTTTCAATTTTAAGGTCTTCTAGAGGTTTCCAGATTGATTTCTCTTTATTACCTAAATGGTAGCTCTGGGCCCATCCAGTGCTGTTTCTTCCTACTTGCTTTCAACATGGACCTCATTGGTTCTTCTCAATTTCCATGAACCCCAACTGATGGCCAAGCTTATTTCAAACACAATGCTTTATGACATTAGAACAACTTCTGGTGCAGTAGGTTGTCTGAGAACCGAATATCCAAATCCTTTCCTGCCACATGACTGAAGGTTCAGCTATTGCAACAACTGACTTCAGAACAATTCATATGCCCTGCAGCATTTCTTTCTCAGAGTGGACAAGTAAAAACGAAACTGGATCAGGCAGATCACTGAATGAATGGTTCAGGTGGCCCAGACAGATCCTGTAAGCCTTAGGTCACTTATTGACTCTCACTTTATTTTCTGCCTGTAGAGCACTTACTACAGTGGAGATGTGTTTTGTGATGGCAATGGAATCTTATGAAAATAAAAACCATCACACTATAAAACCTTCTTATGTCACATTGTCTTTCCAAACCTTGTGCCAGAGCTCTCCAGAAGTAGCAGAAATGCTAATTTGTACCTTTGCAGCTGTAATTGCTTACTAAAGGTCAAAAAAGCTCTTTATATATAAAGTTTCTGGGCCATATAAGCTCAGCTATCCTAATTTTTTTTTTTTTAAAAACCCTCAATTTTAAGAATTACAAGCTTTCATGTTATCCAATATTATCTGCTAAAAATTTAGAAGTTCTTTGTGTGCTTTTCATTAACACTCCCACCATGGTAAATGGAGTGGGCTGCTCATCTCTAACCAGCAGTTGTTCACATTTCAGCATTGGTGGGATAAATGTCTCTAAACATGCCAATACTACTCTACTGACTTTTAACAATTAACTTGAACAAAGTGTTGAGATGAAGTCTGGTAAAGCAGTGTCCTTATGCAGTGTGACCAATACAAGCAAGTGCTTTTACAGTAGGAGCATCCCAAGAACCAGAGTTAAAGGCAGTTGGAGATACTCCAAATTCTGTTACCTGAGCAAGTCTGAGCTTCCCCATTTTTATAATAATAGTATCATTTGTAAACCCACATTTTCACTTTCAATGTGACTAGAAATGTTTATAAAACATTCACCAGTAATAAAAATATACGTGTGAGCGTAATACTTTTATATACTTGTCCCACTGTAAAGTACAATATATAAATATATAAATATATAAATGTCTGCAAAGAGCCCAGAAAATTTGAAATAGTAGCTGTGACTAGACTGCTTAAACTAAAGTATCATGCCAAATCCAACAGCAAAACATAAACTTAGAATATCCCACCAAGGAAGAACCATTATGGTAAGAGTAATCATAGGCCCTTGGAATATCATGTAGATCTGTAAAAAACACATGAAGATGAAATAATGCAATTTCCACTGACTCGTAATTAAAACCACTGATGCAGTCACCCTATCCAGACTTTGGGAAACATGAGAGGATTTCTCTGGCTAAACCATACCACTTTAATGCATTAATTTATTATCTTGCATACAGATTTTGCTGTACTGATGCACATCAGCTAGTGTTATATTAGTAGTGCTCTCTACACAGTTCCTATACCTGGCATAGGTAACAGGGAGCCTTTCCAAAAGATAATATGTCAAGACAAATTTGCCAGTTAAATTATCTGAAAAGGAAATGTACAGTCAGTAGCACTTGGCCTTTCTTATGCTAAATCTTTGACATAATCCCAAACACAATAAAACTGTCAGAATATTTCTTCTACTCACTTCTAATAGGACATCTATTAATTAAAACAAGCAATGTGTAATAGGATGCAGAGCTTGCTCAAGTGTGCTCATGTATTGAATTTCAGAGATGAGAATTCCTCCAGATTTCTGCTTTGCAGTCAAACATTGGGTTTCTAAGTCTTAGATTTTAGTGGGGATGTACAGAATTATGGCTTCTCCCCGTACTCCAGAGAGGAATAACTGTACACCAAAGTCAGGTGCAGGTCTTCATTCCACTTTAATTTTTCTTCAAAACTCAGACCATCAATCATCCATTCCTCTCTGGCTGGAGCTATGCCACAGAGCCTTCCCAGCTCTCCAGAAGGGCCTCATCTGTGAACCATTTGGTTTATGGTCACAAACTCAATTCTGGTAGAAAAGGTAACTTTTATCATACAGCTACCCCTCCCCAGATGAGTTCTTTAGATCATTGTAGAATTAGAGAGGACTTTATAAATAAAATGGATGATACTAAGAATATATTTTCCATCATCTGAAGAGAAGGGCAAGAAAGTGAACCTGAAATCTTCCCATTTCTTCTCTTTGATCCTCCTCTGAAAGAAGCTGTTGCCTCAGTCATCCACATTGTCATGAGTGATTGCATTTCTACTGCAGATGCAGAGTTCTTCCCACTTGATTGCACAAGCCAAGAGGGCTGTAAGTTCAAGTGTTGGTTTCCTGAAGATCCTTTGTCCAATATTTTTTTGGCTTGGAGTGCAAAACCGTGAAATTCAGAAAACTAATTGTTTCCTTTTGTCCTGTTTTTGTGTCTCCCTCTGTCTCCCTAAATTTACAGTCACAGTTTCTCTTTTAATAGAGATTGATTCACAGTATTTAATATTTGTCACTATTGGTCATGATACACTCAAGCTGTTTGCTATCTGAATTTTATTGAACAAAAATAGGTATTTTATGGTAGAAGAACTTTCTTTCTTCACCTATAAAGCAATGCACAGTATCCTTAGTGCTGAAACTCCTAAATCAAATTATGTTTAGCTCCATAATTAAAGTGGCTCCATTTTTTCTGTTGGTCAAATGCAGATGGTTAAATGGTTTTTTGAATATGAACCATAGTGTTTCACCTTACAATTAACTCAGTGGTCAAGAAGATAATTATCTTAACTTTAGTGAAGTTTAATCATTATCAGAACTGTTTCAAGTAACTAGATTCCATTAAATCCTGAAAGAAAACCCTCACAAGAGCTGATGACCTCAGTATAGTGAAGAGGTATTTAAGATTTTTTTCCCCTAATAAATGTATCTGCAGACTTAGGCAGTCTAAACTCTTACAGGCTATTGCCACAGTAGGCAAAGAAAGACCTAAACTCAAATCCATTCCCCCACAGAAGTCTAAACTAGTTACTCTTTTTTTGTATTTGTATTTGCAAATATCTTTTAAACCAAAGACAAAACTATTCTAGCTGAGATTAAAGCTACAGTGGAAGTATTTCACATTTAAACATCTCTTCTTACCCTCATCACTCAGGGTAGAGGAAAATCTATATATTTTGATTTTTTCACTTGATTCTTCATAAAGCATCAGTGAACATAACTGAGGTTTAGAGTGGCTTTATTTTTGATGTTTCTTGCTTTTGGGCTTCACCTTTTGTGTCTTTCCTGAGCTTCATCTTGTATAAAAAAGGCAACACCGGAGGTATATAAACTGAAACACATTGTGCTGCCTAATCTGTTGGTTTTCCCTGCTGTACCATGGCATCCTCCCTGTTTCTCTTCCTCTTTGGTGTTACAGTAAGGCTAGATCCAAAAAGAGCTTAGATTTGCTCTCGGAATGGAATCCAGATTGCTGTGCTAGGTGCCAAGGTTTTCTTTGCAACAGTAAGAAGAAAGAAAAAGATTATGCTAAGCTTCAGAAAAGTAACCCAGCCAGTCCCCTGAGCAAAGCTAGTTGATTGGGAGATCTAGGCAACAGGAAACATATTAGAAATACAAGCAGTATGTTGTCTGAAATATTACCTCTCTCTGGAGCTTAAGTGCATTACTCCCAAGTTCTGTGGTTGCATATTTAGTAGTAAGCAAAATAAGCCACAAACCATTCAGTGATCCTAGGATTAGCTGGCATATGACATTTCAGCTAAACCCTCTTCCCCACCACAAAAGAGTAGCCACAACAATAGGATCTGTTTGCCTGTGCTGACTCCTGAGTCAGATCTGGGCATTGCTTTCAAGAGTGTTCCTTGGCCTGGGCCAAGAGTTCTGCTGCTCCTGCCAGGGATTATTTGGCTGTGTAGGTTATTGTGTGACAGCTCATGGGCACATGCCTTGGCTTTGTCACATTCTCTAATGCAGATATAAGTTGTAAGGTATCTTCATCACTTCAAAATAAAGGAGGCAGAAATCCTGTGTCTTCTCTCTCAAATAATATCTCTAATTGTTGTGCTTCTTTTAAGCTGTGCAACTTTTTAAGGGGAGTGAGACCTCAGTTTTTCTCACATCCTCTTTTTGAGCTCAAGATCTCTGAAATGTGATTATTAAACATTGTGCTCTGTAGTTCTTATATTGTACACACACAAGACATGTCAGCTCATGTTCTCTACTTTTCTGTGATAAGACCTTTGAAAATACCAGCTCATATCAGCCTGATTTTTCACAGGCTGAGCTGCAGCATTCTCATCTTCAAATCCTAAAGTAATTGATCATCTCTCTTCCCCTCTATCTCAATTTTTTCTAAGGCAGATCCAAATGAGTATCTCATGTGTTTAACTTTGTGGTTGTTCTAGGAAATTTCTATCACAGAGTTATTTGCTCTCTGTTATCCTTTGACTGTATGATGGCTTTGACGCTGAAGTTCAAAGAGGGAGGTTAAACAAACATTAATTACTGTTATTATTACCATCCCCAGGGTAGCAATATAGAATATTTAGCATTTATATGTAACATTTGATTTAAGTAGGGAAAAGGTGAGCAACTGCAGGACGATAACTGTGACTAGAGTAATCCCACATGAGGGCTGGAAAAGGCCACAGATCACCTGCACCTTGCTGCTTTATTCTCTATTGGCAATCCTAGATTTAGAGATTGGGATGTTTTGTTACAAGCATGCAAATTCAAGGGTTGAGGGTTCTTCCAGTATATGAAATCCTGATGCTATACAACCATTATCTAATTCTGCATAAGTTGCAGAAACATGATCATCAAGGAGTCCACTTGAGCAGAGATTCACAACAGCAATTAAACAGCAATGCAGAATTCTTGGCAAACTGATTCTTGTATTGGCATTCACAGTTGTGACAGCCTAGGTTCCCAATAAACATATGGAGGACATTTCACCAGTGACTGCATAACATCAAATATCTGAGCAAGGAGATAAAATAACCAAATTTATATAAAATTGTGAATAGAATGGAGAGGGCAATGATGACTTGGTTATTTGCTGCTTTCCAGAACAAAAATGAGGGCACATCACATGAAGTTAAGAGATTTAATAGAAACAAAAGGAGATGGTTTCCTGGCAGTGGGTAGTAGTTCAGAAAACTTCCTTGCCAAAAGATGTTGTGTACACAAGAAGTTTATGTGGATACAATAAAAAATTAGTCATATCCTTAGAAGAGACATCTGTTGGGGGTTACCAAACAGAAAAATGACACCAGACTTAGGAATTCTTACATTAAAAAAAGCTGGAAGATTTTAAAAGATGATGAGGGGAGGATCCTGTATTTTTGGCTGCCTGCTTCCTCTTCCCTGGCATCTGCTTACATGCTCTGGGCCTTGGATTTGGCTGTTCAGAAGTGCACCAGCCCACTGGTGATGGAGCATAAAAGACCCTTTCAAACCTTCTTCATTCAGAGACATTCAGGTGAGGGAGGAGCCCTTTCTGCAGGTGTTGAACATGGCACATTGCAGCTGGGAGGCCTTGGGGCTACCCAGAGCCCCTGTCCTCTGTTAGTCTGGGTGCTGTAGTTATGAGATGGCCTGGAACTGCTGGGGTTTTGAGCAATTTTAGGACAGCTGCTCTCATGAGATCACATCTTACTCTCTGTAGGTGTAGAGGCTCCAAGAGCCAAGGTCATGGCATAGAGGTGGTGTTCTTCTTTTTATGAGGCAGGGTACAGGGGAAATCTCTACAGGGAGAGATCTAGGGGAAATGATCTTCCACCATCATACCCCATCCACTGAGCAGCAGGGCGTGGGATCCATTCCCCTGATTGAACACTCACCATGCTGTTCAGTTTAATTCATTTTCATGCCAGTTTCATTATTCCCTTACTTGAAACTAACCATAATAAAGTCCAAGGCTTGCTCAGCAGGCAAACAAAGTCTGTACATATTGTGTACACAATACTCTTCTGTTTATGGTAGTGAAGGTGATGTTATAACCTCCAGCACAGGCTGTACGGAGCATTTCAAGAACACGTCAGAGGAGAGATGGCTCCTGCACACTCAGGCCAGCCAATAACTGTTCTCATCAAGAGCAGAACATCTTAGTCATCTCTCTTAAACTTGTTGCTGATGTAGGAAATACAGGCAAGGATCAGCTTCCAATATATGGACTATGCCAAGCCTAGATTTGCAGTTCTAGCTGATGAAAGCAGGGAGGGGATACAGTTCTGTAAGGGTTGGACATGACATAACCCTAAACCCTTGCTTCACATCCTGCTCTTGGCCCCTCCTGAAGTGGGAAATGGGAAAGTCAGAGATGGACCTCCCATTTGAACCAGTGCAGCTGTACATGTGTTTTTTGATAGAACTTGGCATAGATGTTGAAATTTAGGCTCTCTATTCCCAGTCCTTTCTCCAAGGCTAGAGATATTTTGCACTTTCCCTCCTCTCTGATTGTAAACTGAATGGCTCAGATGAGGTAGGCAAAGCAATGCCTGCTTCAGGCACCCAGAGAAGTATTTGTGTGCAAGGTTCAAGTTGCTCAGTGATGTCAGGGATAAAACACTTTCAGGCAGAAGTTTCAATGCCTGGAAATTTTAATCAATTAAATTTAGTTGCTAAATGTCTTGCGGCATCTTCAGAAGGAGGTGATAACTGCACAGGAGTTTCAAGGAAATGCTGATTTTAGCCTTGTGGTTTCCATTGTGGCAGATGAGAGCATTCAGGGCTGTGCTTGACCTTCAGGGTGACCTATTCCTCTGCACTGCAGGAAATCCCTTGACAAGCTGTACCAGCAAGGGCTGGGAATGACCACGGCAGCCAAAAGGGAGGAGAGCTATAGAAAGGTGAGGCAGGGAGCACACTGCAACAGCCTGAAGGGTCACTGGATATGAAGTGTGCTTTATGTCACTGTGTCAGAATTATCTCCCCATGGGATGGCTGTCTCTGACAAACAGATATTATTGCTGTGGAGGGGACAGCCTACTCTAAATCCTCAAGTGGGGGAGGTGAAAAGAGAATAGATCATATTGTAAGACTGAGGTTAATATTGAATAGATCATGCTGTAAGACTTCCTGTCCCAAGGGCTGCTTAGCATATGTCTGGAGAATAAAAACTTTTAAAATCATTTATTTTCAAAGGTTTCCCCTCATCTACCCAGCAGATTGTAAATATATATTTGCCTTGAGCTACAGCTTCCCTGATTTTCCTGTGAATTGCATTTATATGTATTTTTCTAACACAGCAGTTTTGATAAGGATGAAGGCCCACCCTAGTCAGACCCTCACTCTGGGAGGACAGAACTATTTTAGTTAATTTGCAGTCTTTGGAATTGACTCAAGAAAGAATAAGTACACAAAAAGCAGCCTAAATTTGACACCATGGCAGCTCTGATATGTATATGCTGCTCCTCTTGTCTTGGAAATCCATAGGAATTTTCTGGTCTTTTTTAAGGGCAGCATAATTCAGAATACAATATATGTATCTCAGTGTAGATATTTAGACTGCTGGGCTCATGTCTTACTACATTTTATAGTTTATTTATGTATCAATTATCCTGAAGCACAATGCAACAAACCTGTGTTGTTTATGCTAATGTTACCTAGAACACAGTGAAACTGAAATTGCATTCATTGGGAAGAGCAGGGTTCATTTATATTGTTAAAGACATTTATATTGTTAAATACATAGTCTGTATTTTGCAACTAATTGTGTTATTGAGATTTTTTTTTTTTTTAATTTGGTCATCAGTTCTTCTTAGATTATATACAGTTGTTTAATTAGGTCATGAGCATAGATAGTGGATGACAATTTAAGAATATTTTCCTGATAAGCAGTTGGAACAAAATTCTGCAAAATCTGCTAGGATTATAACATTTAAACCTCTTGTGATGGTTTAGAGTTCAACCAGAGTAAAACTCATAAAATAGACTGTAACTGAAATCATTCTTACTGATGGACAAAGTTTTGAGGCCAACACTTATACTTGATAAACTACAAAAATCCTAAGGTCATTATTTACATTATAGGATTGTATGTGATGTACATAGTAAGTTAGATGTTGCTTGTACCTATTTAAAAGCTATGAGGACATTTATAGTCCCAAAAATACTTTTATTTTTGGTAAGTTATAAGAACAACTGAATGGAAGCAAAATAATTGCTGGCTATGGAAAAAAAAATAATCTAAAGAAATAAGTACTGATTAAATAATTAGAGATCTATTATGCCCTGACCAAACAGGGAGAGGAAAAGCAGCTCTAGAGGTCACATAAGTCCAAGTTCTCCACTGGTAGCAAAAAGTACACAACATTTAGAGAATTCTGTGGAGCTCTAGATGATATTCCAGCAAATATTTTTCATTTGTGTATCTGCAAAAGCCATCAGGCAGCCTGGAGGAGATTTACAGTCCTGACTGCACTTGGTGAGGAGCAGGGCTGCTGGTGCATCCTGACAGGGCTGTAGGGCTGCTGCCTTCTGCTCCCCCAAGTCACAGCAGGTTTGTCTCTGTGCAGGCACTGTGAAAATGGAGAGAAAAGGCATTGCCTGATTTATTAAACCCACAGCTCATAGTCAGGATGGGCTTGTTATGACAGTTACATGTGGCTTAAGAGCTTAGGTTAATCTAGCCAGTCTGTGAATTTTGTAACAATGTGGACTGTGGTTTAAAATCAAAGATAATTTTTGGCTGGCTTAGGTCCTTAACATTACTAAGAAAAAAGTCTTGTTGTGCCCCTGTTTTTCAAAGTGTGTATCAGAACATCTATCTACCAGGAGGCAGTATCCTCAGTAACCTCAAGTGATTTGTCCCCAATTAATTAATTTTCTCTAAGCTAACTTCACATCAGTTGAGAAGTTTGTCCACTGATTTTGCTCAAGAAGGACATAAACCAGACATGAACTAACAGTTCAAGGGAGTCCTTTAGACTGACATTTAAATAATGCATGATTAGAGAAAGAAAAACTTGTTCCAATTACTGCCTTCTTTCTACTTCATACATATGAGCATCCCTGTGATGTTTAAATAGACGTTGATGTTTTAAATTTGTGAGTAAAGACAGTCTCTTCCCAGACTTTTCATTAATGTTGATCCTTACAGTGTTCCCACATCAACAGCTCTTTATCAGAGTTTTATAGTACCCATGTCCCACTTTCTGTCCAGTATTTATTCTTTGAGATTATCTTTTTGCTCAGAGTGACTCTGTTCCTGGTTTATGACTTGTTTACAAGGATCTCCTTAGTTACACACATGTTGATGTAAGCTTTTGGATGAACTTTTCAGGCCATCCTCCCGGGGCTAGAATTCACCCCACCTTTTTGCTGAATGGTGTCCTCCTTTGCAATCGCTGCCAGCTCCTCACATGTTTTAAACTTGTCACGGGTTATGTTACAGCAGCTGAGAAGTCAGTCCCAGAAATGATTCCTACACCATTATTTGTGATGTAACCTACTGCTCTTGTGTAAAAATGGCAATCATACCTTTGCTGTTGAAAGAAGCAGTAAAGTTAGAACAGCACACAACACTGAATTATTAAAAGAAGCCTAATCGTGACTTTGGATCGGGTAAGGATTGTGTGTTGTACTCTTTTGTGAAAAAATGGAAGAGGAAATCAGAAATCACTTTTATAAGCTGCAGACACAGAGTTTTCACTGCAGATAAAGAGGGAAATTATTTCACTTTGGCTGCATCCCCTAAACAAATGTTTCATTGAATCACAAGTTGTCCCTACATTTTTGTTGGGAAGACATGAAAACCAGAATGACAACATCTTATTGCTGAGACACTGAAGCACTCAGAGCTCTATAAGGGCTTTCTGAGAACACAACAACCTGCAGAGAAATGCCCAGACTTGCCTTGAATACAAAATTACTTTGACCGTACTTTGGGTGCTTGGGTGTTCAACCGCTGAAAGACCCTCAGGTAACCTTCCTGATTTCCAAATGCCTCTCCAGGAGTACAAATCCTATGCCATGCCCACTCTGTGAAGTCTCAGACAACTGAAATAGAACCTCTGGTGTTCACCAACAGGATGGTATAAAACACGTTATGGTCTAGGATCAGGGCTAAATAAAACATTACACCTGGATTCTTGCAAATTTAGACTCTCAATAGCACTCTGTCTCAAGAACAGACAATACCAAGGTGACCTGTCATTACCAACAGCTCTCCCATGCTTTCTCTTAGCTGTGCAGATGGAAACCAGAGGATACTGAAGCTGAATGCTGAAAGCTTTTAGACTCAGAATTTGACAGATCTTTTGTTTTTAAAACCTGTTTGCAAAATCCAAGGATTTTTTAAAAGGTTTATTTTCCCCTCAAGGAATCTAAGCAATTGGTGCCAACAGGCCAGCTGTCCAGTCCCAGTATTATATATCTGTGTAGAGGGAAGCTGGATTAATGGAAAAATTCATAAGAAAACGTTTCAATGTTGAGATTTCTAAATAGTTTGTGTTAATAATAAGGGGCCGGGGAAAAAACTATTTGATATGATTCATATCAGGTTCTGGTTTCTCACATCTGGCTTAACTAGACAAATTCAAAGACATGCCACACAGCTATGGCTTTGTGAAAAAAGAGATTATTAACTGTTATGGACTCCAGAATAGGTAATGAAGCGACTGTATGACATTGTCAATATTTCATAATACAAAAAATAAGAATAAAACTATTTTAAAATCAAGATGAATACATAGCATCCATTAATATGAATCTCACTAACCCCATATAAAGAGGACAAACAGGATTTTGAATGCTAAAAATTCACTGGACAATGGGGAATTTGAACGAGATGGATTATAAGGACAAACTATCTAGAACATCTGCTAATTTACCAGTCTTAAAATAAACTTATGACAACAGCAGCATGTGTAGTCAAATCTGCCAAGTATTGGTTATTTATTAAGTGTAGTTGAAGATTTTGTATAATTGCTTTACAAGAAATAGCTATTTTCCAAATCTATATCTGATTGAAAGATCAGACCATTTCCCCTATTACTCCAGTCCTTCACTCACTGGTATATTAAACTTGGGATGGTGGCAATTGGAGGATCAGTTGTGCAGTTACAATAATTTTTTCAGTGTTCTAAAGTAAAACTTTTTCCCCCCAGTTTACCCTCTAACCTCCTCCTCTGTGAGACAGAACATTAAGATTTTTCTCAGTCTATTGTCTTCAGCAACTTCCAAAGGTCTGGCTCTCACCTGCCCCTGGCATCTAAACATAAAAAAACCCCAAACAACCTTTTTGTTTGAGAATGGTTGAACACTCGAACAAAATGTTCAGAGAAACTGTGGAATCTCCATCCTTGGAGATACTCACACCCATCCTGGACACATCCTGCTTTGAGCAGGAGGGTGGGCAAGGAGCTCTCCAGAATTCCCATCCAATCTCAGCCAGTTCTGGAATTCTTTTATTTTCACTAGCAGCAGATACACGTTATCCTTTAAAGGCTGAAAAGGAAAAACATTCTTCTCTTTGCTTCCAGTATGACAACAAAATGTTTTTTCCAATGATAAATGAGATTCACTGGTTTACACAGGGATGCCAGATTTTTAAAAAATAAGGCCTGCAGATATTTAGGCAGCCAAGTAGCTACATTTTTGAAAGTCCTGAACTGGTCTCCCTAAAAGGCTATGAAAATCAGGCCAGTATTGGTTTAGCAGCCAGGAATCCCAGGGGTATCAGGGGGTTCCTTCACTGCTGAACTCTCATGCAATTTTACATAAACAGCTTTACTGATCCTGTTTCCCTGATAGCCTGAGACTCAGGCAATCATCTGCATCACTGAAGTGAAACACTTTCTCAGCTTTCTTCAGGCAAAAGGCAAATGGGTAAAAATTAATCAGACTTTGAAGGCAGAAGAAAAAAAGAGTCTGGATAAAGAATTAAAATTCTAAAGTGGAATTTGGACTCAGAAAAACATATTTGTTAACCAGGGCCAGGTGACAAAATTCTTACTGGCTCTTCCTTCCAAAGTGTCTTTGTTATATTG
This sequence comes from Eopsaltria australis, assembly GCA_034509425.1. Lineage (NCBI taxonomy): Eukaryota > Metazoa > Chordata > Aves > Passeriformes > Petroicidae > Eopsaltria > Eopsaltria australis. The sequence goes on from JAVTVJ010000826.1 coordinate 144,059, forward strand.
CTATAGATTTAAAATGCATTGTCCTGTTTGGTTTTTTTGGCAGGACTGAGCAGAGCTGTTCATTAATTGTGATCCTGAAAAACGGAAGTTCCTACAAATACATTTTCTGAGATGAACCATTGGTGTTAGGATTCTGATCAAATTCTCTTTTTACCACCACTTTCTTTTGAATAAAATTATGAATACCAGAAAGATATCAATCAGTGTTTATGCCATACCTTAATGGTGAGAGCACTGTCTGTAGAATTTGCAGAGCTGAGTTTCATTTCCTGTTCAGTCTGAAAGGGTCCAAATTCAGAATTTCTCCATCCTAGGAAAGTTCTTTAGCTCTGTGGCTGAGCTGGGAACAGTCAGACACTTTTGCGTCCCTCCTTTTAGTATTATGCTATTAAGCAAAGGCATGAAAGATTTATGAGCTCAGCAAGCAAAACACTAAAAGAAGTCTAGTCTTCCAGCTGAAAATGAAGAATTTTATTTTGTTTCCTGCCTTGGTCCCTGTTTAAACATTTTTCATTAAGCAGTTGTTAAATGGAATACAGAAACAGGAGCCCAAAGCATCCTGATGTTTTCCATTCAGCCAGGGGTGGATCCTTTTTTAAAGCACTGAGGAGGAGAAGGCCATGATTCCATGGTTTAGTTTGCATCCTAGCAAGCATGAAACCTGGGTTGCAGGCCTGTTTTAAAATTAGGGATTCAAAATTCCTTTCCAGAAGACTGCCTTACCCACAAAGACATATTAGGTATTTTAGAGGGGAATAAGCATTGTTTTCCAGCTGGCCCAGTGTGCAATTCACAGGCCAAAACCAAGCACAAGCAAAATGGAAGTTACTTTGTATTACAAACTGGGGGCACAGAGAAGACCTGGTTTCTAAAATCTTTCTTTTTCCCTTTATTCCAATGGTACTGTTCAATGTAAACAGCATAAACAGCTAACAGAGCAGGAAATTGAACTCAGATGTAAGTTGAAATCATCCGAGGTGAAAGAAACTGTGAAACCATAAGGTCCTTTCTTTTGTTGGAGATCTGCATGAATGCTCATCTGTTTTGAAAATTCTGGCATAAAGCTGGCATGGTACAATTTAAAATAGGTGGCCCTGAGCTTTTATTTACCACAAAAAATTTTCGTGGAGCTGAGATTTGAAGCGAATGCCAGCAACTCCACCCTAGCTCTGCAGAGCACAGGTTGGATGGTGGCAGAGCACTCAGATCCACGCTTGTGATTGATGTTTTTGATAGGTTATTCCTGGGTATCTTTCCATTTCTTGTGTACTGGACTGCTCTAATGAGACACCTCATTCTCCCACCCAGTTCAGGGCACTGTGGTTTAGCTCCTTGAAGGAGACACCCAGCAGTGAGACACAATGTGGTGCCCAGCTTTGAGGTGTCTCCTCTCTTCACCAGCCCAGGTTCCAAACTACATTTGTTTTCTAGCCTGGAGGATGGCTCTAATCATACTTACTTGTGTATTTTTAATACATATGCACAGTTCTTTGAAGATTTCTGAATGTTGACTTACAGCAAACCCATTTTTTAATCTCATAGTAAATCTCCTGGTCCTCATTAAAATGAATAACATACATTTATATGGGTATAATTCATTTTGCATTAAATAATGCAGCCACAGCAAGAGCTACAGCTGTAATACATCTTACAAGGTAAAGATCAACAAAAATGAATCTTATGTGTTGTACCATTAGCAAATCACTGATTCTTTCTCCAGGTGGAGGCAGGCATCTCAAGAGGGGAAAAATATTTCTAGAATGACAGTAAATTACTTCAGCAGTAAACATGCAGCAATGAATTCCTGGATTAGAAGAACATGGCTATTCTGCTGCAGAAATTAGCCAAGTTTGTTGGGAAAATTGTTTGAATGCAGTCAGAAAATATCCCAAATGGCACCGGAGTCTAATAAATGCAGACACAATTTTCAATCCTTTCTTCATTGCTCTGTGTATGAAGCAGAAAAGGATTTAAAAGGAAATTGGTGTCAACAGAAGTGAGGGTGCCTTGAAAATACAGCTCCTCATGAACCTGCCTGCATTCTCATGGTCACCCGATGGTTATCTCCTCACCCAGCTCAAACCAGCCCATCTAAGGCATATCGATGTATCACACGTAGTAATTAAAGCAAGCACAGCTTAGGGGAGATAAACTGAAAACCCTGACAGCTCCTCAGCTGGTTTAAATCAGTGCAGATCCACTGATGTCAACGGGCTTTTGCCAATTTAGACAAGCTGAGAGTGATGTCCCGTGTGGCCACATTTCATCCAAGCCCGGTTTGGACTCATCGCAGCTGAAGTGTGAGATGGAGAAGATGCTTCTAAAATGCCACTCTACTCCCTTCATCCCAGACCATATTGGTTTCAAAGTGGCTCCTTGCCTAATTTAGGGAGCAGCCTGGCTGCTTGAGTACCTCTTCTGCCTGCTGCAGTGCAGCAGCTTTCAGGTCAGTAGCACAGGAAGAGCATCACGGGGAGGAAACAGAGCGAGGAGGTGGAAAAGGTGAAAAGAAATGAAAGAACAATCAGGCAGTTATAGAAATAAAACAAGATTTGCTATTAAGTTTCCACTGGTTGGCTTTAAACTATCACCCCATATTTTTCCAAGTCACTGACTAACTTCTGAGTCTTGGTGTTTGACATTCCGTCTGAGTCACCGCAGAATTTTGTACCCAGCTGTTCATTTATTCTCCTGGGTTTTTTGCCTCTGCAACAGCACCAGAACAGCTCTACAATTTATTCCAGCGCCTTTTTGGGTCTCCACACTCCATCACAATTTTTTCATTCAAACCCAGATTTCTCAACTCTTCCTTCCTTGATGGTGTCTGATGTCTGGATTCACAGAATGGTTTTGATTACTGACCACAGTGTCCTGATGTCAGAACAAACTGTCTGATGCTTGTCAATTATTTTCCACATTTACAAGGAGCCTTTGTGGCCACAGATAGATCTATTTATTTCATAACCTTTTCCTTCCAAACAGTTCCCATTTTCTACACATCTTTCTCCATCTTTCATTCATTTTTTTTTTCCTTTCAGTTGCCAGTATTAGTAGGATATGGTTGGGTCACTATTCTTCTGTGCCACCTTCATTTACCTGCAAATGAGGTAAAACAAATGGACCCACAAACTAGTGTGGAAAATGAAAGTTTATTTTCACTTTTTAAATCATGCATATTTCTTTTCTGAGATTCATGACAACAAACAAGGGACTTAATCTGTGACCCATTTAAAGTTGTTTCAGTGTTTCCAGCGAGAAACTCGTAATGACAAAAAAAATACACTGTCTGCTTCCCTCAGGAGAATTCTAAAAGAAAATAAGTAATTATTTACAATTTCTCCATCAGAAATCAGTCTAGTTATGCTACTCCTTCTTGAATTTTATTTCAAAAAGTTGAATGAAATTCTGTATGTGCAATGGACGGTCCCTTTATCCCACATATACAAATTCATGACAACTGGTAGTCATCATTATTCTGTGAAAATTTATATTAACTTCCTATTTTTATCTTAAATTCTGTTGTTTTATTATTAGACACATTCATCTGTGTGGCTGTTTTGAGTGACCAAAGGTGGCCCATTGTTTATTAGCCAGGAATATTTGAGATTAACACCTCTGCCTGCAATAGATGAGAGAAATGCTGGGAGCTGGAAAACGATGTCAGGATTTACACCAAGCAGCACTGCAGTCTGACACTTTTCTGCTGTGTTTACTGCCAGCAGTGCAATATCCAGATCTCACACACAGTTTGCATTAAAGCTGATGGGATGATGTGGAGAAGGCCATGAGGGCACGTTTTACCCCAATGTGTCTGACACATGCACAGCCTTGCAGCAGCCCTGGCAGACACTCTCACACGACATCTCCCCAGGTTGTCTTTGAAGGGCCATGCAAATGAGTACATCTCTATAGACAGAGAATTTGCTTGATTTTGTCTTGGCTAAAAACCTGGTCCTCGGGTTGCTACTAGTGGCACACTTCCATTCCAAACAGCTCCTTTTTTTTCTTTTTTTTTTTTTTCCCAGTGGTCATGATGCTCCTGAAAAAAAGAGACAGAGAGAAAAGATGAAAAATAAACTAAACATCTAAAGACTTAAAAGATAAATTTAGATTTTGATTCTGTAAACATGACTCAAGGTTATCGAAAGATTCAACACTATTCAAGCTTCTAGAAAGGAAAGCTTGCCTTGTGTAAAACTCCTGACACTGTTTTCTATAGACTCACACTTACATATCCTTCAGAGTACACCTCTCATTTCAAAAGGGATTTCAGTAGAGGAAAAATCTTTCTTTTACATGTACCTGCTACTATGGTTATAGTATTCTGACATTTCATACACTAAATCTTGCTTGCTGTTGAGTGTGCCCCCTTCAAGTCAGTGGAGTTTGCCCTGGATAAATATTAACAGAATATGACCGTGAATTTCCCCCTGCATTTATTTCCTGAAAACATGCAATTAGAGAAGGAAGAGACACTAAAGATACAGAAAATGAAAATACATGGGACCCACTTTTTTCCCCAATGGCTACATATTACATATTGAAATATGCTTGAACTATTTTGCTGCTTTGCTCAGAGATGATATGCAGTGATAGTTTGCAAGGGGAGAGAAGGTAGAAGGAAAGACATGCCAAAGATATGCAGAAATAAAAACATTTCCAGGCTGGAGTTTCCTTATTTTTTTAGCATCAGTCCTAGAAAAATATGTATTTTGGCTAGCAGGTTTTGCTTCAACCTGCTTTGAGGGCAACCTTCAGTATGATCACAAGCAGCCAAACACAAGCTGTTACAATGCTATGGATGTCACTGGTTTACATCCATGCTGAATCTGGCCTATGATTGTGCAATTAATGAAAGAATAAATTAGTCACTAAACTAAATATCATGTTAAGCCAGAAGAAGAAATGTAAAAGATCTAACATTGGATTGAAAGACTTAAATTAGCAATAGGTTTCCACTTGTAACAACTGGAAACAAGATGCATTTCTTAATTCTTTCAAACAGTGGATTTTTTACTTCATTTCATATCCTGTTAATATACATAAGCCATGCTAAATAGTTAATTCTGAAATGTATGTAACAGCACACAAGCATCATTTTCTTGTGAATTGCTAGTGTTAAAACAGTTATTTTTAACTGATTTAATGAATTTATATATACATACTACTTTTGTATGAGGCAATTAACAAGCACATATTACTTTGAAAATCCTGCAATGTGTCTTCTGTTCCTTAATAGATCTTCACAAATAATCTCTCTCATACTTTAACCAAGCCAACTTCTACTTTCCAGCATGTGCACTCACCGTAGAGCAAATCTGGGCTTTCTGGGGCAGTGCCTGGTTACTTACCTGAGTATTTTAGTGAAAAATACACTACAGGGAGAAATGCAGACATTTGGGGAAATGGGTGTCTTGTTTTGCATGCCTGGGGACAGAACCTATTATCAGGCATGCAGGTGTGTTGCACTGTGTAGTGCTGAGCAAGAGCTCCTGTGCAGGTCTATGAATGCCACAGATCATATCTAAGATGAAATCTGGTCCCAAAATATTAAGCTGTGCTTTCATCTACACCCTATACTCCATTCTTTCTATCTGGCTATTTTGAGTTTTAGTAGTGATGTATTTTTCCGAAAGACCAGATGGAATTTATTATGATTTGAACTATTATAGCATTACAAAAATATGACCTTTTTATAGATGATGCAGCTTTCTTAACTCTTTGCATCATGAATTCTGTATTTCTGTATTTTAACTATGCAGTTAAAACTAAAAGTTCTAGTCTCAAAGAAGAAGGAAAAAAAAAATTAAGGATACATTGAAGTACCTGAGATTTGCACAAGCCTAAGAGCTAATTTTGGCTCTCAGTGCAGTGCCTCTGTATCTTGGATAAAGCTGTTTGGTCTCGATGTTTGGGTTGCAGAAGTTAAAAATTTACCATCTGACATTGAAGTGATATCTTTGTTGACTTGATAGCATGAAAATAGGGTCATGTTGGAGACAGAATCAGAATCATTAAGGCTGGAAAACACCTCCAAGATCATTGAGTCCAATCATTAACCCAGCACTGTCAAGTCCACCACTCAAAGACATCTTCAGAGCACCACAGCTGCACATTTTTTGAACATGACCAGGAACAGTGATTGCAGAATTGTCCTGGCAGCCTATTCCAATGCCTAACCACTCTCTCAGTGAAGATTTTTTTTCCTAGTACCCAATTTAAGCATTCCCTGGCACAACTTGAAACCACTTCCTCTTGTCTTCTCTCTTGTTACCTGGGAGCAGAGCCCAATCCCCACCTGGCTACACCCTCCTTTCAGGGAGCTGTAGGGAGCTCCCTTGAGCCTTCTTTTCTCCAGGCTAAACAATCCCAGTACCTTCAGCCATTCCACATAAAACTAAATATAACCTAAATGTTTTATGCAGTTGGCTCAGTTGTTCACTCATTTAGGATTTTCCTGCTAAGAGTTAACTAAAGAGTACATGACAGGCAAATGCAAATTCAGTGAGTTAGCACTGGAACATCAGCTTTCCCTGGGCAAGAATTAGGATAAATTAATAAAGTGATAAGTGATCCCCCTGTGCTGTCCATAATCCCAAACCCAACAGCAGAGTATCCAGAGGGTTAGCATTTCAGGCAGGGAAGAATTTTCAGCTGTTACAGAGAAATAAAATGATGTCATAATTACAGTTGCTCAGAAGACAGGGGACATGCAGGTATTTAGTGTGAGTGAAGGAGAATGAGTCAGATCTCAGCTACTGTGAATCAGTGCCATTGCACTGGACTGATTAGATTAGCTAATTAACAACACTTGGTGTTACACTCAAGAGACCAATAATCAGAATTGATTAAGGAACAGGCAGCTTTACATTCAAAATTGGATTTCATTTCATGTGAATTTGATATGGAGGGCTACAGATCAGCAAATCAGCTTAGGAGTAACTCAGAGTAAGTAACAGTTTTACTACTCTTTTTCTTCCTCTGATTATCCAAAATGTCTGTGCACTTAACTTAAATCACATTTGTCTTTTAGACCGCTGCAACAAAGTGAAACAATTTTTCTCCCAAAAGCTTTAAATTTGTAAAGAGGCCCATGAAATAGACTGGTAATCTAAATTTAGTGCCTATGAAAAAGTGTCAATACTAGAAAAAGATAACCCTGCAATTCAAAAGAGGGAATAAAGGAGGAAAACTACTTATGGTCTTTCCAAAAATTATGACATCACAACTAAGGACAGTCTAAAATTTTAGGTCAAACTTTTGCAATTCTTTGAAGTAGGAGTAATATTTTTAGTTTCATTTAAAATGCTTTTCATGTTTAAGTTAGTTTAAAAGCTTTTTTCCTCAATTTTCTCCATTTCCAAGCAAAATGTTTAGTTATTTTGGAGTGGCGTGATTTCATTAAGAGAACCTTGTAAAGAAGGATTCTGATATTTTAAGAATTTCCCCCAATTGCCCCCAACTTCCATTTCCTTTCCAGCTTTCTCAGTCCCCTGTGCTTTTTCCCTTTTTCTTATTGTTGTTAAGGTGCAGAAAATAACCTCTTGTTCTAACAAATCTATATATTTGAATTCAGCAGAAGCTCCACGTTTGGGGTGATCTTAACATCTTATTTTAAAAAAAGGTAATAATAATCCAGGTTAAACTATAACCATGGCAAGAACTAAAGAAAAAACAGAGGAATTGTCAATACACGCACACACAGAATACAGATTTAACATTGTTGTCACACAACTTTTTGCTCTAATTTTTAATAGGAAATGGAAAACCTGTGCAGAGAAGCTGTTTAGCCTGAGAGGTCTGGACTGGTTAGAAGAAGGGTCCCAGATCTGGCACTCCTCAGCACGGGTCAATGGCTGCTGCAATGACCTGAAATAGATAATTCAGAAGGGTTTTTTGGGTCTCTGAACTGCTATCCACTACCCAGGCCTGTTTTAAAATAGATTTATGCATGTGTGCATTGCAAGCAGATTTCCAAATTAGATTACTCTTTTTTTTTCCCCCCTCTAAATTACTTGGAACAACTTGCCAGTAAAAGGAGTGTTTGTTAATTGCCTTAAAAAGGGTATTTCCTATTACCACCCTGCTCCTTCTGGAAAAAATATATGTAGTCCGTTTCTGTCAGTGTCATACACGTTGGATCTTTTTTAAAACCTGATAACCAGATTACTTGAGAAACTGGAACCCTTCCAAGACAGCCGTTTCAAGTTTCTTGGTAAATAGTCTGTACATTGTATATATTTGCGAAATGTACATTATTTACTTTATAAAGTCTTCTGATCTTCCATAAATCTCTGCTCACAGAGTAAATTTTAAGGCACTGTTTCCCACTTCTTAGGAGCTGGCCTCTTCATCTCTGTAATACCACACATGAAGGCACATGGAAAAGGTTCATGTGGGATGTCTTTGAAGTGCAGCCATCGGACATCAGATGGACCAGCTTCCCAAAGTGAGAAATACAAATCATGGCTGTTTATTGTCTCCATGAAAGAAAGTCAGTGCTTTGTTTAGAGTCTATTCTGAGGTGAGCATGTGCTTGTCTCTGTTGTCACTGAATGACACCTTTCCAATAACGTGAAAAAAAATGGTTAAAATGGTGAAATCCTATTCTTTATATTATTTGATTCTTATATGATTTGAAGGTTGCAGGATAAGTTTTTGTCATTTTTGGTGGTGGCAACTTTGGTTTTTTGGGGTTTTTTTTGTTTGGGTTGGGTTTTTTAAACTATGCTATTTGACTGAAGCACTGTAAAGAGAAAAATGATCCTGTGCTTCTGTCACTCTTGGTGCTCACTGAAATCAGGCTGGGAGTTACAGACAAACCCAGCCTGCTGTGCCTGCCTTGAGCCAGAGCAGAATGAGCAGATTGCAAACCAGCCTGTGCCTGAAAGCTGCCAAGCTGTGTGCAGGCAGTACCAGCCTGTGCTAGTAAGCCCTGGACATGAAGATTTGCCTGTTCCTTTGGCTGATTCCACGGTGTAGACATGCTCACAATACAGTCCTGTTCTGTAGTACTTGTCTCTGCAGGCAAGGATCACTTTACCATCCAAATGTCAATCCTAACCAAACTGTAGGGAGCTGTGATAGAATTATTACTCTTCCATCACTAGAGCAGACATCACGATGTAGCTTGACAGTGCCTCTGTAACAGAACCAGAAGCTGAAGCCAAATCTCCCATAGAGTCCTCAACTCTTGTCACATTATGGGGTATCAAGAGAAATTTCACTGAAGTAAAAGAAATTATTTTTCTTCTAAATCCCTAGAACAGGCTGAACAATGAGGTATGAGATCCTAAGAATTCCCACTGTTCAGCAGGTATTTGCCCACTCTGCAATGTCATTTGGGTTTAAAAACCAGCATCCTTTAAATAGAGCACCCCTGTTCTGGAAGAACTGTGCTTTAAGCTTCTGATGCAAAACACCTCAAGGTTGGCATAAATTCAAAATCACACTTAGGTCCAGATCCAAATTTTGTACTGTTTCTCAGTAAGCCAAGCCAAGGACCCCTCTCCTAACATCTGTGGATATTGGGGTATTTGAAATCCAACTCCAAATTCCAACTTAAGCCACGGTCTAATGTAAACAAAGTTAATGGCTTGTCAGCATGGGGCTGTAAAACAATGTGGGTACTGTCATAATATTGATGTAAGGAAACTTTAAATATATAGCCATTTCTCTGAATATAACAGTGGCTTTTGCTCTTAGGGAAAAGTCATTAAATCAGTATGTCCAGGTTATGTAGCAGCCAGAGAAAATATACAATTGTGGCAGCCAAGAAGTTACATGGAAAAGAAATTGTGCCTTGACCCATTGACCGCAGTGCCAAACAGTGACTGCCATTTAGTGTTGTATCACCTGGGTTTTATACCCACGTGTTACAGCTCACAGGCAACTCTGGTTGTGTGGAAACAGGAGAAACACGTGTTTGACCTGCAGCTCTCAAGGGATGACTGGAGTATGAGCCAGGCAGAGAGTCTGAAAGAGTAAAGAAAACAAAAAATAGATACTGGAATTATGCTGGAATACATAATCTATTTTTGGTTTGTACCAATGAGGAGCTGTTGTCAGCAGTACATCATTAACTGATGATGAATCAAGGTCAGTTTTAAAGACTCAGGTGGAATTTCTCAGGTGGCATACTACAAACTCAAAGTGGGGTTAGTGTTGTTCATCTGAAATCTCAAACAAATACGGAAATTCCCTAAGGATTACCTTCCAAAACAACATAACATAATTTGAACTGACTTAATGATTCACAACTGTTGGAAAGTAAGTGTAATTTACTTTGCAGTGATCAGTAGAAACTGTGCATATTTAAGTACTCAGCCCATCTCTGTAATCAATTCTTTTAGCTTCTGAACTTGATTTATGTCAGTATTTTATTTTTTCAAAATTGCCCATCAGTTTACAATGACACTGAAGTGCCACAAAGTATTTTATATTTAATAATCCTTATGCATCTTTATAGTGCATTTTTAATCTACAGGAATATCTGCAAAAATATATATTTAGTGTGAAACTGTGGCCAAAGAATTTTTTCATGCACAGCAACAGCTACTCAGTGTAGAACACATGCTTTGACAGACAATAATTTTGCTGAGTTTTTGTGAGGTGTGCTCTGAGGCCATGTTCTGTCTGTACTGCTATTTTGATTTATACCAGTAAATAATCTCACTATCCTTGTCTGTGTTACATTAAACTCAAAGTTGTACATGATGGGATGAGTTCAGATAAAGATTTGGACTGATTCTAGAGCTTTGGAGAGATAAAGCATTAATACTTTCCAAAACTTCAGCAAAGATTTGGATTTGGGTAAGGGCCCATGTCTGATTATGTTTAAATATTTTGACATGTGTGGTATTCTATTTTATGAGATAGAGAGATCATAAGAACTTCATTTGTGCTGTTAGTCTATACTATGGAAACAAATGACATGATTCACCCATATTGAAGAAATTCAGGATGAAAGATCACAGAGCAAACCATGTTAATAAATAACACATACAAGAAATACTACAATTAAGAATTTACAGATGTGACTCGGGGATAGGCACTAATTACATGAGAAATAATGTATTTAAACCCAAGCTTCCAAATTAGTCACCCAGATGAGCTTTCAGCCTTCTAGGCTTGTGTGAGCAAATATTGTGGAAACATATCACCATGGCAGAAAATTATATTTTTAGCAAGGTTGAAAGGAGAGGTGGTAAAGGTGGAGCAGCTTTTCTCCATCTCTCAAATTTGAGGCTGGACAGTCTATACTGACCCTGTCTCTGCTGAACTGGGATTCTCTGAAGCCTCAGGGCTTGCTCAGTGTCACCAGCTATTTTTCTCTCTAGATTCTTACCCTGATGTGCAGCTTGATTTGTGTCCTGTCACTAATTCAGTAAAGTAGGTGCCTAACCTACCATTGCTTGCAGTCAGTTTTAAAGAAAATTCACAAAACTTTAAGTCCCTTGCAAAATTGTCCCATAGTGCTCCAAACCAAGCAAGTAGAAGTTCTGCAAGGTGAGGGAAAAGAAGGATTTAGCTGATGTCACTGGACACTGCGAGCAAAATCTGATAAAATGAAAGTTGATTTCAATCATTTCCCATTGCTTTAAGAAGCTTAACACATTTTTATCCTGTTTATACATTGTCCTTTACCAGCAGGTAGATGAGCACCTAGTGAAGAACTTGGTCCTTAAGTGCAATGTCTTATAACATTTGACACTTAGCTTTCTTGTAACTCACTTGAATATTAGCTGAAGTGCTCAATCTTTAAATTTAGCACTTCAACTGATTTATTTTCCTGAAGATGACCACAGAGAAAATGTACAAATACGAGATGTTAAAAGTAATATTTCAGTTATTATGTGAATGTCAAATTGATTGTTTTAAAATCCATGACTCTATTATAAAAATGTCTTATTTAATCTTGACCAATATTTCTTAGAATCACAAAATGGTTTGGGATGGAAGGCACCTTAGAGTTCATGCAGCTCTAATCCCCTGTTTTGTGCAGGGATGCCATCCACCAGGTCAGGTTTCTCAGGGCCCCATCCAACCTGGCCTACAGAGATTACTGTAAATATGGATTATCTCTGCATCACACTTGGTGTTACCCATCAAAAAACACAGGAAATACCAGACTAGATTAATCCATTTTCTTCAGATCCTCCTGCTGATTGTGTCCAATATTGGGATTCTTGAGAGGTTGCAAGAATTGCTTTGTTCTTTCTTACCCTTTCCCTGCATTCCTCCTTTCTGATACTTAGAAACTTCCTTAAATCCACAGCACAAAAGGACAGATGTAACAATTAGCCTTAAAAAAGGCATTGCTCTACTTACATGTAGACATGTACATCACCCAAAGTGACAATTGAATTCTAACTCTGGCTGCTGAATTTGACTCTGCTTTTATAAATCATTAGCTTGTTTAAACATTGTTAATTGTCAGATATTCTTAAGTGTCATTAAATCGTAACACATAAAGTTAGAGCACAGAATCATGTTTTATGTACATGTCTTTAAAATTAATGAATTATGAATAAACTCCCTAATTGCACTGAAGTACAGATGGAAGCAATCTTCATGAAATTATAAATAATCACCATGCTGCTGATTGCAACAAGTGGAATTTAAGCTTGCCAAGCAGTCTTAGAAGTTTAATTAAATGTACTAAAAAAGCAATTTGATGCTTTAAAAGCCAAGCTGTTGCATGGCACTGAAGCAAATCAAAACTTCAGTTAGGTTTGCAAACCAATCTTTGCTGCTGACCTCAGAAATGCCAACATTCCCAGATTAGAAATTTTATGCTTTGCAAGTTCAGTGCCTCGAATAAATAGAAGAGTTGACTTTTGGAAATATTATTTAGGTGAAGACATGCAGATAAGCAAGAATGATTTTCAGACATTATAAATTCACATGCTTAACAAGACTAGTAATTTTATATAGTATTGAGAGAAGAGATCCTCTGTGCAGTAAGAAAGAGTAAGATGTGCCAGATGTCATCAGGCAAGTTCAGAGTTTATGGAGTGTAGACAAATATAAAGGAGCTTATGTTTAAGGTTGTCCCTTGACCCTTTATGACCTGCTGGATCTGTGAATCTACACTCAGAATAACTAGAGCAAGAAGGAAATTTTGGCAGAATCTTGGCTTCATAACTCTCCAGTGAACTATCAACCCTGCACAGACATGTGTAAGCTGGTACTTTGCTCCTGATAGACAATTTCTTCCTTAGTGGATTCTTCAAGTACAGCAGCTGAGCAATGCAAGGCAAATGTACTGCTTGGCTTGGTAAGTGAAGCTCAGTTCCCCAGAGGAATTTATCTTTTATTCATTCTTGGATACTTGACTTGAAATGAAGCTGGAGTATAAATGCTGAAAACTGCAATATGAATAAAGTTTATGCCAATGCCTCCAAATCCCACACTTCCGTGGTGAATCTCTACTTGCATCTGAGGTCTGTTTGTACTTCAGGTTTAGCTGGAAACAGCCCTAGCCTGAGGAGTTCAGATATTATTTCAGGTTTATTAGCATACATGTCTGGAGTCTTTTCACAAGACTGTATAGGTTTTTCCTCCAGTGTGGAAGGACACAAATATTTTAGGTAGGTATTTGTGTATGTTAAGCAACTTCACAGCATCACAGATTAGGAGAGCTTGAATCAACCAGGCAAGTGAGCTGATGCCTCTGTGTTTGCTTTTTACCTAAACCCAATCAAGACTGAGGCAAAAAGCTTCATCCCCCTCTGAGCTTTTGACTGGCTGCCTATGGCCTGTTAAAGTGCATCTAATGCACAGAAAGATGATGACTCTCACTAAATCCATCTGAGACAAACCCTAATGTGCTGACATTGGATCAGTAAGTAATTGCAGAGGTGGCTTTTAGTGTAATAATGTACCACTTAGACCACTTGCACAGGAAGTGAGGAAACTGGCTTCTCTTCCTTCCTCAGACAGAGGGGACCAGACCCATATTTCCTCATTCCCAGGAGTGTGAATGACAGCCAGAATTTATGTCAAGAGGGTTAATGGGTGAGGGCAGAGGCACCTCCTACCTCTCCAATGGGGAAATGGATACAAGATTTACTGTCCCCAAGAGTGAATTAGGAAAAAAGAAATAAGCTCTAACTGTGTAATATGATGGTTAGGGCTTCTTAAGAAAAAACAAGTCACAGGTTTTGTTTCCCCAGTTCAAGGCCTATTTTGTGCTTTCCAGTAAACCCTAATTGAAGAAAATTAGACCAGAAGTCAAAATTCCATGTTGTCAACTGAGTGTCCCTATGCAGTGTCAGATCTTATTTTTACCCTTGGCTTATACTAAGCAGAAAGTGTAAAAATGTTTTGTTTTAATGTTTCTAATTCATAAAAATAAAATATTCCAAACAAAGAGGCTCAGGGGGAAACTTAGCACTCCCTACAGTTATCTGAAAGGAAGTTGTGGCCAGGTGGGGGTTGTTCTCTTCTCCCAGGTAACAAGTGACAGAAGAAGAGGAAATGACCTGAAGTTGCACCAAAGAATGCTTAGATTGGATATTAGGAAAAATTTCTTAACTGAAGCAGTGATCAAGCATTGGAACAGGCTGCCCAGGGATGTGGAGGAATTGCCATCTCTAGATTTGTTCAAAAGGTGTGTGGATGTGGCACTTGGGGCCATGGTTTAGCGGTGAACACAGCAGTGATGGGTTACTGGTTGGATTTCATGATCTTTGAGATATTTTCCAATGTTAATGATTCTATGATTTTATACTTTTTTTCTGAATAAAAATCGTGTCTGGATGCAGATCAATTTGTTTTCAGGGAACTTGAGGACTGCAATGTATATCCAGGACTGTATCTTTAAAACTGCAGCATGTCTTTTTAGAGGAACATGTGGAAATGGTTAAATTTTAATTAGAAAAAGTAACAGTGTGGTTTGAAAAGACTGTTGGTGTCTCTTGGTACCTCCCCAGTTCACTCCAAAATAGGGATCTGCATTTACAGGGGCAGCCTCTGAGGCACACCTTAGGTTTTTGTGTTGTACATTAGGTCTGTAACTGGATGTTGTGCATCCAAAGAACTTTTGGATGCAGCACAAAAAATAAACGGGAAAGCAAGAAAGTCACAATTGCTTTAAAAGATCGTATTTTCACATCTGCCTTGCAGGGTATTTGGCAATTTCTTTTCTCTGTAGAAAGGGCTACATAAAGAAAGTAGAAAGTTCTTTTGATCTGAAATATCCCAGTGGGATTTAATAATTTATATCAGAATTTAACAGCACAGAGGAACCCTTTTTTATATACTGGAGTAATTTTGCTTTGCTTTTGTCAGATCAACTCTACTTGAAACAGAGACTTGCTATTAATGGAAATGAACTATATTTCAATGTCTCAGATATTTTGGTGGCTTTCATTCTACCATATTTCACTCTGGTTCCAGTTCAGTAAAGATCTTAAACACATTCTTAAATCTAATAATTTCAGTGGGGCTGAAGACCATATGTAGATATTTTATAAAAATTGGGTCAGCTTATAAACTCTTCTTTATGACACTTTTGATGAAGATTAATGTGTTGAGACAGATCCTTTTTGTTTCATTTTCCTTAGTAACTTTCTCTACTGATTGAATATGAAATAAAGCACAAATATGAGGGCTGGAAGAAAAAAATCTTATTATTTTCTTCTGCATAGAGCCATAGTAACAGGAATCACACATATCTGACCCAACCAATATGACAGATGCCCTCATTTAAGATTGACATCCACTTTTCTTTGGTATTGGTGGGTAGAAATATGTGTGTCTACAGTTCATTTTGCTGCTCCCTAACAGATGCCTGGACCAACCCAAACTTCTGTACTCCAGAAGTGTCTGTTGCTCCTCTCAGACTATGAAGAGGACTTTCACACAGGTATTTACATAGCAGATATCTGAGTTTGATGGATGAGGTGACATGCATCCTATGGGACATTTAGAGTAGAGGGGAGAAGGCCAATCAGACCAAAGTCCTCCACACCTCCCATCTTCTCCCTGAGGCTGGGCAGGAGCAGACATGTAGGCAAAGAGGAAAGAAACAAATACATTTACAAAAATGTCTTGGTCTAGCAAATTTTCCAGTAATCAGTGGTTTCAGGACTTCCTGATCCAGATTTCTTTTTGGCAAATCATGTTTAGTAACAGCAGTTGATTTACTCTCCATTAATTTGTTCCTTTTTTACATCCATGTGTATTTTTTACCTCCATGAAATCCTGTGGTTATGAGCTCTATAATGTAATTACATGTTGTGTGGAAAAAAATACTCTGCTTTAGTGTATTACTTACCCCTTAATGCTTTCATTATATGTCTGCTAATCCTTGTGCTATGAGGTGGAGTGAATATTCACTCTGTTCATGTTTTGCATACAGTTTATGACTTAAAGCCCTCTGTCATTTTCCCCTATCTGTCATCTTTTTCCCAAGCTTAAGAATCCTAATGTATTTCCTCATATGGAAAACATTCAGATCTAGGCATTACTGATGCAAACATGATTTTCAAAATCAGAATTTAAATGGCTTTAGTGTAAAGAAAGTCAACAATGACAGGGGAACTAGACTTCATTAGAACAAGTCCTCCCCCTAACAGTGTGATATGCAATAAACCCCACCCAAATATTGAATGTTTATTAATCACTGTGGAGTCCATTGCATCAAATTTATGTGGTTCTTGTGCATGAATTTTTTCATAACGAAATTTGAAGCTGCTTATTGTTTTAGCTATTAGAAAAGCAAAATCCTTCAGAAGAAAAAAACCTGGACACACTAGGTTTCTTCTTTTATCTCCATTTTTATATATGAGACCCTTCAAGCTGGAATGAAGGGCATGCTGACTCTTTGTCTCTGTATTAACAGTTACAAATCAGGCAATACCTTATGGCCATTTGGTTGTCTCCATCATCATGTGGAGGTCGTATTGTGACATGAATTGGTGGACTCAGTCCAACTCCTAATTGAAAGAGTCATTAAACTCACAATGACAGGAGAAAGCAAAGAATTGAACATGCATGAAGGTATTTCATCTCCCTTAAGATGTTTTTGTGACTCTACAACCAGTGGTGTTGCCAAGTTGTGTCCTGGGTTTGTTCCTGCTATTTATTAGGAGTATTAGTGCACCCCCTAGAAGCTCCCATCAGAAATGGAGTCCCAGTGTGGAATAATGGACTGGTTTCCAACATATTTTATGCACACATCATTCAGTAAGAAGTGTGTCTTCCAAAGCAAAACGAAACAATGTGTTTTGCATGATTCACTATGCTTTGCTGCGAGAAATACAAAATAGTTGAGCAAGACTGCAGTAACTCTCCAGTACTTTGTTATAGTTTTTAGCTGTACTCAGCAGAATAAAGTGACCCTGGTTCACAAACTCCCAAACTGTATTTGCAAAGGTGAAATTGCACATTGAAAAGTTTCTGTAGAGGACATAACTCTGAAGGCTGACATTTTAAATCTGTAAAGTTCATGCAAAGGTACAATGATGAAAAAATGAACACCCTTTTCTGTGTGACAAGTTCAAGTTACCACAATTTTGCTCTCAGTGGTTGTGCTGGAGAACAATATATTCACAAATTGTCACCCACATTCACCATTTGAATTTGTGTGGTGTTTAAAGCCCTGCGCTTGTCAGCTGTATAAAGAGGGGAAGAATATTATTCTTTTCACTAGGGAATTCATAATACAGGCAAGAGCTGGAAAGAAGCAGGTGGGGGTTCAGGTGAACAGCCTGACAGGCCAGCTGTGGTCTTCATATGTGCACTGGCAAGAAAATCCCTGTCAGGGAATGCTTTAGCTTTACTTTGGTGTTCAGTGCTTCAGCAGAGCAGTGTTCTGCTGAGCTGCTCTGTCTCATATTGGAGCAATCTCCACCCATGCCTCTGCAGCCAGCAGGAGAGCAATTACCAGCTCCATGGCCATATAGAGGCCACAGGAGTAATCTGTGACAGATTTGATGACAGCAGGGGAAATACTCCTGAGAACTGTAATTGTGAGGGCTCACTGCAGACCCAGATAACTCTCAGCTGATGATCAGGAACAGCCCCAGAGTCAATGGCTACTCAGGCTTCAAAGATAAGAACATGCTCTGATTTAAGAGCCTATTTCTGTGGGCAAGGCTGTGAACTCTTTACTGCTGTTGAAGACATCCATCAGCCCTTTGACATTAGTGGGATTAATTTCTGGTTGGAAGGGCAGCAATCTGGCTCAGTGACACTGATACATTTCTGCTTGTGTGTTGTAATTTTTTTCAAGCATGCCCAGGAAAAAAACCCAAACATGGGCAATGCTGACTGCATAGAAATTATCTCTGCGAGGATGGATAAGAATGGAATATGATTCTAAGGATTTGCCTCTCCAGGAACATCATCAGTTTATTTCAGCCAGGATGCATTTCTGTGTCCTGGCCCTAAGTGTTGTTATCTGGTGTGGTTCCCATGTTTTGTTACAAAGAAGCATAATGAAGTGGAAGAATCTGTCTATATGCTTAGGAAGGAAAATAAGTCAATGTATATTATAGGAAAGGTCACCTTTATGGATGTTGCATTTCCATCCTGATTAGTACACAAGGATTGGCCTGCTTTTGTGGTACCAAAATTAGTGTGATACGTGTGTCACAGCAAAATGAGTGTATTCTCATGGCTAAACTTTTCACCCAGTTCAATCTGGGAGTGTTAAGGACATCCCTTTGGTGACAGAGTAAAAACTGATCTCTGTGGTTCATAGGCTCTTCTGGACTTCCACCTGCAACAAGGAGATGACCAAAGTATTGAAAGTCTGGCCTCGGCTGAGAAGTCCAACAATGGTCATTCAAAGATTTTTTCAGTAGAAACCAGACTCTATTCAGGTCTCTTCTGAGATGAGATGGCAGTGATTAAGAGACAACAAAAATATGAACTTAATTTAAATACATACTAATCCTGTAGCTACTCAAGCCTCTTTCTCTTCAGTGCCACCAAGGAGAGCAGGCACAAGTCAGCAGTGACACAGCCCTTGCTCCCCATGATAAAGTCATTCCCAAAAATGGAATTCTAAACTGAAAAATTAAGATTTTCAAGTTGGTTGCTGGAACACACCCTTTCAGTTCCAAATTTTTACATCCAGTCCACTCATAAGAAAATTTATGTCCTTATTGTCTATTTGTCAGATTAGGAAGACAGAAAAACAGACTTCCCATGATAATCCCTGTAATTGTGCAATTCATGGATTAAACTGCTAATGCTCTGCAATGAGGTAACAGGGGCTGGTCTAATTTCAGCACATTTTCTTCTCCAGATTTCAAAGTGGGTACTTTTAAGAAATATGCAACCTTTTGCCTGTGGTTGCTATAACTAATAACCATATTTTTGGCTTACGTGTCGGACAGTGAGATAAGGGATTATGGATCAGAAAAGCCAAATTTTCTGTGATTTGAGCTAAAAGTTCATCACCAGAAGCTACAACAGTTCATCCTGATTTTGAAGTGGCCCAGAAGAGGGCCTAAGACATATCAACCAATGTGTTACTTCCATGTGGGGTTTGTGCATTCTCTGTGTATGGAATATAAGAAGGTAATGAAATGCATTCACATTTTCATATGCCATAAAATAAAGGCTGTATTACTCTATAGCATTACACAAGCATGGTGTCATGAGATGAAGCAGAAAATCTCCCAGGCCTGTTTCTTCAGTAATGCTTGTGTTTTGGTTCAGTCCCCAAGGTTTCTGGCTTATCAGATGCAGACAAAGTGAAAAGAAACAGTACCAGTGAAAACTGCTATAGATCCATACATCGCGTGATGCAGTGTGGAATGAGACTGAAATGTGTTCTTTAATAATGAATACTAAAGTCAACATTTATAATAGTAACAGGAGATACCGAGTTTTCTTTTCATTTGAGGGTCAAGAGTTAATGTCATATCTCAGCTAGGGAGCTTAGACACACAGTGCCCCATTTATTCCTACTGCAGTGTGTCAGTCGGACGCCTCAGACAATGTCAGTGTCTGGCACAGTTTCATGAGGAATGAGGTTTTTAAAAAGACATGATCACTTCTGTATTAAAGTTTGATTATATGATTTCTTAGGTAAACTGCAACTTCTCTGACACTAAATGTTTTCTTGCTGACTGAGACCTCTGCTGTGAATGACAACAAATTTTTTGTCGTGTATCCATTGCTCATTTTAGCTATGGAAAGGAGCAGAGCTGGAAAATGCTGTCCTTTGTAGCATTTATTAAGGCAAGGCTCTTATTTGTGTCCTGAACCCACCATATTCTAAGTCAATAAAGTAATAAGCCAAGTCCAGTCGTTCATCTCTATACTTGTGTGCATGTGTTTATAGAAGATTGACATTTGACTGTGAGTTTTTGCCAAACACTGACGTGCAGTGTCAACACCAGTTGGAGAAATAAGCAGGGGTGTGTGCAGGGAGCCACATGCAGACTACTGTGTATACAACACAAGCCCTGGAGGTACCAACAGGACCTTAAATTAAACAATAGGCTTCCATGATTGTCCCTCCCTTTTTATTTTCAGTACCCTCTGTGCAACATCAGTGTTTTCATCCAGTTGTAATTGGAAATTCTGAGTATCTCAGTTTATGTTAAGCTTCAGTTGACCAAGGCATCATTCTCATGCTCAGTGGTGAATATTGACTTGCATATTGTGCTCTTTAATATTCCCTGTTTATTCATGCAGATGTAGAAGTCATGGATTAACCAGAATCATTGTCACCCAAATGTCTGTTACTCAAAATGTTTTTTAAATTATAAGATCTCTTGCACAGAGGCACTTTCAGATGGTTTTCTAATATAGTGATGTAAGAAAACACAGAAAGAAGATCAAATCTCCACTTATGTCTTGTAAACCACTGCTAGTTTATATATTTAACATATTCAGATGTTGTGGTGTGATTGCTAAGACACACACCAGTTTTGACACATCCTATTCAGAGACTTGAGATACCACCTTAAAGAGGTAAAAGAATTTAAAAACTTACTATGTGTACCTAACTTAAGACTTTTCAGAGCTCTCTATTGACTGAACAAGGTACACAGGTTTGACATTAAAATCACTGACACATTCCAGTAGACTTTTAAGTCTGTGGTAGCCTTCAGGGATTCTTTTGTGAACAGAAACCTTTTCACCTGTTTTTCACCTGTTCATAGTCTCAAGAGAGGCATCTTCTCTCTCCTCTGAGGTAAGGAAAGAGCAAACAGCACAGACAGCAGCTTGCTGAGGGTATCTGTTCTGTTGCGTGACTTCTGGTGGGGTGGAGACCACCCTCTTTTTTTTGAGTGTCACAGAACACAGCTTGATTTCTGTGAGCTGGGGCCAAAGTTTTCTTTCTCTTCTTTTTTTTCTCTCCCTGCTCCCCTCCTTCCTTCCCCCCACATGGTGTCTGCTTTCAAGATTGCTTCAATAGCCAGCATTGTAACATACAGAGATGGATTTCCACAAAATTAATTTCAGCACTTGGATAGGAACTGATTATGAATCTTTGTAGTCCTGCAGATGAAGTCATTAAGGAAGAACTCGGAGTGGAATGCAGCCAAGGTTCTTAGCAAGAGCATGGCAGTGATTGCGCAACAGAATATGGGAAGAGTAAGAAAAATGACAGGACATAATCATTTCATACCATCCATTAGTTTCTCCAAACAATGAAAGAACACAGTGGCACATGTTAAATCAAAACAGGCCTCTAAAAAAAGTAGCAAAACTCCATGTGTGATCCAGCAGGATTTTGAGGTGAAAGATACTTGGACGACAATCTTAATTGTCACAAATCTATCTGAAAGACATCCATAACATTGCAGTGATTTCAGTGGTATTTTAAAGAACCATTTAAAGTTCTTCATATGTAGTAATGTAATACAATAAATAGAATTATAAAAATTGCAACAGCGCAACAATGGAAATGAACAATTTATGAAGTTATCTACTTCTTTATATTATAAAATAGGTTGATAATTTTCCATCATATTTTTACTAGAAATATTTTTCTTGGTTTTTCTCTCAAAAGGAGAGGGAAACAGCAGTAGAGAAAAGGAGAGTGGTAAGTTCCTTAATTAATTCCTAAACTAAGTTTTGCATAGTGCACAGTTTTTTATGGTGCTCAGTTAACAATGTTACCCACAGCATTCCCATTAACATCATTTCTGCCATCACAGTTATAGCATAAAATGTCATATATATGTCTATGTTTTTCACCCCAAGCACTTTCAGCTGACTGCAAAATATAGAAAATATTTGGACAAGACACATGTTCAGGATGGATTCATTTATTCCCTTTTCTGTAATTCAGTGTGTTAGACTACCATTTGGAATCTGGAAAAGGAAGGCTCAGTTTCCTCCTCTATCTGATCTATACTAGGGATTTCCAACACATCCCTGGAGAGGACTCTTCAACATTGAAAATGGGATGTCTTGAAGGATTCATGATCTGTAATTCCTGTAACCCTGAGGATAACTAGTTCAGACATAAAAATGATCTGATAAACAGCTGAGACAATTCACCCTTTGAAGTGGGTTCTATCTACAGATAAATGTGCTGTTGGAAGAAGCACTTCCAGCTCCTCTTCTGCTAGTTCTGTGTCCATATATCCCATGGTCTGGCTGTGTCACCAAGAAGGTGACCATAATCCCTCTCTGGGATATTTAAGAGTTTTGTATAAAGTCAAACTGCCTCAAAAATAATCATGAGAGAGCACCAGGCATTATTTCATGGAATCACAGAGTGTTAAGGGGTTGGAATGGATCATCTAGTCCCAACCTGCCTGACACAGGCAAGGACAGCTCCCTCTAGACCAGGCTGCTCAAGGCCTTATCCAACCTGGATTTCATTATCCATTTCTTTGCAGTACCCATTTCTTGTGAAAGGGTGTAATTTCTGTTGCAGGTTACATCTACACATCCCGATGGGGTGTTATGCAGAGAAAGTATTTTTCTCAAGACCAAATAGAGATATTATGACAGACTTATACCAAAGTCATAAAACTCTGCTTGTCAGTTGGAGCAGCTTTGTGCTGACTTCCTGGGCTGGCTTCAAGGCACATCCTTACTCAGGTGTCTGAATTACAGACCCTATCAGAGTTGCTGAAATGGCCTTAGACAACTCAGATAGAAATGGATTTGCTTCTTGACACAGC
The DNA here is from genome assembly GCA_034509425.1 of Eopsaltria australis. Classification (NCBI taxonomy): domain Eukaryota; kingdom Metazoa; phylum Chordata; class Aves; order Passeriformes; family Petroicidae; genus Eopsaltria; species Eopsaltria australis. The sequence continues at coordinate 167,170 of JAVTVJ010000826.1, forward strand.
ATGAGAGTGGTCTAGTTGTGAACTGCAGGCTTCTGAGTTTTGGATTTCTGTGTCTGTTGATTTTCCTATCCTCTATTTATATTCAGTGAAGATAAACAGAAATTCTTCTGGCCTAATTTATCTTGTCTACTGAAATATTTCAGATGGATTGCTAAGATATTCCTTTTTCTGACCAGTTCCTGTAAAGAGAGCATCTGTTCAGCAGCACATGCCTATACTGTATTTAGGTGAGAAGAATCTCACCTTAGTAGTCTGTCACTTGCTTCACACTTCTTGCATACCAAGAACACATCATTATACTGGTCCTGTGTGTCTGAATGCTCCAGGCAGAATTCACTGATGCACAGGGGATTGAATAGCACAGAGGAATTCTGTAGATGTGAAAGAGTTAAAATGACATTATGAGGGTGATATTATGAGCTGATAAAACAAAACAAAAAAAGAAAAGCAAATAAAAGAGCAGAATTGCAGAGAGAGAAAAGGTTCATATGTGCTGACATGCCTGTCCTGGCACAGTTTAGCTTAATCCACCCTACTTGCTTTTTTCACCCTATTCTTCAATCCTCCCTTCCAGAAACCGATTTAGGTATCCCTTTATCTCTGTGAGACTGTACTTCAGTTACCTTCCCTAGTAACTTATTCCATATGTCTCTTTCTCTGAGTGAAGCAACCCTGCCCAAGTCCCTGTTTGCTCATTCTTACCTAATATTTCAATTTAGTCCCTTAGTTTTCCCCTTTAAGTAGTAATAACAAAAGCCCATCCTTTGAGGTTGCTTTCTATTTTCACTCCCTTTCTTAACACTGAAAGTTTCAACTTACACCATCTCCCAGGTTTTCTTGCCCACGGAGAATAGCACCAGTTCCCACAGATTTTCTTCAATTTACATACATATATATGTAAAAACTCAGAACAGTTAAGAATAAAAATTTAAAATTTCCTCTTTTTATTTTTTTTTCTTTATCACATTGCAAGAACTTTGCCCTGCAACAGTCTTTAATCTGGTGACTAATTAAATTAATCCAATATAGCAGACAACATCTAAGAGCTTCTAAATGCTAACTTGGAGGAAAGAGATGCAGAACACAGTCTCATGTCAGGCAGTCATAACACACATGGGCTTCTCCAAGTCATGCCACCAGGAATAAGTGGAGCAGTACACTATAAGCAGAACCAGCAGGAAGGAGAAAGAAAAGGTCTGAAAAGCTTTGACATTTCTTATTGGAAGGAAAATGTGTTTTAAACATTTTTCTGTTAGCGCTGGTGCTAATGGTAAAAAATCAGATTTTCTTATCTAGAGAAATAATAAAGCACTGAGGTGCCAGAGCAAGCCTTTTTTTTCTTTCTTTTACAAAGATAATATAATTGTTTTCATATACCTTCAAAAGGGATTAAAGTTGAAGAGATAAAAATGGAAAAATGGAGAGGAATAAGACACTTTTTACTGCCTGATTCTCTTCTGTCTTACATTGAGCTCTGGTTTACACTGGCAACTGTCCAGTGGCTGGCTGCTGATTTATACCTTCATTTGTGAACTTCAAGCTCTGCTGTTATAGTTAACACACTAGACACAGATTAAAACAATTTGACTTTAATTCCTGGTGTTGCCAAACTCTCCTAAAAAAGGAGCCTAAGAAAGATATTTCTGAAAGCAGGTCTGTGATTTGGGAGCTTCCTTACCATTTTGCTGAGGTGCTTAGGTGCTGTGTCTGGTGAGTTTTCCTTGAAAAAGGGTTCTGGGCTGTATTCATGAAGAGATTTATAGGTCTGCATCTTTAGATCCTAAAATGAAAATTGAATTTTTCATGGACCACTTTTTCAACTGCTCCTAAATTTTTAAGAACTGTAAGTCCATTTCCTCCTTTTTAGCATGGTCTTTTTCAGTCATCTTCAGGTCTCCCTAAGAACCCACCTCAACTTCATTTGTCCTCTCATCTCTCCCATGTTCAAGTACAAACACAAAAACCTCCTGCCCAGTAAGGTTCAGTCTACTTGGTGTTCTTCAATGTACTTGGAATATGAGATTCTGCAAAAAGTATTGATGAGGATTTTGCATTCCCAGGTTCTGCTATTAATACACAGCCCAGGGGTTAGGACATATGAGGAAAGTGGAAAGGTTGCCTTTCTTTTTAGCTACAAGGAATTTGAACTTAACTTGCCCCACGCTTTTTTCAGTCAAAACTGCTCCACTTTATGCAGAATATTTAAATATTAACTGGGCCCAAGACAGTGACCTGGTTTACTTCTAGCTCTTGCTCTACAAACTAGTTAAGATAAACCAGGGAATTATTAACTAGAAAAAGAAATAGAACCCAGAGCTATTTTTGTTCAGGTGAGTTCTAGAACTGTCAAAAAAAATGTTTTTATTTTGTTTTGAGCTAATTTGTACTTCCATGCAAAATACAGCTGTTTCCACAGGAAGGAAAGACATCTTCTAATATCTGGGTCACATCAATTATTCTTCTAGAGAGTAATACAATGGATTTGGATAACTATAGGTATTGTGAAAGAATAGATTAATTATTAATTTCAACCCCAACTCTCAGAGTCACACATTAAATAGGGAGTGGGGAGGGTGGGTGTTCTACAATCCTACAGACTCACTTCTGTGTGGCCATACTTTGAAAGACAAAATGTGAGTAAGACCCAGATCCTCCAGTGAAAATTTGATGCTTTTCATTCCCAAGCAGAAGGAGATCTTAGAGACCAGGGTAATGTCCTGGAGGAGATTTATTATTTCCTATAGGCCATAATAAGTAGCCACAAACTGGGAGATTCAGATAATGAGGCATATTAAGGGTGCTTCAGTACTAGAGGAATATTTTATATATTTTACCTGTATGACCTCCCAGTGAATTCACAGCCTCTGAAACAGTAACATCAGCTTCCCACACAATGAGGAGCCAAAAATAAGCACCTGAAAACAGAACTCAGGAAAGCCAGAACTTTGAGTGAATAAGTGCCTATAGTCAAGATGGAAACCCTTAGGAGAAGATAAGGATTACTTAAGTAGTAAATCCTTCCATTCAAAAAGAAAACAAACCACTTTCCCTTCATGACAAATAACTCAGCACACTGAGTGCTCTGACATTAGATTAGATAGCTCAAATTCAAATCTGACTTATGGGATTTAAACCTGCAAAACATACCTTCACTGTCTAAATCTTCAAACAGTGAAACTCACTGAGGTGGAGCTCTTGTTGAAACTTGACTAAAAATAACATCTAAGTGAGAGGAGAAAATAACTGTGCTGCAGGTGAGTGCCACACTTCCTTGAGAGACAGATTTGATTCTCTAATTTAGTACATACTTGAGTACTTCACAAGAGGTGAAAATATTTCAGAAAAAATCTGATTTTTGCCTGAGATGGTAATCTAGACCAAGGGGCAGGAACATCTCTGAGAGGTGAAAGTGGACTGGAAGCCTTGTGCAGCAGTTTGTGACAGGGGTGCACAGCTCATGCCCTGCCTGAGCACCCAGTCATTATCAGAGCACTGCAGGGTGTCACAGAGCAGGCTCAGCACCCCAACAGCCCCAGGCATCCACCCTTGGGAACTAAAGGCCTAATGTAGAGGGGAATGAATTACCTACAGGAGTTACTTCTTCCACTTCACTGTGGAGAAAGCAGGGACATGGAGTTGAGGGATTCTGTGATTCTGAGTGTCCTAGAAAATGTCTTCCTTGAGCTCTCTGCATCTTATAAAATAAGGATGATGCTTTGTCCTACTTTTGTCTCTTCCAGTTTAAGTCATTTCTACCCTGTACCATGCAGCAGTAATCTTGTGGCATTTCCCAAGCTTCAGGCATGTGAAAACTATTTGTTATGGTAATAAGAATACAAACAATAGGATCATCTCAAATCAGTGCTCCTCTCCATTTCTGACTGATTTAGGCTGCCTGTGAGGCCTAAATCATATAATGAACAAATTTTCTATCAGAGCTTTTACCTAATTTGGCAACAGCTGTTAAAATGTGATTATATGCTGTGAGTTGGTTCTGTTATAAAATGGTTCTATAATGTTTTTATAGAAAAAATCTTAGTTTACTTTTCATGATTTCATTGTACTGTGATTTATATTTAACACCTCTCTTTTCCATTGTCAGCAAGAGCCAGTACTTCCAAGTGTTCATGTTACTGATCAGAATTTTATGAACAGTACAGAAAGCTCACAGCAAGCTGGTATTCATTACTAGAAGCATAGAATTTTAAGATTAAATTTATAGTTTAATAACTCACTGATATTTTCAGCAGGAATGTGTTCACTGTTGGATACCCAGTTGTTTTTTTAAATTTAGGCCAGCCATCAGAAATTAATGCTTGCTTCTTCTGAACTTAATCTGATTTATAAACTACAGAGGATACACACATACACATGTCCACACTCCATCATCTTAAACAAAGTGCAAATGATATGTGACATGACATTGCATAGCCTGTTGCTTTAAAGCAATACTGTCAAACTATATTGACTAAGAGTTTAAAGCAATGGCTTACAGGAATTCCAGTAACACATACAATGTTTTGTTTCTCCTGCTTCTGAACTCACAGTTTCAGGACCTTCTCAGTGATGGAGAAGAATAACAAGGATGTTCCATATCCCAGAATGAAGTAATTAACAGCAATGTTTTCTCACTGACATGATACATTTGAGCTATATAATACAAGACTTCATGCTCCAAGACACACATGCTCATACCTGCATACATAAATATAAATATGAACATACACATGCAGGTCTATGTTTGAACCTGTTAAACAGCCCCACACGATGAAACAGTCCTAGAAATATACCCCTTTCCTTGAGAATAAGTATATGTAACTGTGCTGAACCCAATACAGCTGTTTCAGGTGAGACTAAATAAAAATTTGGCCCAATATCAAATGGCACTAAATAAAAATTTGGCCCAAATCTTCTCAGCTAGACTTACACAATGTAGTAGACTTTTTTTATTGTGTCAGCAGCTAGGTTTCAACTCATGGAAATGATTACTAGTTGTACCAATACCATGATGAAAACCTTGGGGTTGAATAATGTTTAATTCTTGTAAACCTGGGGTGACAAAAAGTAACAACTACTCATATTTGCCTTTAAATGAATTTTCTTAGTGATGAAGTAGGATGGATTGAATCAATGTCCAAGTAATGGAAGGGAACAGTATCAACAGAGTAATCAGTGTAGGAACAGCTGGGTTTTTAAGCACATTTGTTAAACTGCTGAGGAGACTGGTGTAACTCTGTAAAAGGCAAACCCAAATCTTCTTTTCAAAATACATTTAAAAATCATATGTTGAAGGAAAATATTGTTTGACTTGAAATAAACACTAGTTTTGTATTGAGATTTTAGAATATAATTTAGCAACTTAATACATTTTTTGGGGGGAAGAAAGATAAGTTAACATGTACAAAAATACCCCAAACCCCACCTTTGTCTTTCTTTCATTCTCATTTTTGAGGCTGAGTTCAACTATCTTTTTTTTTTTTTTCTGACAAAATATTCTATTGCAAGGATTCATGCTATTCACCTGCTGATGCCTTTAAAATAGTTTTCTTTATTCTACAGATTATAGGTATAAGGATTTCAAGAAAAGTTCATATCACATGTGAGAAGATAGTATTTTCAAGAACCATGTAGGTTTCCTCTAAAGTAAATTCTCTAGATGCTAATCTGAGATGAAATTTGTCCATGATTTTGATTTGACAGAAATTTTGAGAGGGTTTGATTCCAGGCTGAGTGAAAACCCACTTCCTGCAGAGCCATATGGTCGGTGACCTGGGCAAAGCTCAATTTCATTTGAAGATCAATTAGCTTCAATTTACACAGTTAAGATCCATAGCGGTTGGCCAAGCAATGACATTAAGGCTTGTAAGCGAGGAGGGCAGGGCTCACTAATTACTATTGTTAATGACCTGTCTGGAGAAGGCTCTAAGCACAAAGAGGACCAGCATTTGATGCTCATGGATGCTCTTAGGGGACCACCTTGTCAGCAGGTCTGTATCTAAGCCTGGCTCACGTTACACTCAGGTGTGAATGACTGCTGAAGAGAAATGTGGGCCACTGAGTTCCAAGTTGTATTTCTCTCCCTCTCCTCAAGCTGGAATCCTCAAACATGTGTTTCCCAGCCAGGACTGTGCTCTTTTAGAAATTTAGACTCAACATGTTTCCACTAATTCCAGTCAATGTGTTTTAGACTTCTCCTTCATTTGCCTGGAAAGCATCCAACACATGACATGATTTCTCTTTCCTCTCTATCAGTTATTCTTACGCTGAGTGGAGATATGAAAAGCACAGGAATGTTCCCAATATCACTTACTCATTTGCACAGTCTTCTACCCTCCCACACTGCCTGCTGTGCTCAAAATCCCTTGTCTTCAGTTACATACTTAGTTAAATAGGTTTCCTTTAATCTTAAACTATTTCAAATGTAAATCTTGAAGGGCATGATATTGCACCCATTGAAGTCTTTCCCATGTGTAGAGATGGCCCAACTATAAAGAAATATCCCCAAGGGAACTCTGTCGTAGTGGGGAAGATGAAGGCATTGAACTAAAGGCTGAATAAAGATGACAGAATTTCATGAGTGACTGTGTTCAAATGTAGATGGCAATGTTGTACTTTTTCTGCCACTGGTGGATCTCAGAAAGCCAGCCCTTGTGAGACCAGAAACTTGACTTTACCATCATGTCCTTTTTTGTCAGAATAATCAACAATGAAATTATTTTTATCATTTTCAGGAGGCCATAAAAATACACTATAGGTGCCTTGCCTCAGCTCTCACCAAGTTTTCTGTGACGATTCCCCATTGCCTTATACCTGGTACAATGGGACTCTGTGGTTTTTGCCTTTCACACAGTAATTATAAACATGGAGAGCAAATGAATGGGGCTGTGTGATCAGGAGATACAGCCCAGTAAATATTTCCTTCTGGTTGTAGTAAACCAAAATACATGGAAATCCCTAAACCTTAGAGCTGGCACTGGTTACTGCTACCATTATTGCTGGGGAATGGCTTTAAACTGAAAGAGAGTAGGTTCAGATTGGATATTAGGCTGGTGAGGCACTGGAACAGGTTCTCCAGGTAAGGTGTGGATGTGCCATCCCCAAAAGTGTTCAAGGCAGGTACAGTGGAGCTTTGAGAGACCTGGTCCAGTTTGAGATGGCCCTGCCCATGGCAGGGTGCCATGAACTAGATGAACTTAGTCCCTTCCTACCCAATCTTAAGAGAAAATAGCATTTGCAATGAAAAATGGTATTTTCTGAAGAGCAGGCACTGCTACTCACAGCTTGAAAATTGTAGTTTCCTACATTTCTAATCCTTTCCGTAATTAATGCCACTTTTGAGAATTCCATGGTAACAGTAATGTTTCAGATATTTAACTTGCTTTTAATTTTTAATCTCATGAAACATTTTCACATATTTTCTAAGCTAGAATGATAAAAGCCTGAAGGAAACGCTTGGTTGTATTGTGTAACTGGTAATCCGTGGATGTGTTTAACAAGAATTGTAAGCAACAGGAATTATTCTTATCCTTTTACTCCTGCTCTTTACCTAGCTTTACTCCAGAGTGAAAAGCAAGATTTTGAACCACTGATCCACAGTTGTTGGATTTGCTCTCTGAATTTTGTTATGCTATAATGGATTTGGAAATGGAAACCTTGCAAGTGAGATAATTTCATATTGCTGTTGGTATTCTCATATACCTCTTTCCCACAGCTTTGATGGTGTTGTTTTCAGCTAATGGCATGCAATAAATATTTTGTGAAACATAGAACATTTCTGTGGTTTTATTAAGGGATATTTAAAAAAATATACAGCTCCACAGCATTTCCTGAAGGATTTAACCCTGATTCTCTTTAATGAGCAAGTAATGCTTATCACAAACCTGAAATGTGTTACTGCAAATTTTCTAGTGGTTATAAAACACCTTTTTTTCCAGACACTTGATTTAAAGCACTATTGCAAAAAGCCCCTATGTCCTGGCCCCTGTATTTGGTAATGGAAACCTGGAAGCCAGCATTTTTAACCATGAAAACTGGTATTTTTTTAAAAAAATTCTGAACAGAGGCAAAATTGAGCATTCAATTCCAAATAACCAAGTAAGTCTAAAAAAATTAACTACTCAAAAATATATCTTAGTTTTTAAAAAAAACCAACATGCAAATTCTTGTTTGTGGTATAGCAAATTATTTCCTCTGATCATAGAATGTCGAGACTACTCTATTGTAGTAGTAGAGTAGTAGAGAATTGTAGAGTTATGTTAGGCCAGAATAAACCTCTAGAGTTATCTGCTCCGACTCCTTTCTCAAGAAAGGTTTAATTAAAACAGGTGCTCAGGACCTTGACCACTTAAGTGTTGAATAACTCAAAGTACAATCTGTACATCATCCCTGCTTATACAAGATGTATTTGTAGGAGGAAGCAAACAGGAACTTCATCATCTGTAATTTACACCTAATTAAATTAACCTCATGTCTTGGATTATGAACTCAGTTTATATAAAAACAGTTCAGATATCCTCAGGATGATACAAAATTCATGTTCCTTGGGGCTCTATGTAACCACACCCATAAGCCTCTGGCTTTGATGCTTTTTGGAAAAATAAATAAAATTGTGATAGAAAATCTGTAATGAGGAAAAAATCCTAAAAATAACCCACAACAACAAATTTGCAAAATCAAACAGTGTCTATAAGTAAAGCTTTGAACTAAATCTCAATCATTGTAGCATTTCAAAACATGGTAAGAAAAGCATGTTGCACAAACAAAGAGTGTAAACTTCCAGTTAAGAAATATAATTCTCCCCCAAGAATTCCTATTGATGAACTAATACTTATTTGAAAGGTTGGTATTCAGCAGAAGCCTGGGTTGTGGCGCTGTCCTCTGCTGTGGGTTTTCCCCTATGAAGTTGCTGTAAACCATGGTGTTTTTTGCTGTGCTGTGCATAAGGCCTTTTTGTCTCAGACCAAGGTGAGACTTGTAAATTTCTTCTTTCATATTTCCCTTTATTTTCTGCAGATGTAAATCTGTACAGTCACTGTCAACACAACCATAACCTCAGAGATTGCTTGCTGGCTATTCCATGTCCTTGTTAACTGATAAAGCAACACCCACTAAGTGGGAGCTTATTCAAACCACAAAGCTGCTATGATTAGTTATTGGAAACAGAATTGTTTTAATAAGACATCTTTGAGTCTTTTTGTAGTGCCATAAGAACAGAAACACATACACTGTAGACAAGCAGATGATCCTTTTATTTGCAATTTTTAAATTGGAATTTTCACAGGGAATTTGCATCATGAACTGATTTGTATGTTTTAAACAAGAAATATAATCTTATTGGAATGTGCTTCAACATTCTTGGGTTCATATAAGGAAAAAGCAAATCATGTGCAAATTAAAGGAATTTTAAAAAGGAATTTGGGAAAGACTTGGCACAAAGAAGTAAAATGTCAGCAAAATGAATGCAGATAAGTCAACTAACAGCAGCAGAAAATCTGGTCAGAATTTTTTCCTATAGGAATTCCAGTAACTTTGTAAAGCTCAAATTACTCTGTTCTCCTGGAATTGTATGGAAAATGTTGTGACATTTAGTAAAACTTCTTGGAGAGATTTTCTGTATTTTCTGGGTTTGGATAGGCGGTGAAGCTCATAAAAACCCTGCCTCTGAGCCAAATGTAGTAAATGTAGAAATACAAACATATAGCTGATATTCATTTTCTTCATCCTCAAAGAAAAGGTTTCAGCTCAATTGACTCTGAGTTCTGATTTATTTAATAATACTGAAAATGTCATCTGTCCATCTGCCCTACACATATTCTTGAAATGTATATTGTTAGATATGTATTTGAAGAAGAGATTGAAGAAGCTCAGGTTTAGCAAGTAATTAAATCACTCAAAAACTGGCCTGTGATCACAAGAGTTAAAATATCTCATTAACCTGGACTCCAGCCTAAAGATCCTGACTGAAATTGTCAGCTTGCTAAAGCCAGTGGGATTGCTGCCATTGTTTTCCATGACTTTGGGATTCCAAACATCCTTTGAATATATCTTGTAAAATATTCCATCAGAAACAATTTTTATTGGATTGAAATTCTTGCTTCTCTATCAGCATATGATCATTATCACCTTTTGCTTGGGGTTCAGACTGTTTTTGAAATAAATGTTCAGAATTACCTTCCATTGCTCCTCATAGGTGACATGACTGATTTTCTCACTGGTTGCTCTCTAAGAATTAAATTAATAGAGTTGAAACACAACAACTGGAGATAAAGCCCAGTATTTTCCAAGAACCTAAGGAAAGCATTTAACCTTCCTTGAAGTCAATAGCAATTGTACACTTAATTCCTTTAGGCTTTTTTGATTATTTCATGCCTCCAGTTAATTAAAAAATTCAACTTGTTTGGCCTCCTTTATTAAAAAAAGTTCTACACATCCCAGTGTACCTGCTATTGCAAAGGAGCTGTTCCCTTCTCATTTTCTAAGTTCCTTAATTTTATCCACGTGCCTCTCACCAGTGTCTGTGCCCAGACAGAGGAGTGAGATGTGTGTCCAAATGTATTTCTAGGAACAGACTGCAGAGCCCATTAGGCTTTAAAACTTGATTGCCCATCAGCTGTTCTCTGTAATTGTTTGCTTATTTTTTAACTTTAACAGAATGCAGAGAGGCTCAAAGCTGAGGTACAATGTGTGCATTTTAACTCTTTCTCTCCTTTTCTTGTTTCACATTACCTTTGCAGGTCGTTACTCAGCATCTGTAAGACACGATCTTAGCCCTGAATTTCTGCAAGTGGGAATTCCCCAAAGTGCTCTAAATTCAGCAATGCTCACACACATGAAAAGGTTACAACAATATTGTAACATCAGGGCCCTGTGGTCTGTCAGGACTTTTCCATTCTGCTCCTGATTGTATCTCCCTGTTGATATAGCAACTTGCTCTTCACTACAGATGGCAGGGAGAAAACCCTCCCCTGGAGCAGCTTTTCATCAAAAAACACTGTTCCACCAGAATGAGAACGTTCTGTGAAAATGCTTCAATAATGAATTTATTTTTTTCAAAGGGAAAAACAGGGAAGGATGTGCCAAAGAAGGGGCAGGCCTGGAGTCTGCTCCTCCTTGTCTTAATATTTAATTTTTAATTTTATTTTTTGAGACAGTAACAACTTACTCTTGGGTCTAAAACTGGTATCAGCATCAGGAATGTTGGTCTGCTCCTCTTAGCCAAGAAATGTAGAAACAAAGTGGTGGAAGAGGCTCATGATCCCTCTGGCCCCAGGATCCTTTTGGCTGCAGTGCTCTGGCTTCAGCAAAATGGTAAAGAGGATATGGGCTCTGCTGGGTGGCTTGGGCACTGCCTTGAGAAAAATTAACTGCAGGTTTGGGTAACTTGAAGTGAATTTTTACTGTGTGAATCTTGTTCCTTAACCAATTTCAAGAATCTTATAAGCAAATGTGCTCAGCTTTCAGATATTTCATTTAGCCCTGCACAAAACTGAAGAAAACCCTTGCTCTATCCTAAAATGTAATTTAGTGGAAAAATATCTTGCAAAGTGACAAAAAAATAGGTACCTCTTGCTGTCTAGGATTAGATTGTGCTGGAATTGTAATTGCATATAGACTTTCAAAGATCCAAGCAAGAAAACATAATTTACCTTTCTTTGTCTTGATTTCATTTTGACACATTAGTTAAAAAATCAAATCACCAATCCATCAGTTAAATATGGTTTGCTCCAGGTCAGCATTTTTGAAAATAATATAATTTTATCTTCCATCTAGTGTGTCAAATACACACATGAAAATGTTTCACACTGTAATCTATTAATCCGTGACTCTCATGAATTTTAGAATAAAAAGAATTGTTTATGTATCATTTTCTCCAGTGTAATTTTTTCTAATTGGAACATTGTTGTATAGTTAGGACAAAGAGTCTGGGTAAAACAAACATGGGAAACTCAGTGCAGATAATTACCCAGAGATCACTAAATAGAAATGTTATGCACCTCCAGTTCTAAATTACTGACAGCATGTGTTTAACAGAAATTTGAAAAACATGTTTGTATTCTTGCTTATCCTGATCCATGAACTGTACTCAACTGGCTGAGTGTTCTGGGATAATACTGATGCCCTGTACATTTTGACATGTAAGAATCTCATTTGTAGTGACTTGACATTGAATCAAACATGTCAAAAGGAAGTAGAGTGCCTGCATCATGTTTCCCAAAGTTTAAGAGAGCAGGCAACATTCCCTTTTCAAGCTTAGTTAATGTAGTACTCCACTAAATGCCTCCTGGCCATTGGAAACATCTTCCCAAATACATCCATTTTTATAAGAATCTGAGCAAGAGCAGATACTGATAGCAAATATTTTTAAAGGATCTAGGAAAAAATTGTCAACGTAAAAACTCTAAGGAAAAATGGTGCATAGGTAGTGGGTTTTGCCTTAAATTGCTGTTTTTGTTTGGGTTTTTTTAAGGGAAAAAAAGTGTGACAGGGACACACACTGTCCCAAAACAAAAATCAAACCAAAGAAAAGGATTAAAAGCTGATGTCATCCAAGATGGTCAGATGTTACTGATTATCCTGCCCTCTCAAGATCCAGGAAAAAAGGGAGGAATTAGCTCTTGTCTTTACAGCCATTGTTTCAATCCATCAATCCATGACAATTCAAGTACTAAAACTCCTCAGGTTTTCTGTCAAGCCCTGCAATATCAATCTATGCATGTCCCTGCATAGACAAGGAGGGAGGGCTTTGTCAAAGAAAAGTTTGATTGTACCTTTTTAATGGGGAAAATTCTGTTATGAAGGCACACTCAAAATATCAAGAAATCCCCTGGGAAATTTCTCCCAGGCATAGCTTGTGATTCTTGACCAGGTCAACAAGATATAATGGACTATGATGGGATACTTTTCTATCCAGGATGGAGATGGGAAGAAGGACAAAAGTTATCTGGTTTTAGGGTCCTTATTTCAGTTTATCTTTAAATTATAGACATGTGACCTCTGTGTGAGACTCACAGGATTTTAATAATCAAAATTTTGTGGAACCATCATCTGAAAAAGCACAGGGAAATTAATATTTTTCACTTTTTTTCCTGTGGCTACAGAACATGAAAAGTGTCAAGGCCTTATGCCAAAGCATTCTTTCAAAAGCTGCCATTGGTTCTTATAGCTTCTGTATTTAAAGCTGGAATTTTGAAAACACCTGGAAAAATAAATCATGAAATTGTAAAAATAAAGGTTTGAAAAATTAAATAAAAAAGAGACTGACCTAAACTACAGTGGATTATTTTTCCTTCCTCAGCAAAAAATGTAAGTGTGATTGGGTTTTGAGTCCCCCAAAGCTCATACAACCCCTCCTTACTGTTAAATTCTTTCATACCTCCAAACTGCTCTAATATCAGTTGAACCTATTTGAACTCCACACCCAACAGAGCCTTTGGCAGTCACTTGACTTCCAGCTTATATGAGTGACTATAGCTGACAATTAGTCTGTTATTTTACTTCAACATCTTAAAAAAACCTACATTATGTCAAACAGCAGTAAAATCTATTGCTCCTCTCTCTATGGCTTCTGCTTTGTGTTCTCAGTTTTGCCTCAAACTCCAGAATTGCACATAGGAAGTGAATTTCCAGCCCTTGGTGGTGGTGAGAGGACACACTCATCCAACTTCAGGCAATATGGGAAGGTAAAAGGAGGCGTCTTTGGGGTAGTGACACCTGCATTGTGTTTTTTCTCCTAAATTTTGGAGACTCACGTTCTTAGAACAAGCAGTCTGAACACACTGCTAGAATTGAGTAGCACTGCCCACTCAGTGAATACTTAAATGAATGAAATTAAGTGTTAGAATAATAGTTTACAGGATTAAAATGCCTGTTCTGACTGTTTCACTCTACCAGTCCTGGAATGCATAATGCCTTCCATAAAATTCCATCCAGGTTTTGTTCTGTTTTTCCTGTTTAAATTACAACTGCATGTATTGAAGAAGGTTTTTTTTTCTCAATTCCGCTCTCCTAAACACACTTTCAAATGCAATTTTAAATTCCATAGCAGTTCAAGAAGAAAAGTGCATCACACATTCCCTCCAACTTTGATAAAAATTCAAATAATTAAAAAAAATAGAAAATGTCACATCCAGTCTCAGGATATTGCTGTCACATCCCACATGCTTAAATCCATGCAGTAGAAATCATCTGCTGATAGTGCCCATGGCTTATTTCAGGGAATTGTTCACACATACAAAATCCAGGGAGGTGTAAATTAACCCCAAAGTCCAGGGCATTTGTGTTGGACAGGAGAGATGAAACATGGAGGGCTTGTTCAAATTCCATCAATGTTAGAATCTGAAATGCCACAATATTTCCAATTTCCAGATACATTAATTAAAGAAGCAGCATGTGATGACTCTGACAAGGTGACACAAAATGGATAGAGATGAAATAGATTTTCTCAGAGGCAGACTGCAAAATACATGAATTTTGGATCTGTATTTACATAAACATACATCAACTACTATTTTTATGTATGTATACACATATGTGTGTATTGACACACAAACATTGATTTGTTCCATGTTCAAGAATTAAAAATATATGATTTGGGCTGTATAAATGTATGAAGCTGTTTCTTGTAGCACTCAGCCACTGACCATGAGTAATGAAGGCATAAAACTTGACTTTTATTTTTTTATCTTACCTAGTTCTTTACTTTCTCCAACCACTTCTTTCCCTTTCTCTTTTTTTAAAGCCCTTTTATTCAAACATAAGATGTCTGCTAATATCTAAACAGGATAGAGGCATTTACAAGTAAGATGACCAAGGTGCCAAATCAAACAACATTTATTTTACCAGGGGAGAGGAATATGTTAGAAGAGAAATCTGTTTTTATATTTAGAATGTATTCAGAATGTTTGAAGGGAAGCAGAGCAATCTCCCGCAGTTTTCTCTCAGCAGAACACACTGTGTCACCAGTAAGGCTGTGTCCAAAAGCAATAGTTTTACCTCTCTCTTCTTCCAATTTTCCACCTCAGTTTTTCTCTTCCTTGAAATGGTTCATGGAGAAACCAGAATAGTTATAAATCAATGAGCTTGCAGCAGACACTTGGATCAGCTGCGTGCTGAGTGCCTTCCTCTGAGAGGACACAATGCATTGAGCACCTCTGGAAGCATGATTTGCTGTCCTCTGGTGCAGCAGTAGAGGTGGAATTCCTTTAAACATCAGTCTGCCATGATAAGGATGCTCAGGAGGATTTATTATTATTAATATCTTATTATCCTTAAATTTTCTTTCTTACTTAAAATTGCAAAGAAACCCCATAACAAAGCAAAAAAACCCCATCCTATAAAAGCCCCAAGGTTTTTCCAAAGTTATTAATATTATTAAAAAAGGAGCAGATATTTTAGAAAATCATTTATACTGGCTTCATTCGTCAAGAAGGATTCCAAAATAATTTGTGAATATTATTTGTTTTCGATTGTGTCTACTTAGAACAGGCATTTTGAGATGGAATCTGAAATGAGTGGCACATGCTTATCTGTGTTCAGTATGTCCATATCTGTATAAGTGAGTGATGGCCTTGTGTGACAAAAACACTGTATTTTCATATGTGTTGGAGGAGAATCCTTTACTTCTATCTCACAACACAAGGCACAATGATGGCATTTTTGAGAAATATTTCCCATAGATAAACATGTTTGAAGTCTTGACATATTTATATTAAATACACATTTACATTAAATGCAGTCCTGAGGACTGAGCAACTCTGATTTCTCTGGATTTGTTTGCTTCCATGCATCTCTCTGAACAGAGAGCAAGGCTCCAGAAAACCCTCTGCTAGGCAGCCACGTACCTGAAAGGAGCTTTCTTCTTAAAGTTTGGATTCTTCTTGGGTCTTGCTTGATTGTTGCTTTCTGCTTTTCATTTTTTCAAGCAGTTATTTGTCCTTCTTTGGTAATTTCTTATTCTGTGGTTGAATGTGCTGGTTTATTGGTTGAAATATCTGCTTTGCTCTAATAGAAGGTTTAGGGTTTTGTTGGGGTTTTTTTTGTAATAAGCAGGAATATAGAAAATTCTTCAGATTATAATCATAATTTCAGCCTTTCTATATTACTTTCAGCATTCAAAGAGCTTTTGATTGAATTTTGTGTTAGTCAATAAATAAAATCCTACAATCAGAACACCTTACAATTGGTGGTTTTGTTTTTATCCAGATAGCCTGAAGGTTTACAAACTTTTTCGAGAAGTTTACTCATGGGCAGAGGTCAGATTGGCTGGAAAAAAATCCCTACAGGTGTTAGAAGCCAACATTGCTGGCAGTTCAGTGGTTGGCAGTTTTCTCATTTCGTATTTCATAGCATTTTCTTCAGGATTCTATGAAAAATATGATGCATCCCACAGGTGGGTCCAGCTGCCAGACAAACTGGAACATCAGAGTGCTGAAAATCAGGGCAATTAGACTTTGGAAGAAGGAGTAACACACAGGTTATCTAACAATATAACCTTTTGAATTGAGCATCCTGCCTAAGTCACTTGATTTCCAGTTTCAACTTCTGCGTTTTAAAGACAGATGAATTATAATAATCTATATAAAATGCACCCATGAATTAGTGTTGAATGTTCCAATTTTCTCAAATTTATGAGGAGTTTAAGAATCAGAATCTTTCATATACTCAAATATTACTTTGAAAAAAAAAATCCATCAAGCTCTTTGTGTGCAAGTTCAATGCCTGAGTACATCAAGCACTGACACCAATGGTCCTCTCAATGATTGAATGTCAGCAATATGCTGAGTCTGTGTCAGCTCCAAAAGGTGTGTCTCAAACCATGATTTACTGACACTTGTATGCAATATTGACCAGCTCATGTCTTGTGTGCTCAGCAGAAATTCTTTTCATCTTGGCAGCTACTCAAAAGATCACTTGACGTGGCTTTGTGCATTTCTGAAGTGAAAGACACATGCTTTCATCAGCTTTTTCATAATCTTTGCATTAGTGTGCCCATAGTCTTACATTTTGCCCTTTAATGTTGATTTATTTCACAGCTATATTTGGTGAGTGCATTTCTGCCATTTAGTTTTGTATTTTCTTATACTTTCCACTTCTTTAAATTTCCCCTTTTCTTGATAAATTCATTTTATAAATTAAATCAGCATGGTCTGACCCAGAACATATTAAAATGCCATTTGAATCAGTTCCAAATTCAGGTGCTTATAAAAACAAATTTGAGGAGCAACTGTAATTCCAATCCCTCCAATGTTATGTGAGCAATTTAAAATTATGGAAATACTTCCAATTTTATAGGCAATTTGAAATGGAAAACAACCAGAGTTCTGGGCATGTGCTGTGTATAGAGGGATTTTGCAAATAGAAATGCTTTTAAAGTTAATTTCCATGTGTACCCAGTTACCTGATTCTGTATATGTTAAAATGAAAATTGCACATTTATATTTTAAAATTCAAAATGCTGCTTTTATTGGATTTCTAGCCAATAAAGAGAACATCTGTACTATAAATGCAATCTGTCTGTTCAATTTGTACTAAATTCATGGCTCTTATAATGGATCTATATATTTACTATTCTTTCCATATAATAGAACACACTCTGGGGGGAGAGGAAGAAGGCAGACTAAGTGTTCATTGGCTCCTTAGGCCATAAAATATTATAATAAAATATATAATCTTCTACTTATGCCTATATATTGCTATAAGATAAGCACACAAAATCCTGACACATAGACATGAGTCCCTTTATGTAATGCTTACATTTTTTTTGTTCCTTGCACACATGCATATTATCTTAGTTTTATCCTTTTCCTGACACAGTGAATCTTAAGGCTGGTGGAAGTAGTAGAAGAATTAGGTTCAACTGTGAATATCAGTGGTAGAACTTCACTTTAACAATGCTGCTGTTTATTCCTTCATTAAATGAACAATTATTTCCTAGCTGACACCCAAAGCACCCCTATAAAGTATGAAGGGTTGTATAATCAAAAATTAGGAAACATTTCCTTTATAGTAAGAATAAATCTATAGGAAACTAAAAACTATCTTTAGTCAATATGGTTTATACAGAGCTGGTGTGGTGATACCTGTCACTGATAAATATTGCAGTTAATCAGTAAGTGCAGCAAAGGCTTATTAGATCATCTCGAGGTGGACTTACCAGTATACACATACCCTTGTATTTTCAGATGTCTAATGGATAATAGGTAATTAAATTGAAAAATTAAAAATTTATAATAATCTAGTCCCTTCCCTGAGGAAGCTGTGCTTTTACCCATGTATGAAAAGACATGAAAGGAAAGGTTGCTAAAAGCTTGTGTTTGCAGGCTTTTGTCTGATGTGACCACAAGAGCTCCAGGGATGGATCCAGGCATCATCAGAGGACAGCAGCACTCACCAGCAGCTGGGGTTGCTGAAAAGTGAAGGCCCAGAGCATTCATGATGGTGGAGAACTATAAATTAACCTCCACATGACCAGGCAGAAATCTGGAAAGGCAAAAGCTTATGATAACACTGCAAGGACTGCACAGGGGAGAGAGGTTCACATTTTTCAGGAACTATGTTCTCTGTTAGAAGAGGAAGCATTAGATACAGGTTTTGTCTAAACCAACACAGAACTAAGGGTCTAAGGGGGAAACATTAAACTGAACATTACAGAGAAGCCAAAGGTGCAGAGAGGCACAGTGTGCAGGATTACTTATTCTTTAATGACTGAGATTAAAACCTTTAGTCTTATGCAAAAGAGAGTCAGTAAAATATCCTTGAAGGAAAATGTGTTCAAAGCCCAGATAAAAAATTTATAAATAAAAATGGATTAAGGGCTAATAATTTTGAAGACATTTGCTCCTGCACAAGAAGTTTGCAAACAGAAAAACCCTGGAGGTTAACCAATTGTTTTAAAGGAACTCTTTTTTGAAGCAGCCTCCATTTCCATCCTGTCTCTAAATTCTTCCCTAGGCATCCATCATGACTGCTGAGAGAATATGTGACTGGAAGCACTATTGCCAAAATCTACAGCTGTAGAAAATGCAGAATACCAGAAAGTTCAATACTAAACAAGCATACTTTAAACCAGAATGTAAATAATTGTTAATGCATGTAAATCTGTTCCTGTAGGTCAGAAAAGTTCTCTAAATTAAAGTGGTTTTGACCTAGTTATGCCTACTGTGAGATGTCTCATTTGATGCCAGTCCTTCCAAAAAGAGGTATTAGAGAGGCAGACAGAGGCCACTTTCCTGCCACAGCAAGCAGATCATTCTGGGTACATTTTTCAGTGCAGTTGGGCTTTTTTGCATTTTCAGTTAGTCAAGCATTAATAATGCACTCTTGTGTACATTATATGACTCATGTAATAAAATATTATATTAATATAATTTATAAGCACAGGGTGTTTGGCTGTATGTATGAGCCTTGCCCCTTATTTGTCAGAGAGGTATAAAAGCCTAACTTTAGTACATGAAGTCAGAATTCCTGTTACTGTCTCACCATTTCCAGTATTTCTTTGTGTTTTCAGGGCTCAGCTTCTTTCTATCCAGTTCAGAACCCTGAAATGTGAAAGGTTCAGAGGTCTGTATTAATCTGTCAATACTTCCTGAATTATAAACTACAGGACAGAAGCTTGAAAAGAAAGGATTTTTTTTTAATGGCATTTTTTGTTTATTTGTTAGCTTCTTCATTAGATATTCCATCATAACCTCAAAGTAGCTACACATGACCTCTGAGATAATCTCATTCAGACAGTTGTGGAACCACCCAGCAATTTCATCAATCCAATGTCCTTTCAAATTTTCAAAAAGAAGTTTTAATATTTTCTTATGATTTCACCCAAATTTTTTCCATTCCTAATTTACAGTCAGTTTTTGCATTTCAAATGCAAAACCAAATTCTCAACTCTCATTCATTAAAATATTTGAAAAGCATATCCAGTAGTTATGGTTGTGGTGTTCCCCACTTCTCAAAGGCAAGATCTGCTTCAGAATTCAGTAAGACACTGGACTGAGCTGCAGTGATTTTGTTCCTTCTCCTGGCTGCCTGTAAGCACCACCCACAGCTTACTGACTTCAGTGGGGAGAGTCCAGTGACTTCCATGAGTCTTTCATTAGTTTTATAAAAGGCAACTGATTTGCTCAATATTCAACTCTGTTGCGTGGTTCTTGTGTTTAGTCTTATTTTGGCACACAAAGTGGCAGTTTCTCATGATGGTAGATGAGTAATGCAACAAAAAATGTGTATTTTCTATTATGTAGAATTTATACTAAAGAAGAGACTTAAGAAGAGACTTCTGTGCAGCTGCAATAGTGCTGCATCCAGCTGGCATCAGGCTACTGGTGGTGTCCCACAGGGATCAGTGTTGGGCCCAGTTCTGTTTAATATCTTTATTGATGATCTGGTTGAGGGGATTGAGTCTACCATTAGCAACCAAGTTAGGTCAGAGTGTTGACCTGCTGGAGAGTGAAGGACTCTGCAGAGGGACCTGGACAAGCTGGACAGATGGACTGAGACCAACAGCAGGAGGTTCCACAAGACCAAATGCCTACAGGAGGGTGTAGTCAGCTGTGGGTTGGGCTCTTCTCCCAGGCAACCAGTGACAGAACAAGAAGACATGGTCTGAAGCTGTGCCAGGGGAGGTGTAGGTTGAACATTAAAAAGAAATACTTCACAGAAAGGGTACTAGATATCAGAATGGGCTGCCCAGGGAGGTGGTGGAGTCACCATCCCCGGAGGTGTTTAAGGAAAGCCTGGATGTGGGCACTCAGTGCCATGGTCTGGTTGAGAAGGTGGTGTTCAATCATAGGTTAGACTTGAAGATCTCAGAGGTCTTTTCCATCCTAACTTATTCTGTGATTCTGTGAATTAAGACAGCCCTATTGGTAAGACTTTTACCAGTGTATCTTACTATGCCTTGAATACCTCTCCAGGTCTCCAAGAATTCAGTGCATTTGCAGTTCATCCTACAAAGTAGTTAATCAAGAGTCCTGGACATGATGAAATAGAAAAAGTGAAAAGATGTGACAAAAAAGCCCTGACTTACAAAGCAGATAGTAGAATTAAAGACAGATGTATAATGTAACTGTTTTGGCCCCCTTCAGGTGCAATGAATCAGCCAGTGTTTCTGTGCTGACTATAGAGGAAGACCAGATGATGAGTTAAGGCAAAGTTGCTAACATTTGAATGGCTAAAATTAGGGTGAGTTAAATGCCACCTAGACACTTATGAAGGAAATGTGAGACAAGCTTATGAATTGCTAAAGCCACAGCCAGTCCAGAGATGGTAAAGTCTTGATGAAAGAAGGGAGAAGCAAGAAGGAACACTTGGGCGATTTATTCAACCACCCTGCCCCAGACAGCCCTGCTGTGCATGATGGGGATGATTCATTCAGTCAGTCCCAATGCCAAGGAAAACAGCTCCATGCAATCTGAAATGAAAATGGGCCGTCATGAAGCTGAGGAACAGCACATTTCCTCGGGGTGGATAATATCCATGCAAAACTACAGAGGCAGAAAGGAGACTTTAAGATATTTGGTAGATTATTCATCATTGTTTCTTTCAGAAGTGAGTTGGATGGCTGCCCTTCAAGTGCTGAAGCAAGAACAATCATGTAGTGTGGATATTTGAAAAAAATATATCCCAATAACTTGGACATATAGTCCCACTGGATTTTGCTGAGATCTGAGTGCAGACTATTTATTTAATCACACCAGCAGAGGAAAATACAAGTCTACCAAATCATGTAGCAAAAGAGCATTCTTGGCATGAAGACCAGGACTGGGCTGTCACTGAGGGAAGAAAGCTGATTGCACAGCTTAGGGGAGAACACACTGGGTAGTGACTGTATGAGATGTAAAGAGATAAATAGGAGAGGCACAGATTGCTGAGGAATGTTGGAACAGCACTGGCCTGCCAGTGGATATTTATATCAGTATACCTGTGTTATGCCACTATACCAATTTTGTTGATTGATCAATATATCAAGACTCATATGAATACCAGGAGATAAATATATAGATAGATATAGATATAAATAAATATAAATCAACAGTCGCACAGAGAATCCCACTTCAGTTCAAAAGTTAAGGTAACCAGCTTAATTGTCTTTGGCATATTATTGCTCCTGCTAAATACAGAAGTGGGAATGAAACTTTGTCAACAGAAAAGGCTTCCCAGGGGAAGTAGTCATGGCAAGAATCCTTCCAGAGTTCAAGGAGCATTTGGAGAATGCTCTCAGGCACGTGGTGTGATTCTTAGGAATGTTCTGTGCAGGGCCAGGGGTTGGACTTGACAATCCTGGTGGACCTTTTCCAACTCAGCATATTCTGTGATTCTGTGATCTCTGAATAGCAGGTGTGTGGAACACACATTGCTCAAATGGACTCACTGCTAGGTCCCTGCTTGTGTACAAAATGAACACGTACTTGTGAGAGAGCCTGAACTTTACTGCAGAAACTGCTGCAATAAGATTAACTCAATTAGTGGCTATGCAGACTGATACATTCTATCCTGAGCTAAACACATGTGTCTGGGTGACCTTGGGTCCAAACACCCGCAAATATCTTTGCATTTTATTCAGCATATTTATTATGTTTTTATCCTATTTATTTTGATTGGGTAGCATTCTTTTGCACAGAACCTCATGTATTTTAGAAACAGAAGTAATATTTACATACATGTTTCATTATTATTGCTATTACTACTACTACCAACATCTGTAGGTTGAGGAATTGGTTTGGAGAATTTTCCCAGATGTTGAGCAGAGTTCGTATTGGTGAGCAATCAGCAGGAGAAATGGGACAGAACAAAAGTGATGTGAAAGGAGCAACTGCAGAGTGAAGGGAAAAATTTCAGAATCATCCAAGGAATAGATTTGACACCTTCTGAATCTGTAACAGACCTCTCTAGAGGAGAGCAGCAGGATGAAGGACGGTGTGATTTAGATCCTGAGTACTACCTTAAATTTTTACTGTCACCAGCCAATCTAAGTCTCATTAACATTGTTAGAGAGGAGGGGGAAATAAGGGCATTTATGTCAGATTTAGAGGCTGTTCCTGAAGCTTCCACACATGATTTCTGTCCTGCTGAAATATTATTTCCTCTCACCACATTTGAGATGGTTGTTTCACTTGGAGTCCAGGTCTAAGAGAAGGCCTTTTTCTAGCAGTGAGATCAGAAGCTGATTTAGCTTGAAAAGATCATTGTCATTTAATAGCACAGACAGGAACCTTCACATAAAACTCAATTTATGGGATGAAAGCACTGTGAAATTAGAAAAGTGTGACTAAATATGAGGGAAATGCAGAGGAATATTTAGAGACATAACTAATATGCTGTCTTTCAATGAGCTTTTGGGGCCTGCTCTGAAGTTACTGTCAGAACCTTTGGAGACTAAAATTGGAGATTCAGTGTTCACTGTAACCTAATCAGAAATTCAGGCACTTTTCCTTAACCTGGATAGGAAGTTTAGCACTTTTCTAAAAGTAGGGCAGTTTTGTCCCATTGGTCTTTTTTTTTTTTAACCAGCTGGTTTCCCCCTGCCCCTCTCCTGAAATTTTCTGATGATTGTGCAAACAAATCACAGGTGTGGGGCAGGAAGGAGTTCACAAAGGTACCTCATTCTGCACGTGCCATTAATCTGAATGTTATAACTTATACGTTCATCACATTTAGATCCTTTTCTTGGTAATGGCTGCTGGTTGTTGATTTACTGCAGCTTTGAGACTTCTTCCAGTGGGGTGGTGTTTGCACTGTGTTCTTTTCTGACCAAATCACACAGTAATGCTTTTGTTAGTTCTGACTTCAAAACCTATATCTGCCTTTATGAAAACCATTCATTCTTTTAAATTATTTTTCCTTTAAGATAAAAACAATCTCTATTAACATCCTCTCATTTAGTTTGCATGGAAATCCACTTTAAAACTCCCCAAATCTCTGTCAAGAAAGTAACTAAAAAAGCACAAGTAACTACTTCCTTCTTACACCCTAATTCCTTCTCTTCTTACCAGAAATCCTCTAAAGAAATATAATACATTCTGACAAAAACTGAAATTTGAGTGCTCTTTTCAAGTAGAGAAATGGATAATGCAGGAAACAGAGAAAAAGAAGCTGAATTGAGTTGGATTTTCCCATATCTTTTTAATCAGCATTTATTTATACTTGGAAAACCACTTCCCTTTTGAATGCTCCCCTAACATTAAGGCCAGAAACTTTCATCAACATTTTACAAGCATGACTGAAGCTAAACAGCATATTTATACTGGATGGCATCAACCCAGTTACAACTTCAAGGAGATAAGTATTGCAGCTGAATGTGTTGATGCAAAATTGTGGTGAAAGGAGAAATCACCCGATATTCTGCTCAGAGATATATCAAAAATGTGACCAGGTTAGTGCTTTAGTTCAGAGCTGGATGTTCCCAAAGAGTCTGGGGGACTGTTTGGTATTTTGAATGTCTGCCATGAAATGTCTGGCATCGATTTGGAGAAGAAGATTTTATACAAAGTTATTCCTCTGCAAACCTTGAGTCATTTGGGTTATGATTTTTATATAAGAGCAAATATACAGGGTCAGGATTAAATGTTTATCTAGTCCCGTGTCCTGTCTCTGACATGTCAGCCAGTGGCCACGGCGGGGGAGGACACGGTGTGAGCAGGGGAAGGATGCAGTGACACTTTGCAATTGTGGTCCTCCAGCTTCCAGGGATATCTCCCAGCTCCAGGACTCTCTCTGCCAGAAATTGTAACCTTGTGGTTTTGGGAACATTACAGAAACAAGTCCAAAATTTATAATGATTGAATCCAGCTTTTTTTTTTTTCCCCTTCCATTTTTTTCTTTTTTTTTTTTTTTTTATACATTTCACAATCCCTCAAACTATTGGAAATATGCACACAATTTTTTCATACTTGATCATGGAAAGCATAGATACTTCTCTCCTGTGACTTATGATATGTCACAGGAATGCACTCCCTTGCAAAGCTCTGCAATTTCAGGTTTTTAGCAGAAGCTGAAGTACTTCAAATTTATATATGTATATATATAAAAGCAGAATGTGTTGTTTGGAACAATGCCCACCTTACTGCAAGAAGGAATTATTAGAAATCTCACAGGAAAAATTTTTCTTGTGAGATTTTTTCCTTCATTTGTAATAAGGGTCAGGTACTTTGTACTTTTCTTAGATAGCTCATACTTAAAGGACAACATTAACTCTTACTCTGATAAGAATTTCAGATTAGATTAAATTAAGAAGAGATAATAAAGGGATCAAACTTTATACCAAGGTATTACTCTACTGTTATTTATGTAGAATAATAGATTATGTACATATATTTTTATTTATTTATAGATAAACACTGTGGACATGAGGTCACAATGATGAAAGGATGTAGGCAGTATACATGCATATATCAGACATAGTTGTGGTTTTTTCTCATGTTAACATGTAAATTATTGTAGGACCTGGCTTTCCAAGAGAACGGGAATCAAAATTCCTGCCAGGTCCCTGACTTATATTTTGGAAGACAAATCCCCAGAGTCCTCAGACCTCCCTCCAGATGCAGAGTGTAACTGTCAGCCAGATAAACATGCATTACTAGAAGGCTTTTGCTTTTATATCCAGGTATAATTTTTCATTTTATATGTAATTAGTCTGTAAAATAGATACACAGGGAGGACCACAGGAAGAAATTTGCTGTGGTTATTCCTCTGGCTTTGATGAGTGGTGGGACATCCTGACTCACATCCACATTCCCCTGAGGAAAAAGGTCTTCTGTCTAAGCATTGCCTAGTGAAGGCACAGACCAAAACCAAGCCAAAGCCTGGTCTATCACACTACAGAGGAGATACAAGGCCCTGAGCCCTGATCACCACTAAAGTATTTATGGGCTTTTCTGACAGGCAGCAGCAACTCAGACTCCTGTGCTTCCTGTCAATGTTATTAAAAAGAGTTGTAGGTGAAGATCAGAAATAATTTATTTATGTAATAACCAGCCCTACTGGAAGGCTTGGGTGTGCAAGGGCAGCAAGGCCATTATTTTAATTGATGCAGTTTAAGAAAGTCATTTCACAGCTAACCTTGGAATATAGTGTAGACCTTGTCGTCACTTAGTTTTCTTTTAGTATAGAAGTGGGTGGCTATATTTGTTGTGGAAAGCTTGTAAAAGTAAACAGTGCAATTATTTTAATCCCTTAATATGTTTGGAATTACAGCTCATGGCTGTTCAAAACACTCTGGTCACTGGGGTTTGCATAACACATATGCCATAGAGTCAGCAAATGTCTACCATATGAGCAACAAATATAGAATGATAAAATAAATTCAAAAGAAGACCTTTCCAACCTTGGATACCCAGGAGATAAGGGAAGCAAAAGTGACAGCTGTCTTCAGCTAGAGAAAATCTATTCAAATACTGTTTTTCAAAGGATTCCTCTAAGTAAGGAAGATTTATTTTACCATGGGCATGCCAGAAATGCCATGATGTTAGGAAAAATATTAGAAGAGTTATCTGAGACCCAAAACTCCACCATACCATGAGTCAGTTATTAAAAAACAAATAAATGGATACTTCAGTCCTCAGGCACACAAAGTAAAGTAGACGTAGTGCAACATTTTGTCCTTTGGTCTAGGATATATTAATTTTCTATATTATTCAACAAAATAGATTACATCCAGATCATGACAACCATATTCACATTGCATAATGATTTACTCATTCCCATGCAGCTTACTGGGAGTATTTCTGGATTAAAAATGCCATTCATGGAGAGTTAGGTATGATAATTTTACTAGTTGTGATTAGAAAAGAGCAGTATTTTATAAAGTAAAGTACCCACTGGTGCTTTTTATTAAAATGGCATTTTAATAAAAAATTAGATGTATTATTCAACTTGTTTGCTCTATGGATATAGGAAAGAAATTGGAGTATGAGAGCCTTTCTCCTCAAGGTCTTAGCTCAGAGTTAGGATTGCTACTGACCCTTTCAGCTCAGTAGGGAGGATTCAGTGAAACATTACTCAGAAGAAAGGCACATGGTAAGGTTAAGATGATAAATACAGCATCTCCTTGTTCGCAGACATAAAGTGATTTTTTTTTAAGAGATGTTTCTCCATGACACTTCCTAAACCACAGTTTATCTGCCCTGTATCTTTGACCACAGGTATGGGGTTGGACCCCATCAAATGCCCATTTCTGGTCCTTGGATATTTTATCCAAAAGCTCTGATATCACTCCCATCTCTGCTCTTGCTCCCTTGGTCGGTCATCTTGCACAGATACAAGTGCTTCAGTGCTATTTTTCAGTATCAACATATTTGTTTATTGAATTCCATTAAAACTTTCTTTTCTTCTCTAGAAACCAGCTCTGTGATTTAATAGAACAGCAATTGAAAAAAAATCCTAGACAGATTTCTCATCTTCACCACAAAAAATCCACAAAAGATTTTAACACCTACAAAAATGAAAGAAAGCACAAAACAAAAGAAGCAGTCACAACTTTTGTGTAAAAAATAATTTCCCAGAAAGTACCACAAGAATTTTCAAAAGCCATGAGGATTTTCCTCCGATTGATCATAATTAGTGTGTTTAGGAAGCACAAAGAATAAACTGAACATCCCATCAAGCACTGAGCAAGTAGCCTCCAAGGAAGGCTAAAGGCAGATCACCTTCTATAAATTTACAGCACAGCATGAGAGTACAAATTCCAGAAAGAAGTTGTTGAAATACAGCATTAAACTCCTTTATAAATCATTTTTAGTACAGGTAATTAAGCAGAGGCAAAAGCCATAGCAATTTGGATTAGATTTGGAAGAGTATTTTACAATCTGTTGTGTAATTCCTTAGTCTACATGAAAAATTTCTGCCTGAAATTTATATTCCAAGTGAGAATAATATAGTCCATAAGTGAAAAATGGCAGGAATAACTTGATGAATGGAAGCAAAGACACTACTGTTCTCCCTGAAGTTTAGGATGAAGTTTGACAGAATAAATGTGAACAAAAATATCTTTTTTTTTTTAAGTCTAACACGGCAAGAAGCATGAATTGCAAATGGCTGAAGAATATTATATTGCATGTGATACTGGTTTAAAATAGTGCTTGATTAATTCACAGCTTCAGCCTCTTTAAGCAATACAGACTTAGTAAATGATTCTCAAGGAGAGAGAAGCTGAGATTCAAAGAAGGCATGGACTAAGCTAATGTAAACAAGACTGCAAGAAAGTTTTCTCAAAATAAGCGCTCATTTAATTTAAATTTAAATAATCCAATTATTAGAGATTATCAGACATCTGTGGTTTTATACTCTGCTTGTGTGTTAGAAAGTTAGCTAGTCAACTCTGTGGGGTCTTGTTTGGGAAGAGAAAATAGAAATGCAAAGAGGAAAGATTTTTGTAAAATTGTTTAGGACATGACTATTGGCTGCTGTGAAGGATTTAAATATAATATGACAAGATCAAATTACAAAGGAAGAACTCATCACTTTCAGATCTAGAGAGTATAAAAATATGTGTTTTACCAATTAATTAAAAAGAATTATGAGATTGAGGAGAAAATAATAAAACTATTTGAAGATTATGAAGCCTGAGGAACCTGAAGAATTGTCAAGTATGTCTTGAATTTAATCTAACAAAGTTACTCTAATTTTAACTCATTTCAGCCTAACGTTTTTAAACTGAATCTAGAATATTGTTTACCATTAATGGCATTTATTGTAAACTGGAAAAAACCCCAATGGTATTCCCATCTGGGATATGCCATGTGAGCAAACCATGCTGTGCTGCCAACCTGTTTGCATTCTGTCTGGGCTAAGAGTGGTCTGTGGAGGGACACTTCTGCACGTGAACAACTTCAGGCAGCAGGAGTTGGGATGCACCTGACAAACTTTCAGTTGAAGCTGGAAATGGTGTATGGCTTTAGAAATTCATCCACTAAAAAACACAGAGCAGCAGAGCTCAACATTAATGGTTGAACCCCACTTAATGGTTGAAATTCATTTCTGTAATGGGACCTGGGTTTGTGATGGTGTCTTTCTGAACATGGAGGTCATGTGGGGCCAAGAGGGAAAGGAGGAGCCCAAGCTCGTTGGGGACTGGATGCAAATTCTGAAACCAACAGATGAAGTTGACAGCAAATCTCCCTGTGGTTTCAGTGGCCCTCAGATGTATATTTGAACTTTTGCAGGCCTAGAAGGACCAAACCACAGCTCTTGAGTTTCAGTTATGATTCATCTGGCAAAAGCTGCTCTTAAGTCTATTCAACAGCTAAAATGAGACATTGCTAAAATCTCCTTGGCAAGCAACTGCTACACTGGAGCTGCCTTTCAAAAACATCCACAACTGCATTTCTTTAGGATTGGTTCTTACTGCTGTTCACTGGGAGATGAAAGGAGGTGAAGTCTGACTGGGGTTGAACACTGGAGAAAGCAATTTTAAGAAAAGAAGGAGGGAATTTTAGAAGTTCAACAGCTTCTGAAATGTACATGTATATGTGTACATACATATATATATAGCATGTGTATATATGCTCATATAAATCTACATCTACATATCTATGATTAAAAAAATATTTTTTCAACTTGTAAGAAGTTCCTTTTCTCTGAACACAGACCATTAAGCACTCTGCAAGTGTGCCAAATGCTGCTTTGAATAAAAAGGGAACCACTGACATTGTTTCCAGCCTGCCAAAATAAACCCACCCCGGCTGCTGAGATGGAGACCAATGGGACATATGTGTGTGATAACCTCATTCCAGAGTAAATCCAACCACGATACTAAGGTGTAATTTGAATAATAAAAAAGTTTCATTGACTGTAAATCAAAACACATTTTATGCCTGGAAGGCGATTTTGAGCTTTCTTCTTCTTCCTACTCCCTTCCTGTACCCTTCATTACAATATAATCAATTAGGAATGAGCTTGAATCAAAACTAGGATGCCGAGAAGCTCTGAGCACTGAAGAAAATCTAAAACTGTGTATATCTGCATTCAGTGGATGATTCCACATTTTTGGCAGAATTTTAGTGAACCCAGGTGAAGTGTGTTTTCACCAAAAGGTTGCTTTCTCATGAGTGGAATGGCTTTGGCCTGTGACTCAATGAGTAGTAGTTTTTTGTATGATTTCCTGCCCCTTCCTACTTGTAAAGGAATGTGCTGTGTCCTTAATCTCCTGCATAATGCTTTATACTGCAACAGTCAATGCATATTTGCAGTCATACAGATTGCCACGGTCAGCAGTCACAACTGGGCTGGAAAGCAGCAATGCATTAAAGCTGTGATAAATTAATCACTTGGAAACTTGTGAACATGTCCTGAGGAACTTATGGTTGCCCCTTCGCAGAATATTTGTCCCACTCTATCATTTTAATGGCTTTAGCCTCTCAGCACTACTGTGACAAAAGCAAATTCTCTTTTCATTCTCTGTTCCTTTTTTTTCTAAAAAAGAGATTTAAGGCACAGAGAGGAATGGCCACATAGAATGCATATGTCTGAAAAGGAAATTAAGGCTTAATCTTCTCAATTTTATGTGGATTCCTTAATTGCTGGACAATTCTTCCTCTTGGGTTATTTTCAGCCACAAGTTTTCAGGCATTTGGGAGGATGAGGAGGGCGAGCAGTCATATTAACATTAGGAATAAAGAAGACCAGATTCAGATAAAATAAGAATTGGCTGAAATCCTTCCTCAAACCTCAAAGCCCTTCTGAGGTTTGAAAAAGTTTAGTACACTCTCTTATTTGCTTCATCTGCTTCAATGGAACTTCCTGATACTGGAGCAGGAAACAGAACAGTGAAAATACCACTGAAAAGCTGAGGTTTGAGTGTGTTTGGCCAAGTGTACACTCCCTCAGTGTTTTTGCTGAGGATGTTGTTCAAGATTATTTTTATTAGGCTTCTATAAACAGAAAAAACAATACCAGCACAGTACACTCAGATATCACAGATATCTGAGCATCAGGCCTAAGGAATGCTGTGGTGTGTGGACGAGACACAGCTCCCTGGGCTCTGGATTTGCTATCAAGCCCTTTGGATGCACCCTGGCATTGCTTCAGGGAGTCTCCAGGGAGCCCATGAATTTCAGTGACAACACCCACTTAAAACCTTTCATGGTGGCCGTCAAACAAATGGAAAAAAACTGTGGGGTAGAAAGAAAAGAGCTACAGATTCACTACCAATGAAATCTTTTTATTTTACTGATGTTCTTTCAAACATAATTTCTGACAGTCACAGAAACACCAGAACCACTTCTGGGATGTCTGAATTAATCATATGTTGGGTCATACATCTGTCAGATTATTGGGAAAAATATTTTTGAAGAGTCCATACAAGCATGCACATCTGTATTGTCCTCATCAATCTCCCTGAAATCCAGAAATCAGAGGAACATCTCCTTGCAATGTTCAAGAGAAATTGTGCTTTGTGGCCATAACACCTGACACCCCAGAAACCTAAATTGTCATGGCAAATTTTTTTCAGGCTTTTGCAATAAATTGTACAGTTTTTATTGCTTTGAGCTTTTAAAAAAGTCATGCATATGTTCAAGGTATTCCAGAGTCACTGTGTTTTAAGGGTTTTAGCTGCTTTTTTAACCTATCCAGTCCACCTTTTAGTATCTATATGTGATAATCACAAGTGAGAGTTTGTGATTAAAAGATCCTGGCAACTTTTGGTCTAGATGAAATGAGTTACTGCTATCAGACGACCATCTAGAAACCTCAGCAATTCAATTAGCACTAATTGAAATGGTAATTGATAATGTCAGCTCAATGGCCCCAAAACAAATGAGCCTTAAATCTGAACTGTTACCTTATCTCCAGTACTTAGATTTATATCCTGGAAATGCTTATTGACACAGAAATGCATTTGTTGGCAAATTCATTGGAAAAATTACTGGAAGCCTATCAAATGAAACTGAAGAAATGTAAAACTAGAAGAAGAACTCATGAATGTATGATAAGGTATAACTCTGCCCTGATAGGAACAAAAGTGAAATGTCCAGATGTTGCATTTTAAAAATAGGATTCATTTTCCCTAACTTTAGGTGTTTACAAACTAAGTTTTTTAGCTAAGGTTTTAATTCAGGGGTATAGCAACTAGCATCTAGAGTCATTTTTATTGACTCATGAAATCCTGTCTGATGCCCAGCTGCTGCTCCAGAAGGTCACAGATTTTCTGAGAGTCCTATGTCATTTTTTCCATCTCCAGATGCATTTTTGGGACGCTATAGAGCACCTCAAATGGCAGTGGGTACCAAAGCTGAAGCAAATGAATCACACCTGTGGTGCCTACACTCTTTTAGGGGGCAGAGGAGATACTTGTTCAAGGAACCAGTCTCACAGTCTCTGGCTGTGATGGTGAGAGGCTGCTCACATGGAAATAAGCAGCATTGCTTGAGAAGCAGCATAGTTTGAGATGCCTTAGGCCTGGCCTAAGCACGAGTCTGCCATAATTCACACCCCTCAGCAAATACCACACACAACCCAGGGCTCCTCAAATGGCACAGGATAGCAACGTGTGGATGGTTGAAATGAGCCTGTATGACTCTGAACTTGGAGCTGTATCTCACATTTAATGTCAGGGCAAGTTAATCCTGTCAGTTATGTCCCTACTTAGGAGTATCTTCTGGATGCATTCTCTGATTCAATACCAGGAATCCATGCAAAAGAGAAAGCATCAGTTTTCCACACTGTGGACACAGCACTCCCACTCAGCTTTGAAATTGAGGATGTGGAAGTCAGAGTGGAACTAATAGAAGGGGATCTCAATGGTTTAAGGTTCTAACCTTAACCTCTAACCCTTTTTAGAGGGTTGTTTAAGCAGCTGACCTGGCTGGATTATTGACATAAATCTGTCTTTGAAATATCCATCCTGAGCTATCATGGTAAACTTATACTCTCAGAACAAACAAGTAAGGAACAGAGAACAGAGGGTCAAATCTCCAGCTGAAGGAAATTCAGCAAGTACCTGGCTAAGCATAAGTCCTTGTAATGGGAAACTGTGTAGCAGAAAATCCATTTCCACAGTTACTGAAGGGATGTATGTACACATGACACCTGGTGGGCTCCAGAGGGAACCCATAGGATAAATGAGTTTCCTAAACTTGTAATTTATTGAGGCTGTGGTCCAGAAAGACACTTAAGACACTTTCATCTGAGTATCTTTCATCATTGCTGTTAAAAGAAATAGGCCTGCAATCCTGCAAGAGTTTAAATATCTTATTCTAGTTTGTCAGAAAGCTACTTTGTCTGCCTGATCTATTAAGCTGCTCTACCCAGCTGGAAAACACTCTGCACTTTCATGTCCTATATTATTCCACCACTCTGTTTATTTTGCCCATTAATGAAAATGCTTTCAGAGTGGATTAGATGTAATCAAAATATTATGATCCCCCCACCTTCAAGGTTTGGCAGAACATAAAGCACAGGCCAATGCAGCTGACCAGCCAAGGAACAGATTATCTGTGAGAGATAGAGAGTGTCACGTTGCTGTTGCAAAACAATCCCCTGC
This sequence comes from Eopsaltria australis, assembly GCA_034509425.1. Taxonomy (NCBI): domain Eukaryota; kingdom Metazoa; phylum Chordata; class Aves; order Passeriformes; family Petroicidae; genus Eopsaltria; species Eopsaltria australis. Next base: position 200,642 of record JAVTVJ010000826.1, read on the forward strand.
ATGTGTGAGTGGCTGGAGGGAATGCATTAGAGAAATAAACTTGCAAAGAAAATAGGATATATTTGTAAACACACAACGCTCATCTAAGAGTTGCACAACCTAACCACTGCCTGTGAATACCACTTGAAAACCTACTAATATGCACAAAATAAACTTTAAAATGAGGGTTTAATGATAAGATAACAATGCATTTCCTAAATGACTCAAACTTCAGAGAATATCAAAGGTTACCAAAGGTGACAACCTATGAATGAACAAAAATGAGTGTTAAAAATTTTGGAAATGGTAGCAACTTCAGAGATACCATTTATTTTGACCCAATACTCCCATGAGCAATGAACAGTTCCATATTTCCCACATGACAACAGATAGGATTTTTCCAGTGGATGTAAAGCTTACAGAGTGTAATGTTTGTATTATGGATCATTATAATGATCAAACCATCATAACACACTGAAGACATCTAAATATGAGCAATGCCATATCAAAATAAATGAGAACAGAGTGGATATTCATATGGTTCCTTCTCCAGAGGCAAATAGGAGATTAAGTAGCTTAATGAATGATGATGAAAAGACAAAGCACTGCTGTAAACTCAGTCCTGCTGTAAATACACACAATTCCACTGACAACTGAAACTGTTCTTGTGCAAAGCCATATTTAGGATGGAAGGTTTCCATCCCCACGGTGCATTCATTACTTCTGTCTCACACTAAAGCAGCTCCATTGCTTTCACTAAATGGAGCATGTCATTTTGTTAAATAAGTTCTTGGCCATAAAAAAAAACCCCAAACATGACTAGAACATTGTGTGAGAAAAACAGCTTCCTATTCTGATCTGTGCCTTTGATTTCACAAGTCCTATTTCTGTCAGCAATCACATTTACAGCACATTCATTTTAATTCCCTGAAGCACTGCATTTATATGAGTGAACAAACCCATGTTATCAAAACAGAGTCCTGATGTGCCTCCACAGTGAAGCTGACGTAAAACACTTGACCTCAGCTCTTGAGAAAGTACAGCAGGTAGATTGCAGGCTCAGACAGCAAAAGTGGAAATGTGAAGTTCTTGATATCAGCCCAAGTTCTCTGGAATTTAGCTTTACCTGGGATTTCTCTCCTGGAGCTGTGATACAGAATCCAGTCTCTCCAAGTTTCAAGAAATGCCAGGGCTCACATACCAGAGCTCCTACAACAGTTCAGGGTTACAAGAAAAAGTGGCCACAGACTTCACTGACACATTTCTGGGTTCTCATACACCAGCTATCAACACCAGGTTTCTCTTTTGCATACTGAAGTTCCTGCCCAGAACATTTGCCTGGATTTCCTTTCTACAAAATGCCTGAGCACAAAAAAGAAGTTGCTACAACACTGAAGTTTCTGGGAGATTGCACATTTGCTGTGTTCAGTATAAACTGAGAATGTAAAATTTTCTGATGGGTCAAAATAGTTTAAGTGTTTTGTTTAGTTATAAAACCATTTTGCCATAACTACATAGTTTTCATTATAGACATGATTACATCAGCATCATGGTTTATCACTACTTGTCAGATCATGATATAACTGTTATTTCCTGCTGGTGATTAGGAATTTTGAGCGTATGTCTATCTCTTTTTTTGTGTCCAAAGAAGTTTCATCAATGTCAGAAGCACTTGTGTCAGATATATGGGGAGGAAATCCTTTCGCTCTGGGTATCAGGAGGAGAGAGTGTTGAACAGATCTCTAGAAGTGATTTGCAGCAGACTTCACAAGCCTCAGTGGGTTCCTCCAAAAGATGTCACTTTACTCCTGAGGAACAAGTTCCCTACTGCCATTCAGGTGTGAATAAAATTGATGTGGAAGTAACTGAGATTCCTCCATGCATTTTAGAAAGAATTGGATTAGAAGTATGATCCACCTCTGCTCTGATTTCACAGCATGTAGAAATACCAATAAGAGTAGTAATGGATACAAATCCAAATGACTCACTGAAAACAGTCCAGATGGAATAAAATTTAACCTCACTGCTCTGTGCATCTTTACCCAGTCTCTTCTGGGATGGAATTGCTGTGTTTGCTTCATGGATTCATAAGAAAGGCATTCAGATAAATGGACATATCAGAGAAATGGACATACCTTAATGGCTGCATGAAGTGTATGTAAAATAAAAAATATAACCTTTGTTACTGTTAATCCTGAGTTTAACTGAATTAACTGAAGCATGGAATTAGGGTAAGAAGAGGAGTATATAGCCAAAAAAATATGTCAATACATTTGCATTTAAATAAGGGCAAGGGTGGAAATGTATGGTTAATCAAGACAATGTGTCATTCCTTGCTCTCCAGTTCAGAGTAAATAAAACAACTCTATCTTCTTTCCAACAAATCAATCAAACCACTCCATGAGTACAATGACACCCCATTGTTTCTTATGGCTTCCAGAATGATTGTGAAGTTATGTGTGTTTTGCTTGGCAGAATTGAATCTTCCCCTCAGATCACACCAGCCAGCTCCCAAGACTTACCTTTCTCTGTCAGAGCCCCCTGTAAATCATTATTTTTTGTTTGAAGGATCTCTCTGAAACCTTGCTTGCATTTCTCATTCCAGGTATGTGTTTTTGGAGCACGAGGAAGTGCTGCCTGTTTTCAGCTCCTTTGCTGTCCCCACTCAGAAGCCACTAGCATTTTGGGAGAAAAGTTGGAATACTTCCTGCAACATCCTTCTCCTTCTGACTTTTAACTGCATGGGAATGTGGGGTGAAGGCAAGCACCAAGACCAAGGGCACGGCTGAAGTGCAGCTCCTGGGTAAGGAGGAGGCAGCTGAGGCTTCTCACTGTTTCCCCTCACACTTTGCTGTGTTTACAAAGTTTGATCCAAGGTTTTGTGGCTCCACCATATCAGACCTGACCTTGAACACAGGCTGCTAAAGCCCTGTGAGGAAGGAGAGCAGCTGCTGACCCTGTGGATGTACTGAAAGACTTGATACCTCCTTGATTATGATACTATTTACTTATTTTTGAAAATGTCTCTCCCAGAATGCCCCACAATGGACCTGGCTGCAAACAGCTCTCATTTTCCCCAGAGGGGACAGTGAGCCTTGGTTCTGCACATCTCAGTGGCTGTGGATCAGCACTCTGAGCCTTTCTGGATCTTGTCATGTATCTACAGTGATGTTAAAGAGAAACTGATTTTTTTCTCTAAGTCATGCTCAGAAAATTTGAAATGGCATTTAATACACTGAAATCTATTGTGCAATCCATGCTCAAAAGTCAAGGAATGCAGAATCTCCTTTTCCCCCTCATCTCATACAGACAGAGCAGAAGGGCAGGATCTGTTACTGAACTTCTTGTCAGAAATTATCTGCCTAGTAATAATTTCTGTGTTGGACTTCTACACCATTGGAAATTCTTACTTCCATGTTGATAGGTTATTTAGACACATCCTTGTGAAACAAAATAGTGGAATTCATTGCTTCAAGTATTAATTTATAAATATTATCATTCAAAAAACTAATACAATTATCACACGAATAGGACATCACAAAGGCCAGCCTGGATCCATAAAGTCTTCCAATTTCTACATTTCTGTGCTTTAATTAATACTTATGCAAAAAAAAATTAGATCTACCTAGTGCTTACACACTTAGCAGTCTGTCCTTCTTAAAATATTTCTTTTCATCCAGTTCAGTAGCAAATAAATGGTAAAGCCATCAACATTGCTTTTATGCACTGCAGTCGTGCTCCTGACTTCTCTGCTCAACTTCATCCATGTGCAGAAAGACACAATGCAGAAAGGGACTTGTTAATGTAATTGCTGTGTCACTGATGAATGTTACATTAAAATAATGTTAAGGGGTAAGGAAAAGAACTCTTCGCAGTAATGGTGGTGAAGTGTATGTGAGATGGCAGGAGAGTTGGTGAGATGGTTCTGGCAGAGAAACTCTTGGGATGTTGTTGGCCTCTCTTTAAAAATTAGTTCAGCAGCAGTGGATGCAGCTGCTGCACTTGAGTGGGTCCTCTAGTGCCTTAAAATATTTGGTGTCACAATACATTTATTTCAAGTACATTTATTGCATCCAAACATTTCTGTTTAGTCACATTGGAAAAATGAGATTGCTGGAAGTCTTCTGAATGCTCATTTCTTCTTCCAATTTCTCATTTGCTTGAGGCAAATGATTTTCCGAGAACCTCGTATGTGATTAAAGATGCAATAATTCTTCCCAGAAAAAGCAATAATGCCATCCAGCAGTATCACATTCCCACTTCTTAATTAAGAAGTTCTATCCTTTTGTTATTTGTTGACAGTAACCAACATGCACATACTTCTGCATAATTACACCACAGGTTCATTGGGATCCATGCACATATATGTGTTTGCCATTTGGAACTCACATCCATCCAAGCCTGACAAATCATGTCAATGAAAATAAAACTAGTCTTATAAAATGAAATCTAGTAAGCTATGGGTAAAAGCAATTGAACATTTTAGGGAAATTGGACTTTATGGAGATCATCATGTTTCCACATTATAGGATACAAATGTTCCTAATATAAACTTGGGGAATGTACAGTAACAACTGAGGTACAAATAGTTATATAGACAGGTTTGAAATTTTGCTCCTGATATTTCTTGATGTGACTTGTAGTTAGTTTGCACAGTGTAACCTTGGATGTCACACTGGGATTTAATATGACTTTTTAGAAGAAAAATTTTTGCAATCCATAACAAAACCCAAAAGTGTGAAGTTTAATGACAATGGCCTAGAGTTCATGAGAGACTTTACAGTGATGCCTAATTTAAAACGTCCTGTGCAGTTGCATCTGTCAGGGCACATCTTGAACAAAAAGCTATGGAGACTCTTAGCACCAGATAGATTTTGCCTCAATTTAAGCATTTTAATGAGATATTTAAGAAAGGGGTTTTGTCACCATAGACTCTCTGTTAGAGTTAATGAGGACAGATCAAGACCTGCAGAGGAAGAATTGGTTGTTGAATAGATTGAAAAGAAAACCCTGGGATGTACATGGAGCTGAAACACCCTCTGAGATGCACAACTTCCTCTTGACTATTGACTGGCACTTGAAGTGGAGAGGAAGGAATCCAGCCTTCAGGGTACCACTACTGCCTAAGCATCCTCCCCAGTGTAAATATTTCAGTGACTGTGTCAATTCTCAGTTCTGTTTATGCTCCTTGGCAAGCAGCAGCTTGGATCCTGCTCCCTCCTTGGTCTGGAAAGCTACAACTCATTTCTCTGAAAAGTGACCTTATCACCCATAACTGAGATTGCAGTCACTCTTTACTCCTTCTACTGAGAATATATCACTGTGCAGACACTAATGCAGAAAGACGAAAAAAACCCAAATAAAAATGACAGAGATGACTGGCTTTAGCTGAGGTTCAGCAGCATTAACCTGTACTGGGCTGGGAACTATGCCTTGAAGCTAAATCCACCAGAATCTCACTGCCACCCAACTGCTGATGTTTCACACCCATTTCCTTTATGGGTCTGCCAGGTAAATACCCAGTTGGGACTGGATATTCACATGGTGCAGGCATCATTGGCAAAAATCATCACCTAGGTCCTAATGCACCAAGGACAATGCTGAAAAAAATCTGTGTAAAATATCTTTGGATACAACTCTTAGGTGTATGATAGCTCAGTATGATGGATTCATCTGAATTCAGACAGCGAGTGGAGAAGATAAAATCTACAAATTAATCTTCTTTGTGTTCTTATGTGATTGTCTTTTTCTAAGAAAAAATCTTAGTAAGTTGAATTTTATAGGGTTCTTTTATTATTCAAATTTCAGCAGCATTTATAAAAAGAAGGGAAGAACATGATAGATAAATTTCAGCAGTACTGAGGTCCCATTTCCAAATTACAAAGAAATGTTCAGAGTTGGATCATTGAAATGTAACTTGTTATAAACTTCCTGGAAAAAATTGGAACAGAAGAGATTTCCATTTAAGGACTTTCCAGGATGTGCCAGAGGCTATTAGCTATGTGCACTGAACAGCTAAGGAGTGCTACAGTAAAGCCTTTAAGTATGAACAAAATTTAATTTCATTTTCTGATATTTATTAAATGTTGCCCTGTTACTGAAATCAGAATTTTTAAGTTAACATATCTTTTTGAATTTTGAATCCTTTTTTGATGAAGCTGGTTCTGAATAATGTTTCTGCTCCTAAGACAGCTCTTGTTTAGGGCAGTGATTTTTAAGAGCAGGAAACTGAAACACTTTCAAAGCAATCAGGGCACTTCCACAGATTCCCCAGGGTTTCTTAGAAATGTCTTGACTGGTTGAATGAGCTACTCTGAATGCTGGTAATTCGTGGATCTAAAGAGAAGGCTGTAAGGTAGTAGCTAATATTAGCCAAGAAAGCTCTGTGGTATCCTTATGTTTGAACCGTGAGAGTCCCAAGAGAGTTCATAACATCTGCCTAGAACTTTGACAAGGTTAGCTCTACTGAATGCTCACTCAGCTTTTGTAAAATAAATCATGACATAATGGTAAATTAAGTATTCCACTTCCAGAGTTTTATGTGCAAATCACCGAGTTCAGCTATAAAACTATCATCTATTTCCAGATACTTAACATTTATTTTTCCTTCCATAATCAAGAATTACAGTCATAATAAATAAAGCTCAGTTTGCTCTTTTGCTGTTCCATATCATCCCAGTGATGTGAAAGACAAACAAGCAAGGTTTTATTGTCGGATACAAGATGTCCAACATCCCTTTAAACATCTCTGTGTACATGCACTTCCTGCGGGTTGTATAAACCCATCCAGTAAAACTGCTGCTGTAATGAGACTGAAGTGTAAAACTCAACAGAAAACATATTTTTATTGAAGTGAAATGGAATTCAGGTCTGATTATGCTGTCTTTCTAAAAAATCATCACCATGATATGCTCTGGGGAATCTCTGCAAGGCTTTCCAGTCTATATGAAAATAAGCTATTGAAGTAAGAATAATAAACAGTTAATTAACTGGTCCTTCTGCATGGCAGCTACTGGATACTGAAATAATATGGAATTCTCACAAGTCATATTGTCAACTTTACTGGTTTTGGAGGTTTTTTGTTGGGGTTTTTTGTGTTTTATTTTAATTTTCTTTAAGGCAAACATTGTGAATTTTTTAAAAACAAACTGGGTACGAGCAAAGCACAGATGCTTTGTGGGCAGCTCACTGTCCATAGGGTTTTTTCATGCTTGGTTCACTGAATTACCCAGTAACTGTTCCCCTCAATATTTTTTAGATAAGTAAGAAATCATTACATGGATTTCAGAGGAGTGTTTGTAGTTTTGGGGGTTTTGTTAAGTTTTTCAAGCCACCGTTCACATGAAAATTTCTCTAGAACAGTTTTTGAAGACAAAGGACTTTGAAAAAAAGAAGGTTTCATTTGCTTATGAACAGTGCTAGAACCAGGGGTGCACTCTTTTTAAACCATGCTGAGATTCAGACTGAGCTTGTCAAGTTTCAGCACAAAAATTTATGTATGCAGCCTCAGTCAGCAGGGCAGGCTCATTCCACAGTGCAGGAAAATAAATGGAGAACTCCACTGGGACATTCGTCTTGTGTATTCTCAAAACCTGTCTCAGACAGATCAAATCCTCTCTTAGCAGTGGCTGTATCTTTGGACTGATGAAAAAGCAAGCTTTAGTGGTTATTTTACTCCAGAAGTCTATTTTAAGCAATGAAAGTGCTGCCAAAATGAATCCCACCCTGAATGAGAAAAGAAAGATAGAATTCTAAGTGTCTTTGTCTGTTTCTGTTCAGAAGTTTCAATATTTTATGTATCAATTAGATATTCCTGAAGACTTTCTGGACTGCAGAAACAAAGGCATTAACATGCTCAGTTCTGATTGTAACACTGGGTGTGTGCTCCTATCTTTTGGGACATTATTCTGAAAATCAAAACCTGGGCACAGGTATGAGGTGCACTTACCTTAAACATCTCAGTTAAGCCAAAATTAAGTGTGGCTTCATGTTCAGACTCATAGAAAACGGAATTTGGAATTCTGTAAAATTGGACCTCTAGAGATCTTATTAATGTATCTATTAATAGAAATGCTTAGAGTTAGGTGACACACATCCCACCCTAACAGTCTGCAAGAAGATGTCTTTTCCAATCCTCTTTTTCTGTCTCTCTCTCTCTCTGGGATAAGATGGAATTTCTGGGAAATCTGGACTGTCATAAGAAAGGAAGTTACAACTACAGCAAAAACCTTTGCGTGTATAAGAGCCTATGAATGTTTAGGCCTCAAAACATCCTTAACAGCATCAACAAAAATGGACTGCTTGTGTTTCCTAGGATTAAAATGATAATTATTTTCATGCATACCTAGAACCAAATTGTTGGTTTAATCCCCTCAAGTATCTGTATTGCTTTTCAGAGGGAAATGAGTAGCAAACCCTGCTGTACTGCAGACATATCCTCTATGGTAAGTTCACTGGAACAGAGGGAAGCTGTATGAGGAGGTGAAGTCCACACTGTGCTACCACTGTGCAGAGACAGCATGAGCAAAGGAAATGCTTCAGGAACCCAGGCTCACTGCACAGAGACAATAACAGGGCAATGAGCCCAGTGTTATCCTCAGTTATACAGGGTAACAAAAACTAGCCTAGTTCAAAGATTATAGACTTCCCAGGTCTCCTGCATAGGGGAAAGGCTTATCCAGAGAACAGAAGAGAGTTAAGTTTTACTTGACTTCTGGAGGATTCTGTTTTTCCCTGTTAAGTCATTCTGGGAATAGAGTGCTTCCATAAATTTAGCCCTCCTGAAAATATGTAGGGTCCTACTTTGAGAACTGAAATGTACTTCCCCTTTCCAGGATCAATTAAGTGCTAGGAATCAAGCAAGAAAGTAAAGTTACATTCAGGAAAGGGTACATATCATGTTGCTACAACTTCCCAGCAAAGAGTTAGGTGAGTAATAAAGCTGTAATCCAGTGGTGATGCTGAGACAGGCAAAGCACTGGCTTGTTCTCTTTCAATGAGGTTATTTCATAAGGTAGATTGAGTTTATTAAGAATAGAAAGTAACTTTTTATTTTTCTCTTTAACTTTGTAAGTTCTCATGTCAGTCTTAAAAAATCTGTTCTTCCAAATCTGCTTGCTGAGAGCTGCACAATACCAATATACACTGTGTTAACAAGCCATCTGACCTCTTTAAATATGTGCCTATGTAGTCTAATAATATTAAAGAAAGGGATTCAAATACAAATGATAGACTGTTTTATATCTATAGAGAGAGAGAATCCAGTCATTAGGGATGTGGGATATGGGGAAAGACACACGGCTGTGCAGGTCTGGATTACAAAACAGCTTCCAATTGCTTCTGTCTTTGATGCTGTGGAATTTATTGGCTTTCTTCTTGTAAAGTCATAGGAGAGCTGGTAGGGAAGAAATATAAATCTGTTTGAACCCCCAGAAATACCAGGTGTACAGGATTAAAGTAAAACCTTTAAAAAGTTCATATCAAGCAGTCTCTATGAAGCATATAACTGATCTATTCTTCCTTGCATAAAAATTCAGTGAAAGGAGAAAAAAAATGATGCAGTGTGTAAGTACAGAAGGTTTAAAATTTTCCCTTCTGTATTCAACATTTAAATTGGATGGACATGGGCCAGTGACTGGAAGAGTAGAAGTTACATGGGACAAGTTAATATGCATTGGCACAGAGCTTTGTATTCAGGCTTGCTTGCATAGCTCCTGCTGTTGTTATTAAAAGCTCTGGATATCCATTATAAGAGTCATGTACTTTAGCAATCCATACTGTGGAGAGTTTTACTGAAACAAAATGATTACTTTCTTCTAGTAATGACTTTTCTAAATGCCCTTTTCTTACCATAGCAAAGTTATTTGAAAAATGTGATTTGTGCTGCAAATTCAAACCAAAGAAACACAGAGATACCTATAAACAAACACACTTTTTTTTCTTCTCCTCCATTTCTGTACAACTATAGTGTTTAACTGGCTTAAAACCATTGTTCCAACTGGCTGCTTAGAGTGACATTTCCATATTTTATATCAATTATTGAAATAAAAATATTCTGTGTTTCTTTTGCTGACCACAAGCTGAATACTAGCTTACCACCATAAAGGTTTGTTTGTTAATGTTTTGCTCTTATGAAGATGAATATACTCTCCTTTTTATGACTTGGAGTACCTATGGTTGGATCCACTCTCCTTTTTCATTCTTTGTCATCATCTTATGTGTGCATTTTCCTGGTCCAGTAAGACCATGGCATTCTGCAGTTTGATTCTGATCATGTCCTGAGTTTATCTGTGCATGGCCATCCTCCTGTTACAATGATAATAAATATTGTGATCATGGTTAGATATGTACACAGGAAATATGAAACCAAAAGAAACACTTTATCTGCCTTTCCTTCTTCGGAATAAAAATAGGGATATTTTCTGTTGTTTTTGGAAGGGAAACAAAGATTCAGATTTGAAGATTGCATTTGGGGTAGGAGTTGGCCACAAATTTGTTACAGCTCAACTTCTTTATGTGAGTGAGTCATCTAAGGCACTGCTGAAGTCCATGAAGACCTAATCAATACAGTCAAGAGGGATGAAGAGGGAGGGATGTCACCTTTGTTTTTACTTTTGTCAAGCTGTCTTCACCAACATTTTTCACGCCACTTTTCTCCCTTTCTCTGTTATCTGCTACCCCAGACATCTTGCCAGTAGTGATGCAATATAGAGAGAGTTTTGCAGCAGATTGGATGTGCCCACACATGAAGACAGCAGCACCCCCTTAGCTACTGCTACCACTTCTCTCTCTATCACTCATTTTTCTGCTACATCAGCTCTCTGATTGCCCCCTTTGCAAAGCTGAAGGAATGCTGCAGAGAGGACATGAGCTGAGGGGTCAGAGAACTGAGGGAGAAGATCAGGACCTCAAGGTCCTACAGCTCTTGCCTTCATCACCACAAGTGTGAAAGTGTGACCTGGAGGGATGCAGCTCTGGACCACACTGCAGCAGTCACTGTACAAACAGAAGCAGCTCACCCTCATTCAAAAGCAATTTACTTTACTCACGCTGTCTACCAGGAGCAGTCCTGACTTGTGCCATGTTTGAATTATGTCAAGGCATTTCTGAAAGAGTGGGAATTGACACAAATCAAATGCTTATTAAGGAGGTGAGAAATGAAACACTATTTATAGCTACAGCACAGAGCTTGAACTGGTTCAGTTTCCGTCACAGACTCTCCTTGACAGACCAAGGCAGCAATGCACACCTCAACATGCACCCAAACTGGTCTTAAAAATGGTAATTTCTTTTTTTTTTTTTTTAGGGTGGAGGAAATAAATTGGTTCAATTAAAAATTCATTCAGAGCATGTAGAGCTTTTCTTCTTTCTTGTCTACTGTCAAGATGGGAAAAAGGGAGGAAATGGATAAGCACACTGGTTTTTCAAAGAATAAGTCAAGCTTAAAAGAACTTCTGGGGGGAAAAAAAGGGCAAAAGAAAACACAGCCATAGCTTCAGAAAGGATCAGATGAAATATTTTTCATCCTTTCTTGTGACTGGAACTATTTGCTACAGCAGTATTCACTGATTTAATTGTTCCTAAATTGCATTCATGGAAATTGTTATATTGGTCTGGAAAAGCCAACAGAAACAATTTTAATAGCTAAAGGTTACCGTTAAAATGTCTTCTGGGAAATTATTTTCTTCAGTTCTCATGGTTGTCTGTGGTAATGTGGCAAAATGTCTGGTGCATGTGGGAATCCAGGTATTAAGAGTCTAGTTGTGTCAAAATTCCAAACAAAATTAACTGCTTCACTGAAACCCATAGGCATTTCATGCACAAAATAGTTTTATTTTTTCAATGGTTTTTCCTTTTGTGTGCAAAACATATTCTTCAAATATGGACAGTAGCACCTATACCAAGTACAAGTTTAATCTGATATTATTGGGAAATATGAAGTTTCCTTCCCATATGTTTCATTGGAAGCTCCTGCAAATTCTACTCCCTGAGAGAATTTTGTCTGGGAATTGTGGCTTGGTTTATGCTAATTTAGGTTCTTGTTAGTGCTCCATGGGGCCAAATCAGTGTCGTGTCTGATAAGTTTCCCTGTTATTTGTGGTGGATATGAGCATAATCTAGTTTCACCTGGGGTAAAGATTACGTTATTTATTGCTGTTTCTAAAGTATTCTGGGTGCTCAGAGTTAAGTCATGCAAAAACAAAACATGAGAACTGAAATCTTGAAATCTTTCCAATGTGTGTCTGGTTCATAGACAAAGATGAGACAAAAAAGGGGGAAACCTCATTGTTCAAGTTGTTGAGGTTTTTCTCCTACAATTCCATAATATTCTGTTTGTTAAGGAATGATCCTTAACTCTGTATCCTGAACATGTAGTCAGTGCTACATGGATGTACTTGCATTGCACTAATTTTAATTTCAAAAAATTCAGAGATGTATATTGACAATTATATTCTGATTAACAAAAATCTTGACAAGGAAAACGAAGGTAAACTCTTTTCTATCCTTCCCTGATTATTTTTAAAAATTTTTTTCTAGCATGATGTGATCTCCCACACAGACTGAGAAATATCAAAGTCCAGAAATCATTTCATTTTCCTTTGAAAAAACATAAAGCATTTTTAGCACATTTCACACTCCTGACTGATCTGAGACAGCACAAGAGTCCCTCACAAGACCAGAGCACACTGAAAGTCACATCTGGTGCACGTGGAACACATGAATATGAGCCCTGGCACAGGCCAATCATGCTTTATATCTTGCTTAATTTTCTAAGAAAACCAGATTCGGTCCTACACTATTTGCACACTCTTGTGGTGTGTGTGAATGCTAAGACAACAATGATTCAGAATTAAAAGGCATTAACCAGTTTATCAGTGCAGGCACATCTTTAGTCTCCCCATTTGTAGCACCAGAATCATGAAGAAAACTACCTAATGCATTGCAACCACCTTCACAGAATGACAGATCACAGAATCCCTGAATGGTTAAGGTTGGAAGGGACTTCTGGGATTCATCTTCTCCACCCCCTTCTGTTCAAGCAGGGCAATCCAGTTGCCCAGGACAGTTTCTTGTAGTGTCTCCAAGGATGGATACTCTACAACCCCCCTGGGCACCCTATTCCAGTGCTTGATTACCCTTGCAATAAATAAAAAATGTTTCCTGATGTTCAGATACCCCTCCAGTGTTTCATTTTGTGCCCACAGTCTCTGGTCCTGTCACTGGGCACAACTGAAGAGAGCCTGGCTCTGTCCCTTTTGCATCCTCCCCTCAGTTATTTACACACATGAGAAGGATCCCCCTGAGCCTTCTCTTCTCAAGGCTAAACAGTCCCAGCTCTCTCAGCCTCTCCTCATAAGCTCCTTGCTTTTATATAATTGCAATGAAAAACACAAAGAACTGGAACTCACTAAGCATATGTCATGAGATTTCTTTGGCATAGAAACATTGTTACATTTGTAGAACAGCCAAACACCAAAGGATAGTAGTTTTTAATTAGTCCAATTCATTTGCTCAGTAGTTCGAGTGTATGAACAAGATGAAAATCATCTTTTAAAAGGTTCAGACAAGGACTCTGTCTCATTGTATGATGTCTGTCTCATTTCAACAGAAACCTCTCCTAGAACTTCCCCCTGGCTACATCTTGTTGCTCTAGTCATTATTTTTTATAATCTAGTATTTCAATACAGGAGGGAAACGCAGTGATTTTTATCCTTTGTTATTAAAACACACATGGGATCTGTATTGGATGCAGACAGCCTGGCCTTTATTGCTCATTCTGGTTTGTGCCATTAGGAGAAACTCTTCACTGGCTGGTGTTTCACTGTGTCAGTTTGGGCTCTGTTTATTTTTCCCTTCTCACAATAATGACTACTGAATATTTAGAAAAATATCAAGCAGTTGCAGACCCACTTTACAAAAGGAGATCATTGCACAAAAGAGGTCAGCAGTGGCACATACTGAGGCCACTCTCCCACTCACAGCATATAAAAATGCTCTTCTCTTAGATATTCCCTATTCTGCTTCAACATACTTCATATCAGGGTTTTCTTATCAGAGAAATATCTTGTGTTGATAAAGCTGTTTTTGTTAGGAGCTTCAGAGGGCTAAAGAAAAGGTGGGTGTGATCTCAGAGTTGCTTGTTGTAACATTTATGTGGTAAATGGAGATGCAGGTGTGGGTGTGGGAGTAGCTTGTTGCCACTGCTTGTGTAAGCTGTGGGAGGGAGAGGAGATCAATAAATCAACGTCCTCATGTCTGTGGCCTTTTGTAGGGCCAGAAAACCTGGCCAGATGCAGCTATAATGCATCCCAGGTACCTCCTGGTTTGTGCGCTGGAATTCGAGTCAGACTGCGGTTAAACGGTAAAATAAAGCATTCCTCCACAAGCAGACATTTAACCACTCTACAATAATTTTCTCCCAGAGGGCAGCTTGGCAAAATGCTATTAATAAGGGAGTGTAGCAACGTGGAGAGCTTCCTGGCACAGCTTCTGAATACTGGCTGCTGTTACGCAGTTGTAACTGGAGCTGTTTGTAAATGTTGTGGTACAGCCCTGTTCCTTTAGAAAGCTAAATCTGAAATCCTCTGGTCACAACATTTGTTGAACATCTTCCACCAAACGCAGTGTCTTGACTTCTTGCCATCTGCTGCATCCAGTGGCTGACAGGCATGGATGTCTTTACCAGGGAATTGATCCAGGACCTTGGACTGCTGGAAGTGTTGCGTCTCTGGGTCTGTGGCAATGTGCCATGGGGAACACCAGGGAAAGAGGGACTCCAGGGACTCTGGGGACTGGGACACACCAGCTGGGGGGTGTTTAGGCATAGGCACCTACAGACAGTGAGCAAAGGCATCAGGATAAGGGAATACCACCATCCGCTCCAAGGGAAAACCCAGTATCCTCTACAGGGTTTGTGGATTTTTCTCTCTGGATTCCTGGGGATGGCTGTAGGTAAAGCAGCAGCTAGTCAAGGGTTTGCACCCCTTTCAAGTTTGGAGAGGAACTTGCACTTTGTGTGCATGTAAATCTTTGCATTTTTAGCAGAATTCCATTCAGAATAGAAGATTCTCCTGTCATTCAGTCACTACTAAATATCTTTCAACTGCCTTTGGTTCAAGGCCATCAAGTGTAGCACGAGTTTGCATTACAGCTATCACTGCAGCCTGATTCACCAACAGGATCAGACTTGTTGGGGGTTAGCAAAAGCAGAGAAGGGCAGAAAATTCACTGCTTCCACTCTGTCTGTAACGTGAGGGAGCTTTTCTGTAATTGCTACAAAAATGAATTTTCTTGCAGTTAGAATGAAGGCAGAATTGTGAAGGAAAAGATAGACAACGAAACTCACAATGCCATAAATGCACAGCTTGATAAAAAAGACATACCAAGTACCTCTCTACTCCAGGAGGTTTAGATTCTTAATTCTTTGAATTCTCCACGTATTCCCACCCTGGCTGCCATCTGCACTGCACACTTCAGGAATCTTGTAAGATGGGTTCAGGAAGAAACATAATTTTTTCAAATTTAATTCTCTGCATTGTACAGAGCAGTGAACCTCCCCCAGTCACATCCATGTTGTAATTCCTGTATTAGTTACAGCATAGCTATCACTTGGATATTGTTCATATGTTGAAGATTTCACATGTTGGATAATTTGTCACATCTTTCATCAAACTTTTGCACTGATGATTTATTTATATTGTTAAAATGTGAATTCCTAGTCTGAATTTGCTTCTGGCTGTTAGATCTCACACATGCTATTTCTGTTCTGTTAAATACATAATGTCAGGTGTGTCTCCCTCCACAGCACCTTGCAATACCAGATCTCAAACCAACAAAATAAAAAGGAAAAGGACTCTTTTACTGTTTGAGGTACATGTTCTTTGTGGGCTGATTTTTCTTCCTATCTTCATTCAGCAGCCTGAAACCCTTCCAGCCAAAGCTGTCCCTGAACAGCAGCTCTCATCAGCCTTGTATCTTCCCTGACTTCCAGTGCAAGACAGAGGCACAAAGAAACACAAGTGAAAACTAACCCTCTGGAGATGTTTTTCTCCTCACCTCATCTGCAGAGGGAGCCTGGTGAAGTTGGGAGGCCAGGCAGCTTTTACAAAGCTGATTGTAAGCATGATGGATCCTTTTTTACATGACACAGGCTGTTCAAAGGACAACTAGTACTTAGATGCCACAGTGATTGGCACTCTCAAATTAAAATATAGGGAACAAGTCCAGCATGCTTAAAACCCTTGCTTTCTGGTTGTCAGCTGTGACATTTTAAAGTGCCAGCATTGTAAGTGCACTAGGGAGGGTCGTGGGAACCCTGAAATTTCTGGCTGCAGCAGAACTGAGTGATCCATCGATAATTTGCCATTATTAAGGTTCATTTAACTTTCCATCTTGGATCTGTCCAGCACTCAGAGATCCTCAGTTCAGCAGAACAGCAGCACCACAGGCTGAGCCCACAGCACTGTGAGGGCTGGCCACAACCACCAAGGGATGTGAGCCCACTCGTGGTGGCTCAATGAGAGGGAAGTGCTGGCACTGGTGGGCTGAGGGGCCAGATGTGCCTACAGCCCTGAGCAATCCAAGACAGGGACGGAAGGAAGGGGACCCGCCACGACCCACAAAACCAGGCAGTGACCTCATCATGTTTACAGTGGAAAGCAAATGAGAAAGGAGAAAAACAAGACAGCAGCCTTGTTATGAGTACAGTTCCTAGTGTTGTACATGGAGAGTACTAGATATGGTGAGGGACTCTCTGCTGGCATTTTGTGGAAGAGTTTGGTAGTGTCTGTGTCTCTTTCTGTATCTCTTAGAACACAAAACATGTTGACTCTGACTCTCTTCTACAAGATCAGCCTTCAGTGAAGCAGTGTGCATGAGAATGGCCAGGGATGGCCAGGGCTGGGTGGAGTTCTGAGAATATTGGGCAGCTGAGAGAAAATGCCTGATTCCAGGCCGTGGAGAAGTAAGCCAAAAATTTAATGGAGCCAGACCATAGATAGAGCAAATCTGCCCATTGTCACCACCTGCAAGTAATTCAAATTCTGAAGGCCTGCTGGGAGATTGAGGCAACCCATCAGCTATGGCTACGCTTGACCAAGGCACAGAAAAGATGTCCCTTTCTTGTATGTGCTTTTCACTTCTTCAAGCTAAAGGCAGCATCCAGAGAGGCATCTCTGAACCCATGGACTGCAAAGCAGACTGGACAAGAGATCTCACAGAGGTCCCTACAAATGCAGCTGAATTTCCTTGTCACTGGATCAGAGCCTGAAGATACCGATAAGCTGATAATTAAGTATGTACACAGGAGCCAGACATCTGAGGTTTGTTCTCATCCAGTTTTAGATGAGCATCCTGATTACTGCACTGTTGAATTCAACTACAAGGGGATAAAACCTCTCCCCCTTCCTCAAGTTTCTGAATTTTCTTTTTGTGTCTAGCACTTAACAAAGTACTTGCTTTCAGCATCTCCAAATTTATTACTATTTCTTGAATGAACAAAGTCCAATTTACAAACTGTATTAGCTCCCCAAACCCACATACTGAGTGAATAAATAATTTTTAGTGTGAGAGAGAGCAGAGCTGCTCTGCTTTCAAACAAATTGTGGTGACACAGGCAACTCTCCTCGGAGCCACCAAATTCACTGGTTTGTGAATAATCTGTGGATCAGACAAACTTCTTCTATAGTAATTCAGAATTTATGTTGTGGGAGTACTGTCATTGCTGCTTTACTTTCTTCTCGTTGTTATTTTATTGATGAAATATCCTTTTTCTTTTCAGTTGTCTGTTGTTATATTTAGACAGTCAATGCTCCTGAACCTTTGCTTGGAGAGTGCTTGGCAGAGTGGGCTCCTATTTCCAATATATAGATATTTCCTAATACAATGAGATCCTCAGCACAGCTGAGAAATGCTATTTTCATATTAGTAGTAATTTAAAAAAAAATCGAATTATGGCAAAAATAAAACAATAAGACTTTCCCAAATGAAAAGACAGTAAGTTTGCTTCTGTGCTTGGAGATGCTTTCCCAGCTGCAGATGGGAGACTGGAATCATTGTCAAAGCCCTGTGGCAGCATTGCCCTGCAAATGCATAGAATTATGCAGGTTGGAACAGATCTCTAAGGTCATTGGGTCCAACTGTTAACCCAGAACTGCCAAGTCCACCTCTAAACCATGTCCCCAAGTGCCACAGCTACACATCTTTTAAATAACTCCAGGGATGATGACTCAACCACTTCCCTGGGCAGCCTGTTCTAGTGTTTGACAACCCTTTAGGTGAAGAAATTTTTCCAAATATCTGATCATCTGTAAGTACTTTATGGCTGTGGCTACTACAGGAAAAAAAGAATAGATTTCTAGCTGAGAGATGAATAGTGTGATCGATGTAAGCTGTTTTTCTTACTCACACATACTCCATTCTCTGAGAAAGAGCAGTATAATATTAGGAGCCCTGCTTGGACTGGTACTGGGCTGCACTTTTTTGTTTATGGTCTGCTCTCTGAGATTTACAGCATGCTTCAGGCTGGAGCTTGGCAGCCTGTAAGCACCAGAGTTAAGGCAGGGAATGAATTTTTATCTCTGAGTCACCAGGACAGGGTGGGTGACCACAAAGCCCTGTGTCCACCCAGCCATAACACTGAGTCAGGAGTCAGCTCGTGGCACAGGCTTTACACACCCCCAGAGTGCTGAGTCTCAGCAAAAAGCTGAAAGAAGGGGATCCGAGTGAAACCACAGGAGGAGGCTCCTCCAGCCAGCACAAACCCTCTGTGTGACACAAACAAGAGGGCAGAAATCACCAGTAGGATTAGAGATGCTTCACTTTACTTCAAGCACTTACTGTAGGGGAAAATGCATGCCAAGGGAGTAGTAAGCACAAACACACAAAACGTGCTCCAGTTTGCTTTGTAAAATTAATCTCTGAACACAAACATACCAGAGCTATTACAAACCGTAAACCCTGTAGTGTGCAGGGCTTTTCCAGCCTGTTTACAGCCTTCCTTTTTTTTGGCAAGTGCAGAGAGATGTGAAAACCCCGAGTTTAAATCATGAAATGAGCCACACAAAAGCAGAGACTGGCTGGTGTAGCCTTCAGCTCCATTGAGAGCAGCCCGTGAGCATGACGGCAGTGGTTGAATGGATATTGAACAAATACTGCTTCTTTCCTCTTTCCTCCTTCCCAGTCCATGATTTGCTCCCATACTCTGCCTGTTGTATCTGGAAAAGAAATAAATTAATACATAAATACCCTGCTTTTAACCTGGATGTGCTCCTTCCTCTCATTCACGATCCATCCACTCAAGTAGATGCATGAGAAAATGAGTGGGTGAAGCATGGGCAGAAGCAAGCAGTGCCAA
Organism: Eopsaltria australis; assembly: GCA_034509425.1. NCBI lineage: Eukaryota > Metazoa > Chordata > Aves > Passeriformes > Petroicidae > Eopsaltria > Eopsaltria australis. The sequence goes on from JAVTVJ010000826.1 coordinate 219,975, forward strand.
GAAAAGGGGACCAAGTACTGATGTCATGGGGTTAGCAGAGGAAAACTCTAATAGAACACCAGTCTACATGGTCCAGTCTTTCAATCACTCCAAATGCTGTTCACAGCACTGGTGAGAGGCACTGGGATTCCTGGTAAGAGGCCAGTGTGCCTTTGTGTTAACTGCTGCACAAACTTACAGTGAAAACCTGGTTCATGCCCCCATCTGGTCAAAACTGCAGACTATAATCAGTCCTGCCTTTCTGGATGCAGCAATGCTAGTTTAGGATACCACTGCCTCTTTCTGTTTTTTATGAACTCTCTCATCAAGCTGGCTATCCTTCCCACATCAGTAAATGCCACACAAACATTGCTTGCACTGCTTATTACAACCCTCAAAGCCACTCGGCCCATTTTGCTCCTACCTGATCTTTCACCACATCTTACTTGCAGAGATGATGAACACTAGGTCATGGGCAGTCTCAGGCAGCTCAAGGTATTGCCAGACAGCTTCAGTGTATTTGCTAGATCTACCAAAGGACATCTGAATATGCCTCAAAATCAGGACAAAATTGCAGGACCTTACCTGGCCGAGACAAAAATACAGTCTAAACACTGAGGTTGAGAGATGTCCATATCCACAATATACATCCATGAGCTCAGAAAATATTTTAGCCATGTCTTTAGAAGTGATGTTTTACACCTGGAAATCACGAAGACGGTGCATAATTGGTGTCACACTGCATCATTAGCTTCATTCCTGTAAGATGTGTGGTGTTCATCTAAGAAGAAACTCCAGGAAACAGGTCCCACTCACAGACCAAGAGACTCAATTTTGATGTAGGCTTTGGGCACTTCCCCTTCACCACTAGTGACCTAGTACACATTGACCAAGGAACTATGCAGCTCTCCATGGAGTGCACACATTTTTGGTCACCTGGTGAGCTCTATTGGCATCACTAAGCAATTAGGATCTTGGCTTGGTCAGCTGGCTACTCACAGGAAGCTGATGCCATCTGTGGTGCTCCAGGGATCCTGCCTGTTCACCTGCTGTCCCTTCAGGAGGTTGTCAGGTGTTCCCTAAGGGCCCATGTCCTTTCTGCTCCTGTCTCGAGCAACATCTAGCACCTCATGTGATAAGACACACAGATTTAGGCAGCTGGATCACATCCCAAGTATCTGTTTCATTCTAAAATGGGTCACAGAATGAGCCACGCACATCAGTAGGGTGAAATGGCCCCATGAAAATCTCCAATGAAATCTAGGGCTTGCACATAAATGCTCGTGGGCAGTCTGTTGTAGGTGTGGGGACCACAAACAGCACACAGTCCATGCCTTTAGGAGTTCACAACCCAGCACTGTCATGTATAAATCCAATAAATGGTTCTGCCTGTATGTTGCAAGACCAGGAGGAACTGTGAGTAGTGAACCAGAGCTGCTTGTGGTTAACAGGATTCTTACAGTAACTCTGGGAAGCTTACATTGGAGCATACACTGATGCCCAGCTGAATGTTTCCAAATAAGAGCCAAGAGGAGCTGCCTCTTTGCTGCCAACACCAGGATCAAGTCCACATTAATTTTTATGTCTTTTGTGCGTACATTGGCTCAAGGCCATGCTTATACCTGAGGTGTAGATAAAAATCACTGCCTACATCTGCTCTGGAGGTGCAAAGGCCCTCAGAGTTAGCTGAATACTCTGCTACCATGATGTGGAATTTCAGGTAACCCTGTGCAGCACAGGCAGGCAGAGTGCATTACAAGGTGTGATGTACAGTGCAAACACATGGTAAAGGTGGTCCCTGTGGCAATAAATATACTTTTTTTCCAGAAGTTGGGACATAACAGCTACATAAGCAATTCTATGGGAAAGATTACCAGAGCAAAGAAAATGCTCACAGAAAAGTATGTCATTCCTGTACACACTTAGAACCACACGTCTCCTTTCACCTGAAAGTTTTGCACACATCTGCAGCTTTATTTTCATGTGTGTTTAGGGGAGCCTGATTTTCTTGTAAAATATGTGGTTGAATTCTTAGCTCTAATGAGACCTCTGGGTTCAGTTTTCTGCTCAGTCTCCAGGGATTCACAGCAATACCCAATACTTTGCCAATGCATCTTCCACAGATGACTTGGCAATGGCACCCCAAATCCTACCTGGGGAGTCTGTGACACTATTCATAAAGAAGATAAAATTTTGTGCATTAAGAAAGGAACATCTGTTCACAGATTGGTTAGGACATTTGGATGAGAAAAGGGAGTCCTATCTATGAATCCTGTCAGCATGATGTATTTTTACATCTTGAGTGATTAGGTATGAAAAAACCCATGTAAAACCCCTCAAACTAATGATTCAACTTTCACCCTTCAAATTTTCAGAATGTGTTGCCTAACTCCAGCCCAAATCTTTAGCTCAGACTTTGTGGACAGACCACACAACATATTCTGGTGGCAGGAAAGGGCTATAGGCTGTGATCCTTCCTTAGTCTGTCTGTGTGCCACATAATCAATTTGCCTATGCAGTAGGTCTTGTTTCTCTCAAGGAAGCTGGGCTTGCTGCACGCTTTCCATGGCTACTGAAAATAGGCAATTCATCTGTCATTTTCAAAAACACACTTACAGCACCACAGCATTGAGGAGGATCTCTCCCAGATGTTTTATTTCTCGTCAGCAGTTCTGGGACTCTCCAGTCCTGTCCTACCAAGGCTGGAACATGATCATCCATGGGCCAATTTCTCTCTGCAACCTGGTCCTTATATCTCCCAAAACTTAAGGGAGGAGGAACATGTTTGCCACCTAGCTACTGAATGAGGAAGAAAGCAGCTGCCAGTATCTGTAAGGCACTCAGAATAGCTTTCTGAACAGCTCTGACAGCTGTATTGCCCATGTTAACATGGACCAGCTCACCTTTATTCTGGGCCACCAAACCTTTCCAAACCTTAACCAGAGATCAACATAGCCCAGGCAGAAGTCTTTAAAAATGTGAGCAGGAGACACACTATGATGTAAGGCCCAGCTCATTCTTATGACAAATACACAGTGCAGACAAAGACACAGAGTCATGAAACTAGAAACCTTTGAGCTGCTCTCATTTACGCACACATGGTTCAACATGGACATCATTTAAAGTACATTCTTTTCCATGGTCTCTGTGTTTCCCTGACGAGCAGGCATGTCATCTAGTAATTTAATGAGCCAAGCTGAATACTTGCAAACAATTTATGAGAAAGCCGTGAGATTATATCAGAGCCTGTCTATAGCTAATATTAAGGTGGATTAATAAACATCCTCAGGCAGCATTTATTTGAGTATCTGGGTTTATGTTAAGACCATTTAATAACTTATTACTTGGAAACTAAACCCTTAATGTTGCTAAACTGCAAGTCTTTGCAACCTTTCTCTGTACAGAAGCACAGAGAAAAATATTTGTGTTTCTTCTGCATATTGCAATGAAACCCAACCCAATGTTACTATAGCAATAATAAAAAGATTTCATTCCAGAACCCACATGATTGTATCTCTGTAACATCCCAGAGCAGAATCGCAGCTGAAATGCAGGCCAGTTTGAGCGACTCGGTTCTGTCGTTCCAGCTCATTTCAGTATTTTAATACAATGGTCTCTAAAACAGTGGGGAAAATATGTGTTTCACAGTGCACCTGCTGGGACCACGTGTGACTCACTGGCTGAGCAGTCTCTGGAAGTCAGCTATCATATAGCTGCAATATTAGCAGCAGATCCTATTACTGTCATCCCCCATCAAGGACATGAAAAATGTGGAAAGAGACACGCAAAGAGAATAAATATACACTTTGCTTCACGTACAGTAAAAGTTGTCATTTTGAGCAGCAGAAGCCAGAATATCTCCAAAGGAATTCATCCCTTTTGTGAAGCACCCTCTGTAATATCAATAACTGGAATTTATTTACCTTATAAAAATTACCTCAGTGCTATAGAAGCATCATTCATGCTGCTACGCTTAAGGTTATGACAGTGTTTCCAGTAAAAACTTCACTTTTCAAACATACAGGATTCAGCTGTGCAAATCTAGGAGCTGAAATTAAACTACACACACAGGACAGCTGCTACAGCGGGACCTCTGGAGAAATGTACACAGAACTTGTGTGGAGCTGGTGGCCTTTACATTACAGAAATTATCAACACAGGCACAAAGGCAGGAGCAGAGAGATTGCTTCCACCCTGCTGGCTCTGCCCAGCATGGGAGGCACATGGAGTCAGAGGGAATGGGAGCCAATGCTCTCCTTCTTCCCTCAGATCCCAAAAGCCTGCAGGGTACACACCACCCTGTTCTCTCCCAGCCTGGAACATTCTGGTTCACATGTAAATGGCAACGAGCAGGGGAGAGTATTTTTGCCTCTGGCTTGCCCAAGTCCTGCCACCCTGCCCAGGAGCAGTGGGCACACAGGCAGAGGGACTGTTCATGACACAGCTGCTCAGAGATCACAATTTACAGAGCAGAAGATTAAGGCAAACCAAAATTGCTGATATTTTATTTTAAAATACTCCCCCACGGACAGTGCTGTCGTTTTTCCAGCAGCAGCTGGCTAGTGGGATGCTTTGTCACAGAAACTGTACTGTGTGGCCTCATGACCCCTCTAAGTACACCTCCAGTAGTGTTTTAATTCACATCCGAAGTGTGAATTTGAAGCAAGTCGCCTATTGTCCCTAAATATTGTGCTTTTGGTTTGCTTAGAGAAACAGTCCCAAGGCACACAAACTGCTTCTTTTCATTAAGCCACAGCTGTTTTCCTAAAGCAGAAGATAAGGTCTGGGAATGCTCTAATGCCGAGGGGCTTCCTGGCAGATTACAACTAGTTTGAAGTTTTATCCTACAGATCCTCTCAGCTTGGGCTGGATTTCAGGTAAGGAACACGGTGTTGATACTTGCAGGTTACATCTCTGATTTCCTGGAGGACTTTGTTTTGCTGGATTTTTTTCCTGCTAAAGAAAAAATGTCATCATTCCATGAAAATCTAAACTTTTCAGCAGACAAAAGACAAAAAGACACAAAAGAGATGTATTTTGATTGATGATGCTTGTTGAATTGTACTAAATACCTGTCAAACACTAGCTTTTTAAATTCTATTCTCTTGAAAGGAGATGGTTTTGTTTGCTTTAGCAGACGATCACAGCTGCCTGGAAAAACAATTTGGACTTTTTCTGTACTTTGTATACTGTTTCCCTAAATCAGGGGAAAATCTCTTCTGCCATTGCTTAGGTTACAATAGCAGCAGTGTTATCTCTTGATATACATTTCTTAGCATATGTTCATGATAAATTCAATCTGTATTGATGTAGCTTCACCTAGAGTCAGTAGCTGTTGAAAGGATAAACCTACTGGAGAGCACTGCAGGTGTCCAAAGGGGGAAGATATGGCTCCCTTAGGGAACTGAGTAGCAGTTTGAGAATTGCTGTGCCTGTTGGTGTAAATATGGAAACCATCAGAGAGTTAGGGATACATCAAAGGTCTGACAAAACTTTATTTGACTAAAGAGAAGTATAATCAAACCCTGACAATCTGCACTTATGTGGTTGTTGTTGGCCATTTAATGACATGTTAACCAAGCACAGCTGACTAAAACGTCACTAATTGGTCTAACATATATAGCCTGCTTCTCATACAGTGTAATATAACATCTAAGGGTACATGTGTTTCATATCTATCTTCAGAAGCTGTGTGTGAAGGTTGAGGCACTGTAAAGCCCTAAAGTTTGTGAAGGCGTCACATATGTGAACAAAGTATGATACAGGTCCTGCTGTGTGAAATTTTCAAACAGAAATTACTTTGTACACATTATATACACTCAAAATGAATTGAAAAAGTTTCAGGTTTGATCATTATGATGTACCCTGCCACAATTTGGCCACACAGGCTAGCAAGCTCTACCAGGGATTACAACCAGCAGATAAAGTCTTTTGAAATTGGGAAAATGAGACAATAGTATTCTCCAGCCAACAGAGACAAAAATTACTAGAAAGATTGTGCTACCTAATACAAGATACACTGGAGATTCCTCAAGCCTTTGCAAGACCAGAGTGGGTTGCAGCCCTGTGGCTCAGGGAAGATCCCAGCCAGTTGCAGATCCTTCCCTCCACGTATGGGAGACTCCTGACTGCACTGTGTGTGGAAGGAAGGCAAAGTACAGCATTTTACAGGTAAGGAAATGAAGCCCAAAGTACTTCCCTGTTTTTCTGGTGCTGAGTCTGTCACAGAGGCACAATGGTAGGGCAGTGCTCTCATCTCCAGTTAGGTCTTTTTGTTTTAGCCCCCTAAGAAATTGGAAACTACTCTCTAAATGAAACTCCACCACTGAGGGGAAAATCTACATGATTGTAGTAGTTGCTGTGAACTTGCATTCATCTTAACATCTGCTGCCTTACAATAAATAAATTTGATAATTAATAGTAATATTCCATAGGACAGCAATGCCAAAGGTGATCAAACGTAACAAACACAGTAAGACTCTGATATCCTTCTTACCATTTTGCTTAATGGGTCAAATAATAGCCGTGCCTCTCTGTGAAAGGAACAGCTTTTTAAGTTGTTTTGGTTTTGGGTTTTTTTCTCCTGAGGATGAAAAGCAATGGGGACACTCCTAAACTGATTCAGTTCCTTGTGTTGCTTGTCCTTGCCACATATTTGCTAGAACAAACCTTCCTGCTTGGCTCCCTTCCTGTAAGGCTGGGCAGAGCACGTGGGAGTGAAGGCGTGTTTGACATTTAGTGTCGCCAAGCAGGGCCCCTGGAGTTGCCTTCACTACCTGGGGGAGAAAATGCATTTTTTGGACTCAGCTCACCCACTGTTACCATATGTAGAAGGGAAATGATGGGGTGCTGACTAACACTGTGGGGAAGCTTGGAAAATCCTCTGAAAACTGAAATAGGAGACTATCTTAGGCATTTCCTTCACCTCTGTCTTTTAGGTGCTTTCTCTTCCCATCTGCTCAGCCTACAATTGCTTCTGTGTTCTTTCTGCCTTCTGCATTGCTTATTTTGGGCTTCTGCTGGAAACTGCCTTGAAACTAGAAAGGTGTTTGTTTTAAGCTAGACAAAACATTGGAAATATATGACTCTAGAGTGACAGGAAAAGACGTAACTATTTCAGTTCACAGTTTTCCTATTTCTAGCTTCCATTCTTTTCCATAAGTTAAAAATGCATTAAGAAACATTTAGAGATGTTTTTAAAAGTGTACAATTTTATGCCTTTCTTCTCATAGAAACCAAAGAGAAAGCACCACTGACATTAGTGGAAAAAATATAGAAACATGATTATCTTATGTAAGGACGTTTTAAATTTCCACTTTTTGGCATGGAGAGAGAAAGAAAATAGAAATGGCCACAAACACGTTATTGTTATTATGATTATAGTTGTAAGTTATAAATTATAATTGCTAGGCATACTTCTTCATTTCTATACTTCTGGTTGTCTTTTAGATAACCTGCCAGTGTGTTACCAGGACAACCCACAAGGAAACAGATCTTCTGCAAAAGCAATGAAATGGTGAGATTACTCCTCATTCACAGAAAGGGAGGAATGACAAAAGGCAGAAGCCTTTCATAGAAAATCACAATAAAATGGATGCTAGTATCCCCTTGGTCAGTTCTATGTCCCTTAACCTTATTTTTCCCCAACATGCTTTCTTCCCTCTCTTTCCATGGCTACTTTGTAATAGCAGAACAACAACTCCTTTCTTCTTCGGGGTAAAAATGTCATTTATACTGTGTGAACGAGACTCCTTCTCCTCACAGCTGAAATTTCAGTGACATTTTTAATCAGTAAAGTATTGGTACCTAATGTTTACAGCGATGGTGTGCTACAGACAATTTAATAACTTATTTACTATCCTTCTGAGCTAAACATATGAGGTTTTTAGATGTGTAATGAAAAACATACAAGATGCCAGTTTGTTTCAAAGAACTGCATTTATTCTAATTACACGCTGAAGTACAAAGGAGAGTTTAGCAGTGCTCCCCACACTGTTTGTCAGGAAGTCTGCAAGGACCCCAGCACTCATCTCCTACAGAAGCAACATCTGTTTCCCTGTTCTGAGGCCATTTCACTGAGGTCGGATGGAGAAGATTTGTTCATTTTTGAAAGAGAACGATGCCAAAGCCCCCAGAGCTGGGTCCAGAGGCAAATTCTGCAGATCTGTGTTAGCCCAGGACTGTTGATCCCAGCCCTGCTGAGCATCAGAGCTGTTTGGATAGGATGGTAAAGTGTCAGAGCTGCTATTTACAGTGTCATACCATGGGCTGAAGGTGAATAGATTTTCTTGGGAAGATGTCCAGCATGCATCCCTTAATTCTTGGCAGATTTTACCAGTTTAGTCCAACCACAAACCCCTAATAATCACTGTTTAAAAGCACAACAAGATCTCATGACTTGTCTTTTGCTCTACTGTTTTGAACATAATGCTGGGATATATTATTAATTAGCTGATCACATGGAAATAAATACTTGGTTTATGCTCCTGGGAGGTGCAGGGAAATTATCTTAATTTTTTGTCTAAGATTTGATTTCTCATTTGTGTTTGCACAGCTTCTAGCACAACGCTGTAACCACAACGCTGATTGTAAAAGTAAATTTAACTGAAGACAAAAGCTGTGAATCCTTGGAAATACAGGGATATTAAATAATATACCATTTTATATGTGAAAGTATTCACTTTAGAAAGGTGAATTCTTTTCTCCTTTATTTTTCACCTTTTGGAAAACTTCTTTGCCCACAAGCACAGTGTGCCTTTCTCAAACATCTGGCAAATGTCTTTTAGGGATGGCCTAAAATTGTAGAACAGAGAAAATACAAATAGCATAATTATGGCTTTATTTTGGTCAGCTCATGAAATTGAAGGATTAGCTGTATGGGCCAGCTGTAAGTCAGGGAGGTGGCTCAAGGTCAGAAGGTTATTCTCTTGACTCCAAAGAAGATCCCTGGACTAGAGAGAAGAAAGCTTCAGACAGTAGCAAATTGATGTTTTAGCTTAATCTGTTAAGAAAAGAGAGTTTATGGGATCACTTATGTATACCTACACATTTTGTCTTATCCCATTCCTCACAATACATTTTGAATCCATTTGTCAAATTCAGTGCATTTTGACAGAGATCTGAAGTTCTCAAAGATATTTTGTCCCTTCATGTGTTGAGGCAGCTGACTAAAGGGGGAGACAGCATTTGTTTTCCACTGAGTGAAAGACTTTATTGGAGGCTTAGATTCACCAGATAGGGTGAGACATAATGAAGATGCCCACTGAAGAGAGAATTTCAGTCAAAGCTCAACCTAGAGACCCCAGCTGTGAAGGATCCATCAATGAGAAAACAGATTCACTTAGTTATAAATTTTACTGTAGAGGAGATGTAGTAGTACAGATAAGAAGTTTATGTGAAATATGCAGTAGTATGTATACAGAGATGGGTGTAGTTTCTCGTGATCTGGCTCATCCTGTCCTTTGAGCTGACAGAGGCAGCCCCAGAGCAAAAGTGTGCTAACCATGTTAATGAAGAGATTTGTTTAAGCTGATGTCTGCCTTCCAGCAAGGTCTTTATTACCTCAAACACAGAATGATATCCTTACATTTGATCTACACGGGAAGAGAAGGTGAATGCTCAAAAAACAATTCCAACAGTCACTGTGATCAAAGCTCTCTCCAGTTCAGTGGGGTGCTTTAACCATAGCCTGCTTAGTGGCTTACACTGAGCAGAGGTTTTATTCTGCAGTAGGAAAAGGCTGATGCTTAAATCAAGAATGATGTGAAAATGGGCATTTGGTAGGTTTTTCTGTTGAAAATTCTCGTGTCCAACAGGGGGAGAGTTTTAACTGTAAAACTGCTTGCTGTCCCTTTTTATTTCTCTCTCTTCTGAAGTGTCCCCATAATGATCTCTGTCTTGTGTGTTACTTTGCTCACTCACCTTTCCCTTCCTCTGCTTTCTCCAATGCCCTGATCTTCCTGGAACTAACTTTCCTCAGAGACAACTGCAGTCAGCAGCTAACTTAGCTTATCTCCTCTTTTCTGTTTCTTCTGGAGACATTCCCATTTACCATCATGTTCTGCTTCTCGTGTCTGAAGTGGCCTTTGGGACATTCCCATCAAGCAAGCCCTGTACATCCATTCCATACTGCTTTTGCAGGGATGGGCCTGCTCTGGGACCCACAGGGACACAAGGACAGGGCAAGATTGACTAACCCCAGAACTGCATGACCTCACATACTCTTGCGATACGTGTGCTGGGAGCAGAGACTGAGACCAGAAAGAGGCAGGAAACTCCCCTTCCCTCTGCTGAAGGAGCAGCAGGAGCCACCAGATTTGGCTCAAAACTAGAACTGGGAGTTCTGGATCACTTCCTGCCTCCCCAGCAGCCAAAGTTTTACTCTGATTAATTTTCTTTATAAGAACATGTTTTTACCTGTCTCACCAACACAGCTTTGATATGTAGTGCACATAAATTGTGTAACAGTATAAAACACTTAAAAAAAATAATTTAACTAGAGCTGTCAAATTCAGAGACTTTGATCTTTGAACAAGGCATTCAAAGTCAGATGCTAGAAGTTAAGTATCTAAAATAAATATGTGGTTAGCTCATTAAAAGTGCAGAGGACCTTTCAGTGCTGTTGAAATCTGAAAATTAAATGCAAAACCCAACCAGAACCAATGCTTGTCACTCTGCCAGAAAAAGAAAAAAAACCCCACAAACAACCAATAACCCACCACCTAATTTAAACAGATCATTAGACTACAACCTTAAAAAATATATTTACATTTATCACTGCAATCAAAAATAAGGAGGGCCATAAAGTAGTAAAACAGCAAACTGAAGAAATAGTACGTAGGTTCACAGAAAAATGGCATTCATTTGTACCTGCTGATCTTGTCGTCCATGATTGCGAAGGAGATTACAGATTTTAAACTTTACTTTACTTCCAGGCATGCAGAAAAGTCCAGGTGTTAATGGAAGAAAATGTGGAAGTTTGTGAATTCTTTCATCTGCTCTCCAGACCCTTGAGGCAGTTTTTACTTTAAAAAACCCTCCCTAAATCCCCCTTTAGCTCAGGAAGGGGGATTGCTTGAGACTGTCCCTGCGGGGGTAGTTCCATGCTTATCTGAATGACAGATTCCTGGACAATGGGATATGTCAATATCCACACTCCCTCTATCCCAGAGAACAGAAAGGTAGGAGAGCTGACAGAATACAGCAGGACCTTTTTCATGGGATTATCTCAAAGTTTGGTACCAAAACTATCTTCTTTTCTTTGGAGGGTTTATTGGGAGTTTTGCTGTTGCTCCTTTTCATTACGCAAGGGATTAAGAAGATTTTCTGTCAGTGTCAAAAAATAACAGATTTGCAGAGACTCTGAAACCCACCAAACCTGAAGGTGCCACATAAGGAGAGGCAGAAATTCCTGAGCCTGGGTTGATGTGCTTGGATCAGGATTCTTCAACTGAACTGAATAGCATTCCTGCAAGCATCTATCCCTGTGTTTTCAACGGACACTCAAAGAAAAATAAAAATTCTTGACATGGCTTTCAAAGGATTGAAAGAACAGAAATGGAAGTAGGTAAACCTCTGTCTGGAGGTGAGATATATCTCACCCCATTTCAGCTATCTAAGGGCTAGGCATTGAGCTTAAGGCAGCCATGCCAGTACTCTATAGTTCATGAAGAGGCAGGCACCTACAAAGCACAATTCATCTTCTCCAAGGACAGATGTATATGAAGGATGGGGAGGAAGTCTGTCTTTCATCAGAGACTACTGGGGGAGCCCAGATGATGAGTTAAGGGCAGATGCCTAACCTTTAGACAGCTGATGATAAAGGAGATGAATCTGTGACTTTATCAGAAGATGAGAGGTGATTGTACTGCTGTGTGACCTGACAAACAAAACGGGTTTCTGAAGAATATGTGCTATCCATTTTTTTTTTTTAATCAAGCTGTATTCTCTCTTGATAAGAAAAACACATCAATATTTGATACTTCATTCACTGGACAGCCTTTCCATGAATTTCTCCATTAATTTTGAACAATTACTTTTCTGACAGCAGAACTGGAATATGTCTAGCCAAAATTCCTTATAAAGGATGAGAGAAGAGAGGATCATGAAAAGAGACAAGCTTGCTATTAAATTACATGACATTAAATAACTGCTGCTTTAAGGATGAGGGTGTTAAGCTGCTGCTCTGGTGTGTCAGCTTTTTTAAGTATATCAGGAATGGAAATAAAAGAATCATAAGATATGCTGAGTTGGAAAGGACCCATCAGGATCCTTGAATCCAACTCCTGGCTCTGCATGGGACACCCCAGGAATCCCACAGTGTGCCTGAGAGCATTATGCAAAGGCTTCTTGAGCTCTGTCAGGCTCAGTGCTGTGACCACTTCCCTGGGGAGCCTGTTCCAGAGCCCAACCATCCTCTGGGTGAAAGAACCTCTACCTCATATCCAACCTAAACCTCCCCTGATTCAGGCCATTCCCTCGGGTCCTGTCATGAGAGTGAAGAGAGTGAGGTTTACCAGCACTTCATGCAGTCATGGATATGGATAACTCGGATCAAGGCTCTTGTTGACCTCAGAACATTACTAATGGCACTAAACAACATACCAAGCACTAGGGGGCTTTCTTCCATAAGCCTCATACCATTTCAAAGCTAGATCTGAGAATTGTGGAGTCATAGAATCAATGACTTGGATTGGAAAGGACCATAAAAACCATCTAATCCAATCCCCCCGCTGTGAGTAGGGACACATTTCACTAGACCATGTTGCTCAAAGCCCCACTTCCAGGGATGGGGCAACATCAGCTTCTTTGGACAACCTGTTCCAGTGCTTCATTACTCTCACAATAAAGAATTTCTTTCCAATACTTAATCTAAACCTACACTCTTTCAGTTTGGAGCCATTCCCCCTTATTCTGTCACTACAGGCTCTTGTGTATAGTCTCTCCCCATCTATCTTGCAGGCTGCTTACAGATACTGGAAGGCTGCAATTAGGTCACCTCTTTTCCAGGCTGAACAATCCCTACTGTTTTAGCTTTTCCTCACAGGAGATGTGCTCCATCCCTCTTCTCATCTTGGTGGTTTCCTCTGGGTTTGCTCCAACAGGTCAATGTTGCTCCTGTACTGGGCACTCCAGAGCCAGATGCTTCAGAAGGGGAATGACACAGGCACCCTGAACTACCTAAACACCCTTTTCTTGTTCACAGAGTCTAAAGATTCTCATATGCAGGCCACTCACATGCTAAACCACCCAAACTTCACACCTCAGTGCTTCATCCCTATACAGAGCACCATCTCACAGCTGTGCAAGGCTCAGCTGAAAGGCTTATTTCTCCAAGAGGGTTTAAACATACACAGGCAAAACTCATCCCATCACCCAGGACAGCTGTGTTAGGCCTGATAACAATAACACCTCCTGCTGGCTTCTTACATTAACAGAAAACCTTTGAGTCATGAGCCATTCACATGAAGAATCCAGGATGTGTGTGCAACACCTCACCAGCCACAGAGCTCCCTGATAATGACACTACTGCTAGACAACATAAAAATACAGGAGCAAATGGACCAGGTACTGTCCTTCACATCACTCTCATTAATTCATTCTTGACACCCTTCAGCTCAGCACATACTGGGGTTGTGGAACCTTTACGGACTTTTCTCCTCCTATCAGCTTTTTCAAATTTGTCTTTCACTTTCATGTTCAAAGCTAACTGGTTTCCTGGATAGGCAAAATTGCAGCCAAGCTCAGTTTCCTGAGCTGGCATGGCAGACCCTTGCTCTCAGGAGAAGGTCCTGAGCTTTGGCCCAGCAAGAAGTAGAAGGTGACTGCATGCAGCCTTCAGTCAAGTACCAGACTTCTCTGGATACAGCCCTACACTCCTGTTTCTATCAGATAGTTGTAAATGACCCACCTGCCACACAATGTTTTCAATGTACTTCTTTCTCCCCAAATTTTCAATTGGAAAACTGCTTTCTGCTGTGCTTCCGATTCCCACTCCAGGGGATCAGGATGTCGAAAAATGAAGCACTTCTGCATTTAACTTGAAGACAATGAAGCCTTTCACTGGGCCTACCTCTTTCCCTATAAATCTTGTCAGTAAAGGAGAGGAACTCACTTGTCAGTATCTAAGCCATCTACAGCTACTTACAGGTAAATCCGGGCAGGTGTGGTGCAGTTTTGGGTTTCCTCCTGTAGGCCTGCAGCCATATCATACTTTGCAGGAGACAGACAGAAAATTTATAGCCATGCAATTATTGAATAAGCTGCAATGACTCCTGGAGAAGCCTGTATGCAAAGGAATCCCTGCAGAAAGAGATGATTTCATCTTGTTTTCATGCTAGTCTTCTGCACTGATAATCAAAGCAATTATACCTACAGAAACATCCTGGCTATTAATTTACTCGGGAGTGTTTTCATTTTCCTGCCTTCAGTGCAGAACATATTAAATCTGTTGATTCTCATTCATCTGCTTGACAAAGTAAATTCAGTTTCTACAGAATATTTCCCATCAAACTTAATTAGCCCCCTTGTAAATAACCAAAACAACTACAAACAGTTGTCATAATTAACATATTGAACTCTAGTCTTTCTCCACCTGAGGCACCAAAAACTGTTCAGTTCAAAGGACCAGGGCTGTGACTTCATGAGACAATATATCTCTTTATAACACTTTAAAACGTGATCAAAAATTCTGCAATCACATGAAGTAAAGCACTGATAGAGTCTGTGTTTGAGGCTTACTCACTGTGCTGGTCACTTTGCTAATTAAAGCCTGTTCCAAAAAAATTGTGACTGGCTAACTTAGTTCCAGGAGTTCAGCTATTAGCTCTGTTCCTGCTGCTGGCATTCAGATGGAATTAGCTGCTATATGATTGCATGTGCCTACCTGACATCATTCATCCTAAAAATCCTTGTGTCACCTACCTGGACTGGACTGGAGGAGTCAGCCAGAGCCAGGACATCACTGTGGCAGCTCTCTGCACAGAGAGGCAGTGAATCTAGTCAAAGACTTGCAATGGAGCCTTTTGGCCTTTTCTTATAGATGTAGAACCCACAAAGGGTTTTGTTTCTTGGTTTGGGTTTTTTTTTTAATGAATGTGTATTTCAGGAAATGTCTCTCAGAAAATTTTCTTTTAACATTCTGTAACTGGAGAAAAAAAAAAGCTTTTAGAATAACTTCTGGGACTAGAATTTCAGCTAGTAAAACAGATGGTGAAAAATTAGCATTGTAATCACATTACACACTTTTGATATTTTCAGAACACTTCCACTTTCCCAATTTGCATTTGTTTAACTGATATTAAAAGCTGGAGATTTGTTCTTTTCATCCTGATCTGTGAAATGGGCTCCTTGATTTGTTTATCTTTTTAAAATGTCTAAATCTTACAGTTTGAGAAAAACAGCTTCTCCCTCAGCATAGCACTCGCCATCGACTCTGAAAGCCTGTCAAACATCTTTCTGTAGATCTGATTTATTGAAGCCATGCCAAAGGTGGACGGCACAGCTCTCTGCTTACTTGACCGATTCAAAGGGGATGTTTATAGGCAGACACTGTGGCCTAGAGGACGTTATCTCTTTCCCACCCCCTGCCAGGATGGAATCTGACACTTCTCACTTCGCTGATGTTTTCTTCTCCCTTGCCCCTGGCTGTGGCTAAGTGATTGTTTATGGCAGATACTTTAAATCATTATCACCTCCTGGGCCTTTGAGCACAGCTACATAATCTGCTGTTGCATCAAGGAAACTCTTCTCTCAGTACAAAACGAGGCCAAATGTTTATCTGCTGAGATGATAGTCAAAGTGTCTCCTCTAATATTTAAAAACAAACAGCAGTGTCCCTGCTCTGTCGCAATGAGCATCTGCTGGCTGAAGCTGAGCAGGATTCCTGACACTCTGCAGCGTGTGACAAAGGACTCCTTGGATTTTTGTTTTTAAAACGTTAATAAATACTCAGGAAACCCGGGGGATGGTAGAATATATGAATAAGCTCCCAAAATACGGTTTGTTTATGGCACTGCCTTAGCACTTAGAAGCCTGGTTTGCAGGATAGTGGTGCCATCATACCAAGGAGAGATTTGCTGTATCCAGCAGTGACTCCAGTAGACAGCTGGGCAGGGCAGAAGGAGGTGCTGGGAGCATCAGGAAGGCCATGACCTCTCTGCCCGACTTGGGAAACCAAGGCTTATTGTTGCTCCCCGGGGGAAGATAGGAGTACCAGGGCTGTGATTAGTGATTATCAGCCAACCATATCCTGGGCTGCATCAAACGATGTTATTCTCCCCCTCCACTCTGGTCTTGTGAGATCTCACCTGAAATACTCTGTACGGGGCCCCCAATACAAGACAGGCATGGAACTGCTGAGTGAGTCCAAAGGACGCCACAAAGATGCTCTGAGCGCTGGAGCATCTCTCCTGTGAAGACAGGCTGAGAGAGCTGGGGCTGTTCAGCCTGGAGAAGGGAAGGCATGCACAGCATCTCGCAGTGCCTAAAGGGGCTACAAGAGAGCTGGAGAAGGACTTTTGACAAGGGCATGTAGTGATAGGGCAAGGGGTAATGACTTTAAACTGAAAGAGGGTAGGTTTAGATAGATATAATGCAGAAATTCATCACTGTAAGGGTGTTAAGATATGGGCAAAGCTGCCCAAACTGACTGCCCCATCCCTGGAAGTGTTCAAAGCCAGGCTGGATGGGGCTTTAAGCACCCTCACCTAGCAGAAGGTATTCCTGCCTATGGCAGGGGGTTGGAACAGTAAGGTCTGTTAGATCCCTTCCAACCCAATCTGTCAGTGATTTTATTAAAACAGCCTCTCCCTGTATCCCAGTGACCACAGCTATGACCCTCCCAGCTCCCTGGGAAAATGTGCTCTTTCAGAGTGGCTTCCACGAACACACCCTGGCTCCTGCCTCCTTGATTGTTCCTCTCACGCTCGTACTTCTCCTCCTCTAGGCAGCAATATTCAGCTTTTTAAGGGGTTGAAAGACCTTCAGCAGGCTCAGTCAACTGCCACAACAAACCTCACAGCTCACTAAGGGTTTCTAGTAGTTTTCAAGTAGTTGGCAGAGGAGAGTTCAAAGGAAGTGATGGAAGGATCCCTGTCAGTCGGCTGGTAATAATTACATAGCTCCTCTTACACACTGAGGCCAGGGGTATATTCTGGGAAGCTTCTACTTGAAAAAGACTTTGAAAGCTAAAGTCTCACCTATTGAAAGGGCTCAAGTGGGTGTTGAATATTTTCTGAATGGAAATTGGCCCAAATTTCCAAGTCTTAGGAATTTTAGATCACTTGTTACTAAGTGAATGAGAAAAACACTGTCAAATATTACTGTATAAACCCCTAAAATGAGAGTTTGCTTTAGAATCCACATGGAATTTCGCACTGGAATTGAAGTTTAATGATTTATTTGATAAGGAGCTGCTGTTAGTGTAGGAGTTGATGTATAGGCTTAAATTCTGATTGAAATTAAGTTCCTCAGGGCTTTGGAACTGATCAGAGCTCTTTGGAGCCTTTTTTTAAGGGCCTGGTTGGAGAGAGAAGGGAGGAATAGGGGACAGTGATTAGGAAAGAAATAAGCAGGTTTCATGGATATTCCCATTCTTCAAAGAGAAGCTTGCTGTCCAAAAACATTAACATGAACAGAAATGCAATGGGTTTACATTTTTGGTTAACCATACAACACAGCTGTTACCTCACTTCACTGTTCAATATATTGCAGGTTCAGTGCATGAAATCACTCTGACATCCAAACTAATCCAAAACATGGTAGCAGGAATAAACACAACTAAATAAAGAAGTCCTGGCTGCGGCTTTGAAAGACTCCTACTGTTGCACTGCATTGAAAATGTCCAGAGTTGTCAGCACAGCCAAGGCTGACTCTCAGCATGGGTCCCTAGGAAATGTTTCAAACAGCTAAAGGAGCTGCAGTTACAGTTCAAGCCAGAGACACAGTAGTTGTTTTGTCCTTTCTACTATATTCCCCTTTCACAGTAATTGCCTGACAAAGGCAGAAGTGGGGAACAGCATAGGAGCATTTTTGTTGACTTTGCCCCTGTGAGCATGAATTAAAGGAAAATCTCTCTGTGCATAGGAGCAGTTAAAAGGTAGTATTGTTTTCTAGCTTGGGATATCAAGGACCAGGCATGGACTATAATGACCTAATGAGATTTACATATTCCACATTCAAAGAGAGTTGAGCCTGGCCCTTTCATTTTTCTTTTGGCTCTGCATTTAATAACCATGTTGAATATGTTACCTTTGCACTCACGTCTTTCAGTCAAAGTATTCCTGCTGTTGTAATTACATCTCCAAAACCTAACCCAGGCAAGTTAAGCCTGAAAGGACATTCAATCACCCAGCTCCAAAACTTTGTGAATTGGGCCTGAGCAATCTCATTTGCTCTCTTTCAGATGTCTGATTTATTCCTGGATAGATTTCGTTCTCCTTGCTTTGCCTAAACTTTCTAAGCATTACTCTGCATATTTATTTCTCATGCTTTATAAATAAACACTTATCTGCCTTATTGGAATCTCTGACATAGCCTCAAATAAGCCTTCCTCTTGCCCTGTTTTACCTGTATTTTTTCTTTCTATCAAATCTGAGCATTATTTATTCAGCTTCGCCTTCTCCTTCCACTGCCTCAAAATCTTATACAGTTAATTCCTTTTTGTCTTGCTTTGCTTACCTCTCCCTTTAATGATATGAATGACTCAGGATATGACTGACTCCCTTAAAGTGGATCACTCATACTTACTTTTTACCTCAGCAATTCCAGATCAGATAGTGAGTATGGAGTTATTTTTCTAATATCTCCCTTTTGAAGTTCTAATACCAGTTTGAACTTCAATGTTTCTAAGGAGATAGAAGTTCTAATTCCTCCTGGTATCTCTTCTGCTCACTTTTCTCCACTGGTGTTGCAAGTGTTTCTTCTCCAAGTTCACGTTCTTGAAGTAATTTGATTTTGTCTTCTCCTTGTCTCCCACGCTTACAGTCTTCCAGTAATTTTTATCATCTTCCTGTCCAATGTTGTCAAACTTCCTTCTTCAAACTTTTATTTTTCTGCTGTTAATCAGCCACACACCTGTGTTATCTCTTCAATTAATGTAGGGTTTAGCTTCTCAGTTTTTTTATGAAGGGGTAGATACTGTCTTGTCCATACCTTGCTTACAATGTCTCCTGGGGAACAAAACATTTTCTCACCATTAGTGTGTCAGTCACTGTCAGGTTCTTGTCCAATTTATTTTTTAATTCCAGTGTCTGAACAAAAAGATTTAAAGAATGACATGATACAAATTTTTCCAGGCTTTTCCAGCCTCTTACAGAGGCTTTTCCCTCTGGGTATTAAATGTATATGAAAAAGGCAATCCACAGTGAGGAGAGGTGATGTTACAACATCTTCTTTGATTGTATAAGTCAGAGTTATGTAGGACTTGAAACATTCTGCGTCAAATGTTAAATACTTGAAACAGAGCAAGAGATGTAGAACATTATTTTTTACCACCAACTCCAGTTTGAGAGTTTTCTTCCATAAACTCTTCAGACTATGACTCCTTAATGTTGATAATTCCTGAGAAAAACTGGACTTTAATATGGCCAATACTTGAGAGCTTCAATTGCCTTAAGGAGTTCTGCTGTACTCAAACTCTTATTTGAAATATGAATTGTAAGTAGAAGAAAAGGTTATTCTTTCAATTCTACCTTCCAGCTTGATGAGTGTTTCTTTTCCACTGACTCTAGTCACAGCTACTTGTTAAAAGACGTTAATACAGAGTGCAATGGAAAGGAACATCAGCAATGCATCTCTGGGGAACACCGTTCATACTGTCTTAGATCATAACCCAAAACGAGCTGTTGATCTCATCAGTTCTCATTTGTTTGTAGTATAAAACCACCACATGGTTTGGCACAAAAAGAATTCCCTGTCCAGGGAAAGCTGTGGCTTTTGAAGGGTGTAGTAGGTTTAATATATAATTAAACACAAGGAAGACACGAATGGCAGTGTTGTTTAATCACTGAACTAATTTGCACATGGAAAAAATATGTTATTTGTGTTTTCTACCACCAGATACCTTCCTAGCTTGATTACTCTTTCTTTCTCTTTAAATTCTGTCATCCTTTCTAATGAAGGGTTTCTTATTTCCTACCAGTATTGTGGAAACAGTTTAGTCAGAGTATCTATAAGTTCATTGTCTAGATGCGTGCATCATTTAGTAATAAACACAGCTGACACTGTTTTAACTGATCAAGGCAAATTAAACCTTCCTTTCTCAGCAAACAAACCTGACCTGAAAGACAATAACACCTTGGTCTATTGCATGGCCTCTCATTATTTTCTGAAATTAATGTTAAATGAATAGGATGTTGAAAAAGGTTGTTTTGGCTTTTGTGCACATGAAATTTGATTCTGCCCTGAACTGTTGCATGCTAATTAACTCCTCACTATTGGAAGTCAACACACAATTACATCTTCTATGCCAGTGTTCAAATTTTGAGGAGGAAGTATTCAATTAGCATTGTCAAATGCAAATGTAGACATTCACTATAGAGAAGGAACCTTTTGTTGATTTAGAGTCAAGCGGTGTCAAAGGCACAGCAGGAAATTGCCATTAGCCAATCTGGACTTTCTCAACATGCTGCTCTACATCCCATAATCATCAGCTTCTGAAGGAGAGCAATTTAGGTAGCAAGTCAATCACATCTGTAACTCTGGCCAACCCATCTATGGCATGCATCCACAGATGGGATGAAGATTGCTTACACATTCCAGCTCCTGGACCTACTGCTTCACTCTTTTCCTTATCAGATGTGCCAAACACCATAGGGAGACTGTTGTTATTCTGGAGGCAAGAGATTACTGGCTTATCTCTAAAGTTAAACCAGCTGTTTCATTTTATACAGCCTATATAGCAAATATTCAAGATCGCATTTGGTAATTGATATTTATTGCCATGTTCAGGAGATTAAATTGGTGAAAATTGGGATTAGTATTCAAATGGAAGACTGAGTCACATGGAATGGTTTTAAGCAAATTTAGAAAGATGTGCTAAGTCCACAATTCATTTCCAAAACCAGTCAGTATTGGAGCCATGTGTCATGTTTATCCCATTTTTTCCACCTCACAACTGATGCTCTGTGCTGTGGTTGCACGCAACGATTGTGAAGTCGTAAGCTCTGACTGACATTGTGCAGCAGCTGTACCGTGGGGGAGAAATGGACTTCCAAATGTCCTGCTCTCTCAGCTGCATGGAAATTTAGCTCACAGATGTCTACTTCATAGAGAAACCTTACAGAGCTTAATGGAATGAAAATTTTAGATGATGGTGATAAGGGTAGACCGTGCCCTTGTTTATTAGAAACTGCAGTTATTTTAGTTTTAACTAAAAAATTATTAGACTCAACATTGAAAGTTGCAATAAAGATTCATTTGGTTTGTCTTGGAGATTCAGGTTAGTTGCAAATTCAAGGATTAGAATTAAATAAATTAATTAGTTAAACACAGGTTGATACAAAGTAACTTCATATTCTTACTTTTTCTTTCATTTTCCTTTGTATGTATGTGAAATGATTCAGCTCAGATATAATTTCTATAACTTTTAAATTGAATTGAATGATTGGAGAAAACAGTACAAATAGTAAATACTTCCTTTAAAAATGTACCTTATCTGGAAAGGGAACTTTGCTGAAAATGAGCAGATAAGTATGAGTAGCAATAAATATCATGAGGTAAATGTTAACTTAAAACAGCACACTTTGTGTATTTATTGCCTAAAGAAGGTACATCAACAGATAAAGCTAAATATTCCTTTAGGCTGTAGATAAAGAGTACCATAAAAGATTGAGTATGCTCCTTGCAATCAAATGCCTTAGAGAAGTCCAGCAAGGCTGCCAAATAAATTCCCTGATCTTAACCCGACTTGCTATTTTTTTCACATGAATTTGCCTTTACATTGGTTTGAATAACTGCTGAATCCAAAGCCAGGCTAATTTTGGCAAGAAATTCCAGAAATGCTGAAAGGACTAATATATAGGGTGATAGAATCATAACTCAGCTGACAGATGGAACCAATTCTGGTATGCTGGTCTGTACTTGTCCATTGCAAAATCATCCCTGGCTCAAAAAAGTAATTCAAATCATGGAGTACTTTTCAATTGGCACATAACACAAGACCATGTGTTCTTACCTTGAACAGCCATGAAAATTGAGTTTAAATGTTTGGAAGTTGCTGTCGAGTTATAAGTTAGGTTCAGCCTACTCCTGGTGATGCAGTTGCAAATCCATGATGACAGAGTAAGTGATGGTATGTCACACCACTGATGAGATAATGTCATTACTGATCTACATTTTAATAACACAGCAACCACTATGATTATTTCTCTACTGGTGACCTAATCTCCCACTTCTGAAAGAGTAATAAATATCTTGCCTTAGAGGATAAAACACACACAAAAGTAAACCATTTTAAAGGAAGTTGAAGCCATAGTTTCCAAGTTTTATGTTATGCAACCTTCTGTAATGGTATGAACAGTCATCAGTTTTCCTAATTGGTACAAATATAGCTATGTTTGCAGTGCAGCAGAAAACTGATTATTTGATTTTTATAACCTTAAAAGAAGATTTTACTAGACATTAAGTGGGTGTAACCTCCTTTGCAGATGAGATCAGGATACTAACACAGATGTATTAGTATACTTAAAAAGGCTGAAAATTGAAGTCTGTTCTGTGGGAAAATCCAGTTCTTCAGGGGAAGTTTTATTCTAAATCTGAACAAAAAATAGAAAGTCTGAAATTTTTCCTGGATAACAAAACTCCTAAAAATTTTACCAAAGATTCTGGCATTGGTAGTCTAGCTCCTACCCTGACTCAGGAAGACCCTGAGAGTGCTGAAGAATGTAAGCATTGGTAGCATGGGGAAGAAAGATTTCCCTGAATCTGGATAAGAAGCCCAGAAGACTAAAACAGCCAGAGGGCTCTCCCACAGTCATAGATCCATGACAGACCCGGAAAGTTTTCCATCTATCTGCACAGCAAGATAGTTATGGAGTATAAGGTCTTGTGAACCTAAGAAATGCCTAAGCAAGTAGTCTTAGGACCAGGAAAATATTCTACTGGTAAATAATCGGGCAAGTGGGATGCACTTATGATGAGGTTTTAGGTCATCTATCCTTCTGATCCAAGTCTCTTGTGACCAAAGAAATTGAGATAGATAGATAGATAGATAGATAGACAGATTCATATTGTATAAATAAAGATTCACAGAAATCAGTATGATCTCCTAGAAAGAAAAAGGCTCTGCAGGAATCCAAATGGAAAAGTTCTACTGCAAGTTTTCTTTTTCAGGCCTTTTATCTTCTTTTGCTTCCTTGATTCTTCCTAGCTGAGGACAAACCTTTAGAACTGAAGTTATGAATTTTTAATTTTTTTCTCTGCTGATGAAAATAAATAAAATTTGTTCACTTTAGTATCACATGGAATGTATACAAAAGCAGTCAGGGCAAAAATAATTCAAAGGCTTCTTACTTGTTCAGGTGCTATTAAGTCAGGCTTGAGAATTAGAATGTGGCAGTGCTTTTCATGCTGGTTTTTACACCGTGTTTGTGTAAAGGATGATAAATGTTTTTCTTGCAATTTGCAGTAATGAGTTGGAGATCTCTACACTTGATAAAGTTCACCTCTCCATCGTGTGAATAAGTAGTGCCATAAGTCTATATCTTTTATTTTTTCAATTTATAAAAAACAGAATTTTATATTAATGTGCATTTAATTCCTGGGTTTTTTTATGTCAGGGACAAGTAAGTATTCAGAGAGTAGAATTAACACTACAACTGACTGAACGTTTTATCTGTATTGTCTGTGGATTAGAAAACAGAATTAACCATTGGCTCTTTCTGATCCAGTCTGGATTTTCTTCTCCTGGAGAAAAGGAAACATTTTTTTTCTGGAAATCCCTGTACAACCAAAATATTTTTCAGGTCACTTTAGAGCTTTGTCCAACTATTAAAGAGAATATGAAGAAAAGGCAAAACGTATAGGATAAGGAGCCAAAGTTAGAAGACCAGAGGAAAAGCTTTGGTCGAGGTGGTAACAGATCTGTCATTCTTGGCTCTGCTGGGTGATTGCATTACTGAGAAATTAACACCCTCCTGAAGTTTAGCCTGAAAATACACATAAAAAAGAAAACCTCAATATATTGTGGCCTCACTGTGACTTTTGGCATTATGAATTCTGTTATTGAATTACTTTTAAAAAATATATATTTTTATTAGGTCTTCAGAATTTCAGACTGTGTGACATTCCACTCAAACCAACAGAAAATATATCACCAGCTGGCTCTTTGTCTTTGTTATGCCCCAGTTAAAAATGCCTTCCTCTCCACTGACACAATGCCATGAGCCATGAAATGAGTTTCCTTCCCCAGATTCCTGGTGCAGTCCACAAGAATGTAATTAGATCTTGGTCATGTAAGCTCAAAGATGCAAAATCCTGTGTTCAGAGGCTCATTGTTTGTAAGAGAGGTACAAGTCATGAAGCGTGTCTTTCAGCACTTTAAAGTTGTCTGGAAAATGGTTAAGAATACCAGTCAGTTGTTCAAATGTCTCTATTTGTCCCATTATTACCTTGTTTGTATTATTCTGCTCACAGGCTTGTTAAAATTGATTAAGGTGAATCTGATCACTCCAAAATTGCTTGAGAAGAATTAGCAGTTGGGAACAACACATGTCATTTTTTTGCTGGCATTATGCAAGATGAGTGCAAGATATTTTCGAGGGTGGGTAAGAAGGGTGGAGGGACAGGGTGGAAATAAATAAAAAAGAATTACTCTTTCATGAAGCTTCCCTGTAAGGTTAAAATACAGAATATTTGTTGTACTAGGCTATTAGCAAAGTTCATTGCATATTTTTACCGATCCCTTAGGAAGAGTTTATTGCCATCACTCTTTAATAGAGATCCCAGTGATGGGTGAAAAAGTTGGTGATGGATAAAAAGATAAAATTCCTCTTTTTTCTTTAATGTGAACTTAGTGTTTTTCCACATTGGTTGCTGGAAATGATGGTTTAGGCGATACAAGTTCTAGTTCTGATTCAGATTTTCATAAGCAATTAGACCTGAGATTTGGTGCATCAAAAACTCTTCAGCTTAGATTGACAAAGGGCTGGATGTGACCTTATTATGAGGAATAATTTCAATAGGATTCAGTTTCATAACCTGTGTTACCCACTTTTCCCTCCAAGGCTGTCCTCCCACCCTCTCATCAAGCCAGTGGATTTGCAGGTGTGGCAAAATTCTTAAGAGTGGGACTGTCCTAGGTTAGGCCAGAGGGGTCAAAATCTAAGAAGTGATCTGTGCTGTAAGAATGCAGGGAGGGATACAACTTTCTTCCTGCGAAAGAGAAAGCCAATAATCAGGTAGTTTTAAGAATTGATAATTAAAAAGTTAGTCCGCCTTCAAAGAAAAAACCATATATAAGCAGAGACTTTCTGACGCTCTTCCTCTTTGGACCTGCTGCTGCTGTGTAGAGAGGAGCAGCTCCTGCTTCTCTCACTGGTAAGGCCCCCCCCCCGCCACCTCCTTCCAAAGGAGGGATGGGGGGGGGGGGGAAGGGAGGTTTTACGCAGCCGTGCCGCTGCAGCCGGGCAGGCATGGGGGAGGAACGGCTGGAATCTTCAGCAGATACAGCTCAGCCGGTGTGCCAGCTACACGAGAGGGAGAGCCAGGCCCCTGCTCCGGGCCAGGCAAGGACCAGGCCGGACTCCATCCAGCTCGGGCCAGGCCCTGCCCTGTCACCCCAGGCCTAGATGGCCCCACCAGGCCGAGCCAGCTTGGCCGAGCCAAGCAGAGACTCTGAGAGCGTCTGACATTCAGCTCGGACCTGTTCAAACAGCCCCGCAAAGAGCACGTGATCCTCACACTGCCAGAGAGAGAGAGACAGAGATTAACTCTGTTCATGCCTGGACTAAACTCACAGAACCCATCCTTCCTCGCAGAGAGAGGAACGAGTGAGGACATCGACATAGTGCAGCGCAGAGACTTTACAGTCAGTGAGGAAAGCAGAACTGATACTAAAAAGAGGGTGCATGGGAAGTTGCTTCAAGAGTGAAGCTGAAAACTCTTTTAGAAAACCATGGTTGGAGACTGAGCTAATAAATTCTCTGTAATATATGAAGATATAGTCCAAAAGAGGATGTGAGGTTCTTATTGCAGCCAATGAACTGAAATACCTAAGTACAGACAAGTAAGTGTTGAAAAAGTACAGCCTGATGAGAAACTAGAACCAAGAGAGAGGAGAAGCTGTGATCCAGAGCCCTGGTCCCAGGGAGAATGCTAGAGAACCTGAGTTGTCAAGAAAACCTGTGTTGCTGAGCACAGAAGAAGGGATTTTCTTTGTTGCTGCAATTGAACTGAGCATCCTTAAAACAAGTACCCTGTAGACTGTTCATAACCCACCATAGTAACTGTGAGAAAGCTACTGGTGTGGGAGAGATCCACCATTAAGCTAGACTTTACTCCGGGCGGCGGTTAATGGTGAGACAGAAGACCCATAAAAACTGTATTTTTCTTACAGAAGATCCATGGTGTAAGCAAAAAAAACTTCTCTCCCTGAATGAACTAGAACAAGAGCTGTTTCTGAGGTGGTAAACTGACTGGAAGTCAAAGTGTTGTCTTTTGTATGTTGTCAGAGAGAATGAAATAGAGATGTAGGGAAAGAGGGGTGGTCTAGAGAGTTTGTTCTGGTTTTTTTTTCTTGAGTTTTTTTTTCTTTTTTCCCTTTGTCTTAGATATATTAATAAAACTTCTTTGTACTTTATAAAGTTTGAGCCTGCTTTGCCTACTCCTAATCCTTATCTCACAACAAGCAATCAAGTAAATTTAAGTAAGTGTGCTGGCATTTAACCACAAACCTGAATAAGCAAACTAAAACCCCGACAGGGACCATACTCAGTTTTATTTCAAGTTAGGGAGTGGTAATTGTGAACCTGAAAATTAACCTTTGTATACCAGTAAGATTCCATGACATTTCATATTTCCGTAATAAACCTGAAGACAGCAGCAGGTTCTCCTGCTACTTCTGCTCATGCCCTCTGGTAGCAGCTGTACAGAACACAACACAGCTTTAAATTCTAACTCAGTTGGTGCTTCTCTGATGAAGGAAGCAGGAAGAACTTGGCTTCACATGTGGAGCAAATGTGAATTTTCCTGTGGATCTCTGTGTCCAGGATTTAAACCTGTAAGGGATTTTCTTCAATAAACCCAAGGGACAGCTGCCTACAGAAATCCTGATCTGACTCAAAAACTCTTCTGACACTACTGAGACATGCTGACAGTTCTCTCGCTGTGATTCATTTTATTCAAGTCTGCTTTCTCCGAATGCACATCTGACACCAGAACTTGCTCCATTCAGCCTGTGTTAAATCTATTAAAATTGTTAAATTCTGTTCAGTGAAGGCACTCTGGGAAGGGCTCAGCTGCAGATCGGGGCTCGGTGGAGTCAGTTAAATGTCGGTGGAGTGTCAATTGGTAGCGAGGCAGTGATTGGCTGGGGAGATGCGAGGGCCATGTGAACAGGAAGCTGATTGGATGCAGGGACCCGTGAGCAAGGGCTCTGCAGCTGCAGCAGCCAATGAGCGCTTGCTTCAGTTGCGTTTCGGTTAAATTCGCTTAAGGTTCGTAAAATTCTGTTGAGTTTAGAGTATAAAAACACCTGGTTTGCTGCAATAAAGCGATCTTCTTCGAAGGTGTAAGGAGGTCCGTGTTGCTACACTTGCTCCATTCACTGTGCAGCATTTCCACAGGAAAGGTGGTGTGAAATTGGTCACACATCTTCACAACACTTCCGCTTTAACATTTTTCTCACTGTGTTCAAAGGTATTTAGCAGCTGCCTAAGGAGTGCAATGTCCACAACAAAGTGGGCAATATTTTCATGCGAAAAGTGAGGGACCTCAAACTGCAGTGGCATGAACAACTCTGGTGCAACACCAGTGTCAGATGGCTTGGGCCTGAGAAACAAATTAATATCGATACTAACAGGCTTAAGAGAGACACAGAGCAGGGTGAGGAATTCCCAAAGAAGGAGAATTGATAGTGCAAAGGAGAGTTAATACCAACCAGCTGGACTTGCTCAGTTACTTCATCAGTGCCTGCCCCTGTTTTTAAGGCCTGACAGAACAGCTCCATGACAGGGAAACATCCAGATCATTTGCCTGTGCTTGCTGTATGGAACACTGCTTTCAGTTTCCATCCTAATTTTACTGCATACTACCCACCGCTTAAAACCAGCACCAAAGTTACGCAACAGTGTTTCAGTGGCAGCACTGAAGAGCTGTATATTCCAGCCTTGCCCTCCCTCAGCATGTCCGCTCACACACACAGCACACTTGCATCAACATTCACAGCCAGACCCACAGTTTAACCAGCTGCAATAATTCTGGCCTTGGCAAATCCAGCCCTGGGTGGATGGTGCAGCAAGAAGCCATGGAGGCCGTGCTTCTCCCCAGCTCCAAGCATTGCTCCAGAGGCCACACAAGCTGTGTGGTCCGGCCTTAACGCTCAAGGAGACACAGAGATCAAGTCCTTGCCACTGAGCCCACATGTCCTTGTGGAAGGGGCTGATGAGCACTGGAGCTGGGACAAGGAAAGGGCAGGTCTCTGCACCTGGGGGCAGAGGAGAGGGGTATGAAGTGTGTGCGTGTTGGGAGAGAAGGGAGCAGGGAGGGTGTTCTCCTTTCACACGCAGGGCCAAAGGGGCTGTGGTGGGGGCAGTGCCTGCCCAGCAAAGGAGACAAAAGGCAGGGACCTCAGGGATCACAGTTCCCCGTCAGTGGAACAGCGAGTTCTGTGTTGGCAGTGATACTCCTTTGGGAGGTTCCTGCTTGCTCTCCCCACAGGGATCTGCTTACTCCTGTCCCCACAGCAGGCTTCCCTCTCTGATATCGTCCACAGCAGCTTTCCTTTCCATGCTCTGAAAGAGGAGGGGGAACTTTTACAGCAACAGTGGGAGGCTTAATTAATATTTTAGCTGTTTTGACCATCATGATTTCTGGTTGAATTCACGAGGCAAAATTAATAACCCTGCTCTAAAGTGCTACAGAAGTGCAACACCAAGAAGCGACTGCTGGATGCAATCACTGTTTGAGTCACATTTTTTCTGGTAGCTGCACTTGATAGGCCATCTTTAAGAAATGGTGGGTTAAGTAAAAAGAAGGACACATTTCAGGCAATTTGAGAAACTTTTCTCCTTTTATTATTTCTTCACACATACATTTGTAGATATTACTGAAGGACAACTATACCTGGGTAGCTCAATTGCCTAAACTAAGGGTAACTGGAAAATAATTTTACACTAACAATCCTAAAGGACCTCTTGAGGCAATGATAATGAATACAGTTCCTCCTATAAGGCAATTTGAGAAACTTCTCTCCTTTTATTCATTTTTCAAATATAAATATCCAGATATTACTGAAAAAAAAGTGACTACTGAAAAGCAGACTAGCAACTACAGTAGGGCAGCTCAAATTCCTAAACTACGGGTAACTTTGCAAAATAGTTACACACTGACAATACTAAAGGGACTCAGGAAGGAATGCCAATGAAAAAGTCCTATTATGAAAACTTGGACTTACATATTGTCCTATGGTAAAGTGAATAAAAAACTAACTATGGTACTTTCATATACTAGGACTACAACCTTAAAACCATTAAATCTACAGCTCACTAACTACATTAGGTCCCTAAAAGACTAATTTTGCGTTGAGGTGTGCTAAACAACCTCCATCAGCTTCACTGTCTTCTGTGAGGATGTGCAGGTGGAGCCGATTTCCGCCTTGTAGATTTAGGCAGCAGAACCATTGTAACCAGAAGGTGAAGGGCAAGGCAACTCCGAGATGTGTCTGCACAAGGAATTCATGTGCTGCAGCATCTTCCTTCCATGGGAGCAGGGAAGCAGCTTCAGTATTGCCAGTGACAAATGCAGCCATTCTGCAGTGTTCACGTGGCTGCCATGGGGTGTGAGCCCCCCAGCACAGCTCTGTGCAGGGAACTCCTCTCAGTGGCTGGAGAGCAGCATCCAGAGGCGAAATCGCAGCTGCCCATAGGCTTGCATGGCCTCTCTGTGGGCGGCCGGGTCTTGGGCCAGGTGCTCAAAGAGGTTGAGTGGCTCAACCCCTCTCATTGCCGGTGGCAAGCTGATCTCTGCAGGAAGCCTCTTGTTGCCGAGCACAAAGTGCTCCAGGCGTTTCAGCTGCAGGCAGCGGCGCAGGTGTGCCATGATGTCCCACAGCCGCCGCGCAAAATCCCTCCTGCGCCACCGGGAGAGCGGCACGGTGGTCAGCACGTGCATGACCAGAGTCTTCCAGGTTGAGCTGGAAAACCCCGTGCCCCTCAGGATGCAGGTGAAGACCTGCAGGCATTTCAGGTGCAAGCCCTCACACGGCAGCTGCCAGCCAATGTACCAGAGGAATCTTGCCTCTGCCACAGCGTATGTCTCAGGCCACGCTGTGCTTGCAATGAAGTCGGCATTGGCGGACCGGCTGCTCACACAGATGCTGGAGCCGCCTTTCTGGGCCTCTGGGAGCTGGCTGACCACAAAGATGTCAGAGTCCCCTTGGCACACCCCAAAGAGCATCTCCACCACCAGGCTCTCCTTGCCTTTGCTCAGCTGGAATCGGCAGGACCGGCTGCAGGGCTGGAACACCAGGTGCCATGAGTAGGACTGAGGCACATGCAGCCACGAGGATCTCACCAGCTGGTAGAACCAGTGGGAGGTTTTCTCCACGTCTAGGTAGGAGCCGGTGCAGAGAGTCTCAAGGAGGCTGCGCTTCTGCTTCTGCCGCAGCTCCTTCTTCGAGTGGTGCAGGAAGCACAAGAGCTTCTCGCCCACCTGCTCCCTCTCACACGTGCACACCAGCTCCACCCGGACACAGAAGGTCCTTGCTGCCGTCTGCTCTGCCCTGTTCAGCTCGAGGTGGAAGGCGTGCCCAGGTGGGGGATTCAGTGGGATCAGCACTCGATAGACCCCATCCCACTCATGGGGACTCCAACCCTCAAAGGCGCTGCCCACCCCGATTGCTTCCTGAGGCACTGGATAGAAACTATTGCTCACGCTGTCAGCAAAGACACGCGCAAAGCTCTCCATCAGCTCAGCCGTCACTGAGCAGCCTCTCTCCACTTCCTCCACGGGCCACCGTATGCGATCCAGCAAAAGGATCCCTTGCTCATTCCCAACATCTCGGGCATCTTCCTCGTCCTCAATTCCACCATTGCCGCTTTCTTCCTTGCCACCATCACTGCCTTCTTTTCCTCCAGCAGCCACGTTACCTTGTTCATCTTCTTTTCCATCTTCATTCTGGCTTCCCTTCACATTCACGTCACCCTGTTCTACATCCTTGTTCCTATCATTGTCTTCTTCTTTTGCAACTTCCTTATTTTCTTCCTCATTTCCAGTAAAGCCACTCTGGTCTGCTTCATTCCCAGGAGCACTGTTATCTTCCTGCCCAGTCCAATCCCTGCTGCTCTGTTCACTGGCATCACTGCTTTCCTGCCCCTTCACATCTGCGTATTCTTCTTTTCCATCTACATTGTCTTCACCTTCATTTACATCGTAATTGTTGCCCGCCTTCATATTCGCACCATGGTTCTTTTCATCATGTCCTTTTTCTTCTTCCTTTCCAGTGTCCTTGTCTTCCTCCACCTGCACATCCTTGTTTTCTCCTTCATTTATTTCATCTTGCCCTTCTGTATTTCCAGCAACATTGCCAGGTTCTTCTTCATTTCCTTCAGCACTGTTCTCTCCTGGCATATTCCCATCACTCCATCCTTCATCTTTCTCTGCATCACGGCCATCTTCACTTTTCACATCACTGTCTTCCTTTCTATCATTGTTGCCTTCATTGGCATCATCATCTCCTTCATTTGCAGCCACAGGACTGCCATCTCTGTCATTTCCAATGCTGCTGTCATCTGTCTCCACGGTCACATCCATGTTTTCTTCGTCTTCCTCTAAATTAACACTGTCTTCTTCCATGCCTTTTCCTCTCTCGTCTCCCAACATCCTGCAGGAGCTCTGGTCCTTGCCGCTGCTGTTGGCCTCCCAGCTCCTCCTCCTGCAGCTAAACCACAGGCCCAAGAGGAGCAGGAGTCCAGCAAGAAGCCAGAATGGCCACTGCTGCAGGGCACCAAAGAACAGAGCTCCCCAGCCCTCGTCCTGCTGCTCCGGGGCTCCCTGCTCCAGCTCCTGCAGCAGCCGAGCCATCTCGCGTTCCAGCAGCTCCTGACGCTCCTGCATCCGCCGGTGCGAGGCCTCGTCCAGCCCGTCCCCAGCTGGCTGGGGGTACTGGATCAGGCTTTGCACCAGCACGAAGAGCAATGACAGTAAAGCCATGGTCTGCAGGAGGACACACAGAAGGGCTTCAGTGGGGCCGGAATGGAGGCAGCTGGTGGGGGCAGGAGCCGCAGGGATGTGGCGGCAGGAAGGAGAGGGCCCAAGGAAGGCGGCAAGGCCTGCAGCGCTGCCCCAGCCAGCGCCGCGCCATGAGCCAGGCGCTCCCGCCAGGGGCTGGGCCCTGGCTGCAGGGGCACAACACTCGCCCCGGTGCCAGCGCTGCTGCCCCAGCCCCCCTGCAGCCCTGTGTCCCTCCCCACTGCCTGTGTACTCACCGCTCGCCCAGGCTCTACTGGGGCAGCGGCACCCGCTGCGGCCTTTTATAGCTGCCCCCATTGTGACACAGGCCTCTGTGCTGTCACAGACCCCAGAGCCATCACAGGCCAGCCCCGCCCGCCATCCCCAGCCCTGCTCAGGGAACTTCTCATGGCCCCGGGCACCCAAAGCCCCAAGAGACACAAAGTGCAGAGCCATCTCTCGGGAACCTGGGAGCCCCAGAGCTTCCCTTTACAAAGCAGGCACAAGCGCCCTCCCACAACCCTTGTCAAATATCAATCTGGGTGACAGGACCCGTCGGTGTTCTCAGAATACAGGTGTAGGCTTTTATTTCATACTGGAGTGGGACATTTTTTATTAGTTATACTTATTACTTTTGGTGCAGGGTGTCATATAGGCTCATGTTTTCTACAGATTTAGTGAGAAATCTTTCTGAAAGAAATCCAGGCTTCTTGGGTGATGCCCAGGATGATTTAATACCATCCTAAAGAGACCAAATCAGTTAATTCCAAAATTTCAGTGCCTTCAATAACTTCTTAGCTCTCAAACTCTGTGGTTCCACACAGTGCAAAATTTTGGGATAGTCAGCATTTTGTTCAGAAAGTAGAATGTCTGTTTTTTAAAATTTGTGCAAAGATGTACCTCTTTCACTCCCACCATCTTCTAAATTGTCTCCCTTAAACAGAGTTAGCCAGTCTCTCTGACTGATAAAGGAAATTCTGTCTCTTTCTGCCATCTCTGTGTATTTATCTCCAAAGGACTGTGAGTACAGAAGAGATTATACCTCTCAGCCCTTCTTTGGGGAGCTCATCTACAAATGGAACTGCAGCAATGGGGAGGGAGGAAAGGGAAACAACATGTGACTTGAGTACCTGCATAGTGACCACAGCTGTGATGTCAGGCACATCATACCCTCCCATTAGTGTGCAGAAAGAGAACAAGGTTGGGATTTCTGAAACTGCTTGGAACTGGATTTGCTTAACACATGTCATTAGTAAAAGCAATCAAAGAGTTTTGAACCCTCTTCCGAGCTGATGTCATTTATCATGTATCTTCCCCACATTCTCCCAGGGAAGCTGTTTTTGATGTTGTCCCATCCTTCTTTTTACAAGGGAGCAAAAATTCTTTGCCAAGTATTACTCTTTCAGTTTTGTTTCCTCTCATCTTCTGAGATTTAATAAAGTGAATATTCAGCAGAATACTTCTGTATTTTTTGAGCACAATTTTTTTATCCAACTGAGGCCCTTCTGTGATCATGAAAAAACAAAAACTGTTGTGAGCTACAGTTTACACAGTTAAGAGGTCTGGGGCTGGCTAATAAAAACAGCACTGTGGGAGGAAAAATATTTTATCATCACTGATCTAACTACCTGGTATATAATTATGACAATTATTTTTTGGCTCAGTCACTTCTACTTAAGTTGTGTGCGTTTGTCTGGCTCAGTGCAGAGTGTTGTTCCAGTTCAATCTGAGAACAAATTGTCGTGCATTGCCACTCCAATTCCCCTAGGTGAGATTTATTTGGCAGTATTTTGGAAAAAAAATCTTGCTTCACATTGAAAAATGCTGGGCACTACACTGCTACACACCACCACTTCCTTTCTCACACATCTTTTGTGACGGCAAAGATGTCAAGTTTTGTTTTCTAAATTAGCAAGTCTTTAAAAAGCTCTGTTTATTAATTACCAGCAAGATCACTTGAGGAGCAGCTTATGGTTAACATGCAAACCTCAGTCCTCACCTGCAGGACACAAGAAACTAACACACTGAATATGAGGAAAATTCCTTCCCATCTGCAGACACAGGAAATTGATCTAAGGAAGGATAAATGATATGCTTGTGCAAATGCTCTAAAGCACTTTCCCTGCTTAGAGCCGTGCAAAGCATGGGCTTCTGCTAGAGTGTCAACTGCAAAAATAAGTGCATTTGATTCTCCACATACGTGTAGGATGATGACTGAGGCTGCTCTCTACTTCCCATTTCCTTCTTATTTGAAAGGAATGATCTCTGAAGAGACCATTCCAAATGGACATTTGTCATCTGGTGTTGAACAGTTCGACAATTTCTCAGTAAACAAACCCCACCTAGAACAGCTACAACAGTGAGGGAAAATGCTGCCTCATGACTGAAATGCCCAAGTGGGAATAAGCCCTGTCTGATGCCTTGGACAATCATTTATTTCGCTGCATCATAAGGAAAAGATCTGTAGAATATTCCTGACTGAAATGACAGCACCACACATTCCTTTCTTACTGACACAAATGACAACACAAGCTGCAAAGTGCTGAAGAACCAGGTTTGGTCAGTTACTTACTATTGAAAACAGCTTGAAATAAGACCCTGAGGATGGACACTGATAAGATTATAACTGTAACATAACCTAATACAACTTTACATGTAAACATTAACAGAGGGTTGATTAAATTGCAGCCAAATTAATCATTGTTCTCACCCCATAAAACAATACAATCCAACCTTAGGCGTTGAAATTTCCCTTCAGGTGAGACATATTTACTGTCACCAAGGATATTACATTGGAAAAATTTACTGTGAAAAGCACATTTCCCAATGATTTTCAAGCTTAGAGCAAGCTGTCCATTTGAATCACTGCATCTCTGTAGCTTGGCTAACACAGAACCAGCATTCTCACAAGGCACAGCAACAAAGTTAGTTCCAGGGATGGTCTTTCATGAGTACATGTTCAACATTTATTTTTATAGTCTCTCTTTGCTGTTTTCCTCAAAATTAAATAGGTTTTTTTCCAGCCTAATGATTAAATAGGTATCCAACTAAATCCCTTTCTGGGTTAATATTTCACTGTTGAGTGGTAGAAGCTGGAATAGTGACTGGGTTTTATTCATTTAGCACAGTATCTCAGTGGACTTGCCTCACAACAGCATGATCATTGCTTACTTAAAAAATCTCCAGCAGCAGAGCCACAGCAAAAAGCCTTGAAAAGCACAAGTGTCATCCTCTTCTGATAATATGTATTTGCATTTACAAAACATATTTAGACTTCTTAGCATCAAATGTGGTGACAATGCTACCATTCCTCAACTCCAGCACGGTGTAAGAATGCAGCAATGTGGAACCAACTTGGCTGAGACTCAGAATTCCCTTTGTGACCCGTTACAGACCTTTTTTTGAATGGCAAGCCACGCCTAAATTAGAACAAATACATCTCAATTTCTTTCAAAGCAGCTACATCTAATGACACCTTTGAAGGACTATGAAATTAAAGGCTGTATAATATTCATATACAGCAAAGAACAAAGGTCGCATAACTTTCCTTTAGGTAGGAGCAAGTCCTTTCTCATGTTGGAGAATACACGTGAAGTTTTACGTGAGCATTGTAGAAATTCTCAACCAAATTTTTGAGATAACGTATTTATAGCATGACTGCAGCAATTTATCCTTTTCCTCAGGTATTCCAAGTTTAAAATTGACCCGTTGACTCCTGATGTACTGGTATGAAGGCAAAGAGAATAAATACTTCCAGACCACAACCAATCTCTACTACCTACAGCAACAATTGTATTTTGTTTAGCTGCATCTCACCATGGACAAAGCTGTGCAAGTCAAGTGGCTCTCACTGTTATACAATATTATCAGGCCTGGTGGAAAATGTAAAATTCATAGAACAGCCGGGCCTCTCCAAAAAGATGCAGATAACAAGGAATAGGGAAGACATGACTTTCTGTTGTCACAATTAGGTGTCAAAGCCTTGGTTATGAGAAGCGCAAAAAGGAACTATGCATTAAATAACGTGTTTTGCAGGTAGGGATTTCCCTGTTCATCTCCTAGGACTGAACTTTTCCTCAGGAGCCTATAAAAATGACCGTGTAAACAACTCTTCCCAAGATGCCTAAAAAATTCAGGAGTACTCTGCTGCAGAATTTCAGACACTTCAGGGCATTTGCACTTCAAGCTTCAAGCACTTCTATGGAAATGCTCGAGAGTCAGTGTACCTAACGAATTCAACATCTCTGTTTGTAAAAAATCATTATTTCAGATAGGTGTATAGGAAGGACATTCTCTAACATACAGAAGAGGGCTAAATATAAAGAATGACAAGTTTTCAGGCAATTTGAGAAATTTCTCTCCTTTTATTCATTTTTCAAACATAAATATCCAGATACTGCTGAAAAGCACACTAACAACTACACTAGGGCAGCTCAATTTCTTAAACTAAGGCTAACTTTGCAAAAGAGGTATATACTGACAATACTAAAGGGCCTTGGGAAGGAATTCTAATAAACAAGTCCCATTATCAAAAACTTTTGCTACCTATTCTCCTATGCTAAAGTGAATAAAACCTATCTATTGTACCTTACTGTACTAGGAACTACATCCTTCAAAACCATGAAATCTACAGCTCACTAACTACATTAAGTCCCTAACAGGCTAGTTCTGGTTTCTTTGAGGTGTGCTAAACAACCTCCATCAGCTTCACTGTCTTCTGTGAGGATGTGCAGGTGGAGCCGATTTCTGCCTTGTAGATTTAGGCAACAGCACTGTCGTAACCAGGTGAAGGGCAAGGCAACTCCGAGATGTGTCTGCACAAGGAATTCATGTGCTGCAGCATCTTCCTTCCACGGGAGCAGGGAAGCAGCTTCAGGATTGCCAGTGACAAATGCAGCCATTCTGCAGTGTTCACGTGGCTGCCATGGGGTGTGAGCCCCCCAGCACAGCTCTGTGCAGGGAACTCCTCTCAGTGGCTGGAGAGCAGCATCCAGAGGCGAAATCGCAGCTGCCCATAGGGCTTGCATGGCCTCTCTGTGGGCGGCCGGGTCTTGGGCCAGGTGCTCAAAGAGGTTGAGTGGCTCAACCCCTCTCATTGCCGGTGGCAAGCTGATCTCTGCAGGAAGCCTCTTGTTGCCGAGCACAAAGTGCTCCAGGCGTTTCAGCTGCAGGCAGCGGCGCAGGTGTGCCATGATGTCCCACAGCCGCCGCGCAAAATCCCTCCTGCGCCACCGGGAGAGCGGCACGGTGGTCAGCACGTGCATGACCAGAGTCTTCCAGGTTGAGCTGGAAAACCCCGTGCCCCTCAGGATGCAGGTGAAGACCTGCAGGCATTTCAGGTGCAAGCCCTCACACGGCAGCTGCCAGCCAATGTACCAGAGGAATCTTGCCTCTGCCACAGCGTATGTCTCAGGCCACGCTGTGCTTGCAATGAAGTCGGCATTGGCGGACCGGCTGCTCACACAGATGCTGGAGCCGCCTTTCTGGGCCTCTGGGAGCTGGCTGACCACAAAGATGTCAGAGTCCCCTTGGCACACCCCAAAGAGCATCTCCACCACCAGGCTCTCCTTGCCTTTGCTCAGCTGGAATCGGCAGGACCGGCTGCAGGGCTGGAACACCAGGTGCCATGAGTAGGACTGAGGCACATGCAGCCACGAGGATCTCACCAGCTGGTAGAACCAGTGGGAGGTTTTCTCCACGTCTAGGTAGGAGCCGGTGCAGAGAGTCTCAAGGAGGCTGCGCTTCTGCTTCTGCCGCAGCTCCTTCTTCGAGTGGTGCAGGAAGCACAAGAGCTTCTCGCCCACCTGCTCCCTCTCGCACGTGCACACCAGCTCCACCCGGACACAGAAGGTCCTTGCTGCCGTCTGCTCTGCCCTGTTCAGCTCGAGGTGGAAGGCATGCCCAGGTGGGGGATTCAGTGGGATCAGCACTCGATAGACCCCATCCCACTCATGGGGACTCCAACCCTCAAAGGCGCTGCCCACCCCGATTGCTTCCTGAGGCACTGGATAGAAACTATTGCTCACGCTGTCAGCAAAGACACGCGCAAAGCTTTCCATCAGCTCAGCCGTCACTGAGCAGCCTCTCTCCACTTCCTCCACGGGCCACTGTATGCGATCCAGCAAAAGGATCCCTTGCTCATTCCCAACATCTTGGGCATCTTCCTCGTCCTCAATTCCACCATTGCTGCTTTCTTCCTTGCCACCATCACTGCCTTCTTTTTCACCAGCAGCCACGTTACCTTGTTCATCTTCTTTTCCATCTTCATTCTGGCTTCCCTTCACATTCACGTCACCCTGTTCTACATCCTTGTTCCTATCATTGTCATCTTCTTTTATAGCTTCCTTAATTTCTTCCTCAGTTCCAGTAAAGCCACTCTGATCCGCTTCATTCCCAGGAGCACTGTTATCTTCCTGCCCAGTCCAATCCCTGCTGCTCTGTTCACTGGCATCACTGCTTTCCTGCCCCTTCACATCTGCATATTCTTCTTTTCCATCTCCATTGTCTTCACCTTCATTTACATCATAATTGTTGCCTGCCTTCATATTTGCATTGTTTCTTTCTTCATTTCCATCTTCTTCCATTCCAGTGCCCTTGTCTGGTTCCACCTGCACATCCGCGTCTTCTTCTTTTCCACCTACATTGTCTCCACCCTCATTTACATCATCCTTCTTGCCTGCCTTCATATTCGAACCATTCTTCTTTTTTTCATTTCCATCTTCTTCTTCCTTTCCAGTATCCTTGTCTTCCTCCACCTGCACATCAGCGTCTTCTTCTTTTCCACCTACATTGTCTTCACCTTTATTTCCATCATCGTTGCCTGCATTCATATTCACATTGGTTTTGTCTTCATTTCCATCTTCTTCTTCCTTTCCAGTGTCCTTGTATTCCTCCACCTGCACATCCTTGCTTCCTCCTTCATTTATTTCATCTTGCCCTTCTGTATTTCCAGCAGCATTGCCAGGTTCTTCTTCATTTCCTTCAGCACTGTTCTCTCCTGGCACATTCCCATCACTCCATCCTTCATCTTTCTCTGCATCACGGCCATCTTCACTTTTCACATCACTGTCTTCCTTTCTGTCATCGTTGCCTTCATTGGCATCATCATCTCCTTCATTTGCAGCCACAGGACTGCCATCTCTCTCATTTCCACTGCTGCTGTCATCTGTCTTCACGGTCACATCCACGTTTTCTTCGTCTTCCTCTAAATTAACACTGTCTTCTTCCACGTCTTTTCCTCTCTCGTCTCCCAACATCTTGCAGGAGCTCTGGTCCTTGCCGCTGCTGTTGGCCTCCCAGCTCCTCCTCCTGCAGCTAAACCACAGGCCCAAGAGGAGCAGGAGTCCAGCAAGAAGCCAGAATGGCCACTGCTGCAGGGCACCAAAGAACAGAGCTCCCCAGCCCTCGTCCTGCTGCTCCGGGGCTCCCTGCTCCAGCTCCTGCAGCAGCCGAGCCATCTCGCGTTCCAGCAGCTCCTGACGCTCCTGCATCCGCCGGTGCGAGGCCTCGTCCAGCCCATCCCCAGCTGGCTGGGGGTACTGGATCAGGCTTTGCACCAGCACGAAGAGCAACGACAGTAAAGCCATGGTCTGCAGGAGGACACACAGAAGGGCTTCAGTGGGGCCGGAATGGAGGCAGCTGGTGGGGGCAGGAGCCGCAGGGATGTGGCGGCAGGAAGGAGAGGGCCCAAGGAAGGCGGCAAGGCCTGCAGCGCTGCCCCAGCCAGCGCCGCGCCATGAGCCAGGCGCTCCCGCCAGGGGCTGGGCCCTGGCTGCAGGGGCACAACACTCGCCCCGGTGCCAGCGCTGCTGCCCCAGCCCCCCTGCAGCCCTGCGTCCCTCCCCACTGCCTGTGTACTCACCGCTCGCCCAGGCTCCACTGGGGCAGCGGCACCCGCTGCGGCCTTTTATAGCTGCCCCCATTGTGACACAGGCCTCTGTGCTGTCACAGACCCCAGAGCCATCACAGGCCAGCCCCGCCCGCCGTCCCCAGCCCTGCTCAGGGAACGCCTCATGGCCCCGGGCACCCAAAGCCCCAAGAGACACAAAGTGCAGAGCCATCTCTCGGGAACCTGGGAGCCCCAGAGCTTCCCTTTACAAAGCAGGCACAAGCGCCCTCCCACAACCCTTGTCAAATATAAATCTGGGTGACAGGACCCGTCAGTGTTCTCAGAATACAGGTGTAGGCTTTTATTTAATACTGGAGTGGGACATTTTTTATTAGTTGTATTTATACTTATTACTTTTAGTGCAGGGTGTCATATAGGCTCATGTTTTCTACAGATTTAGTGAGAAATCTTTCTGAAAGAAATCCAGGCTTCTTGGGTGATGCCCAGGATGACTTCATACCATCCTAAAGAGACCAAATCAGTTAATTCCAAAATTTCAGTGCCTTCAATAACTTCTTAGCTCTCAAACTCTGTGGTTCCACACAGTGCAAAATTCTGGGATAGCCAGCATTTTGTTCAGAAAGTAGAATGTCTGTTTTTTAAAATTTGTGCAAAGATGTACCTCTGTCACTCCCACCATGTTGTGGTGGTCCAAGCCCCCAAAAACCTTTCCCCCCACCATGAACTTGGGGCTGGGGACTCCCCTGGGGTAGAGCCCTAGGTGGTTTGCCCTTTAGATGGGCCGAACTTCCCGGGGGCTGGCTTCCTGTCCCCACTTGTCCGGCCACTTGCCACTCTCCTGTCTATTATCTTTAGTCTCCAGAAAATTCACTGTTACTCAGTAGTTGATTGTGTTAGCCCCTTGCCAATCTCATCCTCTCCTCCCCGTTCCCTTCCCAGTCGGTTCCTGTCTCCCGATCCCTCCCTGGTTCCTCCCCCAAGCCCCTCAGTGCTTGCTTTGTAATCCCTCAATAAAAGTCTGATGCAAGGGGCACCCCGGGTCTTTGGGTCTTTTGCCTGGATGCTCAGAGAGCTGGTAACACTGCGTTACAATGTCTCTGTTATTCTGGTGCGAAAGATCCCTCCCTCAATACTCCGGCTCTTTGGTTACAGTGTCCACCGTAAAGGGAGACACAGCCTGCCGCTAGGGAGGTAAGGATCCAACAGCAGTGAACCCGCTCAGGTCAGGGATGCTGGCTTGCAAACACCGTGCGGCTGCTGTCCGAAACCCTGGTGGGCAGCTGGCCAGCCCACACCATCGGCCACACCACCATCTTCTAAATTGTCTCCCTTAAACAGAGTTAGCCAGTCTCTCTGACTGATAAAGGAAATTCTGTCTCTTTCTGCCATCTCTGTGTATTTATCTCCAAAGTACTGTGAGTACAGAAGAGATTATACCTCTCAGCCCTTCTTTGGGGAACTCATCTACAAATGGAACTGCAGCAATGGGGAGGGAGGAAAGGGAAACAGCATGTGACTCGAGAACCTGCATAGTGACCACAGCTGTGATGTCAGGCACATCATACCCTGCCATAGTGTGCAGAAAGAGAACACGGTTGGGATTTCTGAAACTGCTCGGAATTGGATTTGCTTAACACATGTCATTAGTAAAAGCA
This sequence comes from Eopsaltria australis, assembly GCA_034509425.1. NCBI lineage: Eukaryota > Metazoa > Chordata > Aves > Passeriformes > Petroicidae > Eopsaltria > Eopsaltria australis. Next base: position 261,843 of record JAVTVJ010000826.1, read on the forward strand.
ATCAAAGAGTTTTGAACCCTCTTCCGAGCTGATGTCATTTATCATGTATCTTCCCCACATTCTCCCAGGGAAGCTGTTTTTGATGTTGTCCCATCCTTCTTTTTACAAGGGAGCAAAAATTCTTTGCCAAGTATTACTCTTTCAGATTTGTTTCCTCTCATCTTCTGAGATTTAATAAAGTGAATATTCAGCAGAATACTTCTGTATTTTCTGAACACAATTCTTTTATCCAACTGAGGCCCTTCTGTGATCATGAAAAAACAAAAACTGTTGTGAGCTAAAGTCTACACAGTTAAGAGGTTGATATGGGTCAGTTCTCCAAGGTTATTCTTAGTTCAACAGCTATGCAAACTCTTGATGTCAGTGACTGGAGGCTGCTCTCCAGGACATTATATATATATATGATAATTATATGACAGAAAATGCAACATATAGTTGGATCTGACCTTCAAGTTCACTTGCTTAAAATAGGAAAAAAATGTCTGTAAGAAATTTGCTGCTTTTCCCATCACTAAATGCCTTCACATTTATACTTAGTTTACTGCATAAAGAGTCTTTCCTCACATGGAGAGCAGTGCCTGTCCATCTTCAGGCTAGGGTACATTTTAAGTCTCGATGATCACTGCCTCCAGAAAGCATTTTTGAGACAAAACAGGCAACGTCTTTTGCACAACTATACAATCATCCAGTACTAGCATCTTCACTCTTACACAAACACTTCATGTTTTGCCACAAAGGAATCTGAGATGGATTTTTCTGAGAAATAACAAACCATCAAAAATTAATTAAGTAACAAACAAGGGGGAAAAAAACCCACTTCCTCACTCAGTACATTTTCCTTGATTTTCATAAGCATTCAGATTTACAGCTGCTGATACTGCCACAAGAGCAGGGTTTTTCTGGTTTTACTTCCTCTTCCAGCAGAGCAAGCACAGCTGCAAAATGCAAGCTCATTTCTAGGCTCTCTTATATATCACCAGTTCACCACATTCCAACCGGTCATAGTTGTGCAACAGCCCATCAGGGTACTGGGATTACTGCAGTGTCACAGACAGTTTAAGTGGGGCTCACAGAGCACTACAATTTTAACTATGTTTTATATGTATAATTAAATGATGCATGACATGGAAATAAGCCAGCTGTACTGAAACTGAACAAACTAACTGCTCTGATGCAACAGTTAAGCATCCTATCACCTACAAAATAAAACAAGTTTAAAGCAAAAACAATATAGAGGACAGAATGCCTGACATTGTAAAGTAGCATGTTCAAAGGATTATTTTTGAACATTAAGGAAATGGACTCATCCAGTCAAATTTTCAAAAGAATTCCTGGCACCAAAATGCTCTCTCTTTGCTTTTTCACCATGTTTAAAGAAAGGATCACTCTTAGGGGGAAGAAAATCCTGTGTGCTAAACACTGCATGCAACTAAACAATCCTTAAACGTGGCTAATTTCCATGTGGAGCTGACCATTTAGCACTGTCTTCCTTCACCAGAAGAGAAAGAACTGCCTGTCTTTAGTTTACTTATGTAAGATGAAAAAAAGTGAGGAGTGTGAATTTGATCTTGCTTCAATTTACTTCAGTGGAAAACTCTTGCCATGACTTCAGTGGGAGTGAGACTGCATCTTAATTCACCCAATGTGGAGAAAAACAAATCAGCTGAGAAGAATGCTCTTGTTTATTGGATTTAAATTACTACCACAGTTGTTTTTAACAGTGCTAAGTAAATCCTGGTTTAAAAGCCAAAGGTTGCCTTCAGTCGTGCTTTCTCCTATGTACTGTGTCACAGTGCAGGATTCCTGATCCTCTGACCAAGTTGCTTGCTGTTCACAGCAAGCATAGCTCGCTCTGGGGCATGGCCACATTCCCACATGGGAATAATGGATGTCTGTGGATGTCACTGGAGACAATGTCCAAATCTGGGCTGGGCATCCCCCTCAGCCAATAAACCAGGGTGCACACTTTTGTAAAATAAATGCATTCACTGAGAACAAAGCCTACACTTACTAAGATGTCCATGGAAAGCAGCAAAGTGAAACAAATCAGTAGGCTTAAATTTGCAATAAGGAATCTACATTTCTGCAGGGAAATTTTAGGACAGCCACCAATTGAAAGAAGGTTAATTCTTTTTTTCCTTACAAGGCAATCAACCTTCTGGTCTGTCTATTCTCTACCTTTTCCTAGAAAGCAGAACCTAGAAACACACACACAAAATATGTATGGAAGTACCTCTCAATGAAGTAAAAAAATATTATTACCCAAAAGATAGACAGAAACAAGACTGTCTACACTGTATGAATTAAACATATATGAATTAAACATATATTAATTCTTTAGTAACAAAACTGATGCTGTCCTGAAAATGACATTCATGAATGAGACTGCCATATGAAAACCTTCTGCATCTGCTCTAGAGGCTGGAATGAGGATGTTAAATGAGGCAGCAGACAACGAGGATGTGCTGCTTAGGGAAGCTGAGCATCACTGCTGTTGCTTGAGGAGTTCTGCAATTTGGATGAAGATCACAGGTTAACTCCAGTTACATGAAAATGAGTGATAAATACACACTGCTTCTCTTAAACTGAAAGCAGTGATAGACAGCAAGTATTAAAATATGGACTATTACTCAAAAATCATCCCCTGGTTTTCTAAAGATGGTAATCTTCTATTAGAAGACAGTTCCTTACCGTTGCCTAATATTAAAGCTATAACATAATAATAAAAAACAACTCAAACTTCTGAAAGTATCTATGATACATAGATTAAGCAAGGTCTTTGCAGTGAGAGCACCCTAAAAACAAGAGCAGTGACAATTTCTGGGACAGTAATGACATGAACCAATATCTAAAAGCTAAGTCTAAGTGAAGAGAATTTTTCAACTAATAGATCAGGGAAAATGTGGGAATAAAGGATGAGATATCTGATTACAGATCATAATGTATTATATTAAGATAGGTGGAGAATACATGACTTTGATTCTGTATTGCAACATATTTTGAAAATTCAATTTTGTGTAGTTTTAGTTTTATACGCGCATGATTTTTTAGAACACATTTCTAGACTGGAGCAAACAATAAAGGAAATCCAACACTGCATTGATCCCCACATCACTCCCTGAAGTATCTTCACTTTTCCAGCACAGATTCCCACTCCTTAAGATGAAAACCTGTAACTGCCATTAAGAGAAGGTCTAAAATTTTAATTGCTGTCTGAACACAAAGGAGCTGTGACATGCTGTGGTTTACTGAAGCACTCCTACAGTTACAGACACATCTTTAACTACCCCACCCTCTCCCTCTTCCTCCATCCACCACTGACTGATGCAGCTGGGAGATTCAGTCACTGCAGAGCAAAAATCCTGCTTACTTCCAGCTCTCCTGCCCCAGCAAATGCTCAGCTTTTCTGGGAAGATGGATCTATGCCCTAAACACATTGCACCTGAAAGGAGATGAAACCTCCCCTTCAAAGACACGTCTGTGACCAGGTTTTGGAACTGGCTGATGTGGCCAGTTTTCATCTGTTTTCCATAAAGAAGGGAATGAACCCTGTATTCTCCTCCTCCAAGTCTCAATTCCAAAGAACAGAGATGCTAGGACTTGTCAGTGGCATGACTAACAATTTTATGAGAACTGGCAAGACAGTTCATTTCTCCTACATCTTATTCACAGAAACCATGGAATTATTTTGTCTGAAACACTCAGGGGGAGGAAGGTAGACTTAATTCTGACAACTGTATTAAATATTCAGTACATCTGACATCCTGTTATCAACAACAAAAATATGGTTTAATTAGGATAAGCCAGACTGGAAGCATTTACAATATAGAAGTGTGAAAAAACAGCAGTATTTTTTTTTCTTGTTCCATGTGGAAAAATACACACCTTCCACCCTCCCAAAAAAGTAAGACTAGGCACAATAAATTCTCGTAATTCTTTCTCCTGGCCTTTCAGTTCCATCACAGTCCTCTAAATTAAGATTTATGTGCTATTTTGCATCTGTATCTGTTGCTGATTTTCCCCCCCTACAGGGATATAGGTGGATACGTTTGGACAGGAAATGGTATCCCTCAAGCCAAACTGAAAGGTTTATAAAGTTGCTAATAAAAGTTTGGGTCAGGGCCTAAATATCAATCATCTGCTCATTGTCTTTTTAAACGAGCTCAGGCATTTTCCCAACCGCTCCCAGCAGGTCTCAGCCACTATTTTAAACTAAGATTTCAGCCATTTCTTTTTTCTATGTTGACCTCGATAATTTTTCTTTCTCCCCCTCTTTACCTGCCAAATGCATCCATCAGGATTTTGCCAAAGGCTATCTGCTTTTGAAGTTGAGAGGAATTCACTAATTGTGAGTGTCAAATCCACAATAAATGCCATCGCCATATGGTATATGCTGCTTTTGGGAATTATCTCAGAAAGCCTAGCTGTGAGAAGGCCGGCTGTGAGTTAGGAGGCTTTTACTGCTAACTTTCATAACTCATGTCAAGTCTTTAGTTTCTGTATTCATTGGCTTCAGTGAGTGCAACTGTTTCCTGAATTTATAGAAATGTTGTCAAGATCCCTTGATCTTGCTTCCTCTGTCTCCCTCGCACAAACACATCCAAACACATCGATGCACAGGGGAACAGCACGCACAGTGGCATGCAAATCTAGCAAAAGAGGAGCTTGTAAATAAATAGCATGTCATTGTGCTTACTCAATAAATTCCTCTGGCTGTTAAACTCATGATAAACATATCATAAGCCCTGATGAAGGCTTTACAGCCTGTCCCATCACACCATCCTGAGTGCAATTCTGCAAATCATAGGAAGACGTACGTTTGAAAAACAGAGAAGAAATCGCTCCCATAAGGGCAGGGTGCTGACACAGCTGAAACATAACTAACTGGACAGCATTTGTTTTAGCTAAAGAAGACACTATCAGTGACACATCTCTGTGCCTGTGGAGATGTACTGTACATTCAAAGCAACAAGAAATCTACCTTATTTTAAAAATTGTGCATTAAGACATAAATACATCTGTGTTGAAACCCCTCAGACAGTACCATTCTCAACAAGAACTACACACAAGACTGAGAAATTCCACAGAGAAATAAGCTTTTGTGATCCAAAGAGGCAAGGAGAAAGAAAACCACATATGAAGAGTTTAACATACCAACTTAGTGACAGAAAAAGAATTATTACAAAAATAAATGTCGGTCCCCTTGAAACACTTGAGGCAGCTCTCTCGACTTTCTCTGATGCTCTAGCAAGGTGTGAATATCCTCCATGTCTCACATCCTCCCCACCAGCCACACAGCAATGTCTCCAGTGTGCCTCAGAGTGTTTCAAGTACCACTCCCCTCTAATTTAGGTATAGTCTGTTAACATTCTCTTGGAGCAAACAGAGACAATAATTTCAAAAGACAATTATATTACAGAAACATTTGTGGCCCTACACAAAAAAAACACAAAACAAAACAGAATATAATACTGTCCCTAGGCAGAATTCATCCATCCTTAAGGCTTCTATTACGTATTTCTGGGACTGTGTTTTGCTTTCCTGGTTAGTAATACAAATGAACTGCTGGCAACACCACATCAAAACAAAAGTGACAGAATCAGAAAAAATACTGAAGATTTTACCTTTATAGGAAAGCTTCAGTCTTGGGATATTTTGTTTTGACATTCCAGTGACTGGAAGGAACAGCATCACTAAAGACAGCAGGCTACAGGCACGTGGCACTTGCAAAGCTCTCATTCTGCTCTCCTCTTCTGTATCTTCTTTTGCACTATGGTGAAATATCTCCCCACTTTTCAAACAATCCAAGTTTTTTCTGGAAGAAGAAAAGAAAACATCTCTAGACCTGCATTACTGAATAAATAATAATTCTGCAAGCATGCCAGACCTATCTTTAAAGAGTAGCTCATTTAATTTCTTTGCTATAAAAGTATTTTTCCTCTAGTTACAAGTAAAAATGTTTTGTTTCTTTAATACTAAGTTTACGCATTTTGACACTGGAAAAATATGTAAACTTTTCAAACACCAGTATCCAGCATAGCTAAAGTTTAAGCACAAATTAAATTAATTAAATTAATCCACAAAAAGAACATTTCCCATTCAAAAGTGACCACGCAACTTGTTAGTTCATACCAGCCCACTGGATATCTTAATGTTTTATAACTCTTTTTATCTCAGTACAGCTATTGTATGTTTATGCTATGACTAGAATGAACTGTAATGTCTCAGATGCCATGGGGGTACAAGCTGAGTTAACAGTGAGTACATAACCATCAAAACTTTCATAAACAAACTAAGACAATTGGATAGAGCAAGCAGTTGTGTTTGGTTTAATAGAGAAAAAAGTCAACGCAGATGATGGATTTAAAAGCTCTTTCAGTATGATATTTCCAGCAGAATAACTGCCTCAACTCATCCACCAAAATGTCCCATAAACTTTAATGAGTGTTTCAGACTGGGGTCAATAGGCTGATATGAGATTTTGCTACCACAGTGTGCAACTAAGCCGGCTTTGCAGCACTTTCCGCTTAATAAGAGTCATTCATATTCCATAAATCTTAAAGTGTTTTACAAATGAAAGTAATTATCACTGTCCTTATTTTCCCTATGCAAAAATGGAACCATAAAGCTGCAGTGAACCTATTTCCTCAAGGTCACACAGCCAGCATAGTAGTTGAAAAAAAAAACAGCAACAGCAATCCTTGTGTCCTTTGTACCCAGCTATTAAGATCCCTTTTGCCCAATAACTCCACTTTTGCACATGAAATTATTTGAAATGGCATCTTGAGTTCTGAAGGCAAAACTTGATGGTTAATAAATCACAGAGATCAGAGTAGGAAAATATTTGTAAGAGCAGATCCTTCCCCCTGCAAGTGCATGATGCTAGAGGTCAAGGGAGATGGCTGCTGAAATGACAAATGTCAGTGTTTGAGTAACGCTGTAAAACCAAGGAGTAAGGAAATGTTATGGTTGCTAGAGAGATTAATGGCTCATGACTTGCCATGGAAATTCTTTTCTGAAAGGTACTGGAACTGCCTGATTAAAAGAGCAATCCTAGTGCCTACATCAGCCAACACTTGCACAGACATCAAAGAGAGGTTCCTTGCAATCCCATGAGAGATGTAGCACAGCTTGTGGCCCCTGCTCTGGCATTCAAGCTCCTGCACCACCGCATCAGGCAACTCTGGGAGCTACAGCAGCACCCAGAACCAATTCAGCACCTCCTGATGCAGGTAGTTCATCCCTTCTGCCATGAAAGGATGGAAACAGAATCCCTTCAGTTCTCTCTGACAGAGGAAATCCCTCTCAGATGGAACTTGGGCTTCCTGAGCCTCGAGACCTTCAGTCAACAGTAAAAGACAAGGAAGTGTGCAAGAAGAGCATGATGGTGAAAAGAGGGAAACAATTCATAAAATGCCCAAAGCGTAGTTCCTATTGCAGAACACTGAGCTTCTTTCTTCTCAGGCCTCTCTTCAACACTCACATTCAGGATCTGAATGCACTACTCTTAGCCAAGTGTGAGTACATGTTCATGAGATGACATGGAGACAAAACAGACAAATGTGAAATGCCAGTTGCATCTTTCCCCTCCCTTTTCTTACAGTATGAGAGCCTAAGAGAAGACCCTTACTTCTTCTGTGCCAACAGATCTATTTGAGGGTGGACCACAAAGGACTGATGTGGATTAGACTATCCCAGGGTAAAATTGCCTTTAAGAAATTTATTTAGGGTGGAAGAAGGGGAAAAGAAGGGGAGGAGGGGAAAGAATACATGAAGATCAGACACCAGCCCTGTTCATCTTCAGCAGGATGATAGTGACAAACCATACTTCAAAAAGAAGCAATTAAGAGGGAGCCAGTCTCACTGCAAGTATGTCGAGAAGTCATGGCCTGAAGGTCTGGGCCTCAGCCAACAGGGAATTCACCAAAGGATTTGGAGCTCATTTTCTTGAGGCAAAGAATCAGGACTAAATCTGACTAAAAAACCAGTTGTGTCAATGCACTGTCATTTGCTGAATTGATTGAGAATCAGCACCAAACTTGTGCCTTTGGCCATAGCTCACAACATCACTTTTTCAATTAGCCTTTTTTTGCTAATGGGAACCTTCCTTTTTTTTCAGTTGGGTTTTTTTTTTCCCTTTTCCCTTTTATTTGAATCATGTCTGTGAAAAACCATTTGCTTTCACAAGGCAGTTAGTTTACACTGGAGGCAGCTGCTCTGTGAGCTCGAGCCAACCCTGTCCTTTCTTTAGATACATTGCAATCTGGCCAGATTGTCACATATATTTTTAGTTTATGATGATCCTCTCATACAATTCCAGCTTCCACACACAGTCCTTCCAACAGTCTAGCTCAGGTTAATGAACTTCAGGCCAACTAACTTGCCATTAATCTTCAGGAAATATCCTTCCTTTCTGTAACACATGCAATGTCAATCAGTGTCCTGTGCTGAAAAGACCCACAGTCACACTGCTCAGAAGCCAACAGTCCCATGAACAGAAATAAAACAGAAAACCTAAAAGCAAATTTGACTCCCCAATTCTTTCCTCCCCTCAAAAGTAAGAAGAATTTGGTCAGAGAAGGAAAAATTACTGGTTTGTTTAGTTCTTTGATACTTCAGCTACAGACCAACATATTCTAAAACTTCCTCACCATGAACAGATCCAAAATAAATGAGGAAAAAGAGTCTGAAAAGAAAAACGCTGAGGCTAAAGCTGCTTTCCCACCTCGGCTTTAGCTAGGAAATAGCACTGCACTGTGTTAATTATCACCTGCAAGACCGACCAGGGAAGGAAGCCATGCATACACCTCACTGAAACAGGGGCATTTCCAGTGGAATAAAGGAGCTTTTATTTGCCCCACGTAGGGGTGGGAGGCACAAGGCTGAGGAGGGGCTGAGCAGCCCGGCCCCATCCTGTTAGGACCTCCCTGTGGGACCCATAAATTTGGAATGGGCTGCAGGTTAAACCGCCAAAAGACAGAAAGCTGAACTGCTGGTGCCCTGCCATCCTGACTGAGAGAGGGGCTGGACCTGACTGGCACATGCATGATGTCCCGTCCCTGGAATGAGGTGTCACCTCCCTGCAATTGCTCAGATTTAGTGGAGCCTGTAAAACAGATTGCCATGAAGCTACTGTCTGAAACAAGAAAACCTGGAGCCAATTTACTTAACATAATTTATTCCAGGCCCTTTGTGGCAATAAACAGAGCTCTTCAGCCTTCTCAAACACACAGACAGTAAGGAGCTCTGTGCTTATGGGAGCTTTTTCAGATTGTTCAACTCAAACCTATCTAAATGTAAAATCTTGCATTCACAAATACTGTGTAGTTTCCGACTTCTCCTGGCGTCATGAAGTCCAGAGCTGAAAGGACTGTGACCCATCTGCAAACACACCCTTTTTAAACTGTATTCATGTAACTCTCAGTTAATTCTGTTAAAACAACCTTTGTGGAATTGGAGGATCATTTAAAACCTGTTTCCAGTGCTACTTTTCCAAGGTAATTTTAAAACTCAGAATTTTATATTCCAATAAAGAGTTATGGCTTGGTTTTAGTGAATCTAATAGCAAGGTTCCAAATTGTGACAACTGAAAATCTAGAGCAACCTAGTCACTATAAGCTTACAAATTCATTATAAACTTAATGAATAAGTTGCCTAGGCCATGTAGCTTCAATATGTAATTTACTATCACTGACGCCAGAGTTTTTCTTTCTTCTCCTCATCTATCCTTGTTTGAGATCTTGGGGTTTTATTTTATTTTACTCTACTGAGTCAGAAGAGAGTAAAAGATGTCCCTTCCAGACACTAACAAAATAGCATGAGTGGCCTGTCAGACAAACATATTGCTTTAGAAGATTTAAAACTTACCAGCTACAAGAAGAAAAAAAAAAATCACCCCACCTACTATTCAAATTTATTGAAAGGTACATTATCTCTTTATCAGCTCTTTGTTAAGTATATGTACTGTATAGATATGCACACAAATTCAAAGCACGTTACTTTACCTACAAATATACAGATATGCATCCAATGCATTATGTAGATGTCCAATACATTATGTAGATGTCTCACCTTTAAATTATCACATAAATTCCAAAAGAAAAATTACTGTGGTTGTCTACCATGTGGTTCAAAACTGTCATATAATCATGAGTTGGATATTGAATTGTCTTTGTTAATAAAAGGGAAGGCTATAAGCATGTATGACTTAGATTAGTAACTTAGAAAATCAAATAGACTAAAAATAAAATTACATCTTTAGACCTACTTAATATTCTCAACTCAGTTCTGCAATAACAAAGATGAGATTCATCCAGAGTACAATGAAACTATGTTCTTGTACCCCATAGATAGATGGTCTGTTGATATATTATTTGGCAGAAGATGCTTTTCTCTTCATTGTGAAATCCCAGTTAAAGCTAACTCCATCCAAGAACTGGTAAGCAGTATTATTCATCACTATTCTCCTACTTATTAAGTAGGTTTTGTGCTGTTTATAGTCCAGAAAATGTTCTCTTTCAGGATTCAGAAAAATACTGCTTTTTACATAAACTCTAGATCAGCATTACCTCACTTCCCAACACTGGGAGAAAGGAACGAGTAAAAAGACAATGCTACCATCAAAAAACATGATGTGAGCCTACAGTAGGTGTTTTGTTTCTTTTCATTTTATTTGCTTAAATCACTGTGTTCAGTGTACCTGGTTTAGATGAGGTTTTGCCATAGAGCAGTCTTCACTATTGTTAAATACCCAAACAAAAGCCTCATAAGAAGCATAACCCAGCTTAGAATGAGTTTTACAAAACTTTAAGGACTTTAACTTTTACTGAGCTCCTCACACGATTTATATACTATCCATTCAACACTAATAACTTGGCAAGAAAAATCACTGCTCTGATTCCCACTTGAAAGAATCAAACAGAGCAAAGAAAAATGAAGGGTCTTAGAGACAATGAGGATGCAACTGAGGGAACAAAGAGTCAGCAAAAAAACTGTTTTTATTGCAGAGAACCATATGATAATAACTACAGCTCTCCAATAGAGAGAGAAAATACATTTGAGGATTACACTGGATTTTTGTTGAGATGAACTCAAGCTCAAGTACAAATGCTGACTAAGAAAGTGAAATGTGAGAGAAAAAGAAGGAAGGAACTCCCTTATTTTGTTAACTTTTCCATACTTTTCAGCATCTTTCTGAAGGGAATCTACTGGTGGAAGCATTTCTAACAGGCATGTAGTCTGTTTGGAGATAAACACTGATAGAAATGAGGGATCTTTACAGAAGGGTCTGTGACACATTGCTCTGAAGAGCTTTTCTGACCATGAAATTTACTGTCAGGCACCTAAAGTCATGCACATAGGAAATGAGCACTTCATCCTCAAGAGATACCAGGATATTTTTCAAGTCAGTGCCAGTGAGGTCACCATTACACCCAAAAATCTCACACAGACACAGCAGTAATCTTTTCAGAAAGTGGCAGATACACAGCCATGCACACAGAGATGTTAAGTATCATTAAAAATGGTGATTCTGAGAAATTTTATCTGTAGCATTATATCTTTTGTACATGTAACATAAATCCAAGACTGATGATAAAACAAATGCTATTCTCTAACCTTAATTATTTGTATATTGTGTCTCCTCAAAAAAAAAAAAAAAAAAAAGAAGATCAGACTCCTAGTATTTTACATTCTATAGACTATTTCTCAAACACAGTATCTATTGTTCAAGAAAAAGAATGGGATGGAAAGGAAAGCAACTTGTCATCTGATAATGATATTGCCAAGAGAAGATAGGCGCATAAATAAAATGTCCCACCAGTTAGATGTGCAGCTGGGATCTTTGCACAGAAGTATCAACATGCCTTTCACTCTAAAGTTAGATGCATATGTATCTCTTATGGATTCTTTTTCATCTTGTTCTTCTTGTTTTCTTCTTGGGAAGGAACTATGACTTCAGGTATTACGTCCATAATAACAGCTTTCCATAGGCTCTTTATTTAGAAGGACATAAGACTGCCCTGGAAGTCTGATCATCAAAAAAAAAAACAACGCAAAACCCAAACACAAGCCAAAGAAGAAAGCAGTGTAAGGCACGATTTAGCAACACATAAGAATCAAAAGGAGCCCTAAGCCAAACCTCAGTGTTACAATATTTTAAGTACAGCATGTTTCCCCAGCAGACCAAAAAAACCACTAACGCTATGAAAAGTGATTCTAAGATGAATTTTGTAACTTTGGTATCCAAGAAAAGAAAAAGGCAGTAGCATGAAAATTCCTAGAGACATTAATGAAAAGGTAGACTAGATGGAAACCACTTTCTGCCAAGTACTGTGACGTCTGAACGGTTTCAAAGAGAGACACAGAATTTTCCTCTGAAATGTCTGTCACCACCTGCAGCACTTGGGGTGGTTTGGCTCAGCTCTGAGTGAAGCAGACAGGGAGAGAACACTTGCAGGAAGCTTTGCCTGTGGAACAGCCTTGGCCTGCTCTTGAGAAAATACGGGCAAGCTAGAAAAATATCATGATGGCCATCAGAGAAAATAAATGCTCATTTCGGGGAGACCTGCCTGAGCATTTAAACCTGAGCAGATTGCATTTGTCCTGCTGCAGCCTGATTTAACCCAGGCAGCACTGTCAAGCCAGCTGAACCACTGACCCTGCAACCACCATTCTTCTGCTGGAAGAAACATAAACCTACTATGGCCAACACAAAGGAAGGATTACAGTCTCTTTTTCACCTCCAGGAATTCTTGCCAGTGTTTTGCTATGGAAAAACTGTTCTCTGTATTTCCTTTCATAGGAGACCTTCCAACAGAGGCAGGAGTGGAGCATGAGTGCTCTAGCAGGGACAAGAAGTCTGAACTGACTGGTGTATTTCAGGGTTACCAATTACTAGTGGCAATGGGGTATTTTACAGATTAGTTACTTGAACTTGCCCTACTATGCCTTCTGTATATTTGCAAAAATCTACTTCTGTGGGAAGGTAGTGCAGCACTCTGGTGAAATGTGTGATATATCAAATCCAGACTTACTGCTTTCCAGGATAAAGCAGCAAGGTGGATAACAGGGCATACTCTGAAAGGGTACAGCCAGCAAGCTGTCTGCATGGATACATCCACAGATGCAAGTAGGTGGGGCTCTTCTGTCCTTGATCCAAGCAATGCAGACCTCAGCCAGCTCCCAGTGCTGCATGGCTCCATTAACTGCACACTATACAGCAATACATTACACATTTCAGCCATACACACATCTGAGGCACCACCAGCCAGCCAGCTCTGTGTGCAGGCACAGCCTGCAGACCATGCACACAATCACAACCCAGCAGACCCTACTAAATCAAAAACTCAACCAAAACAACCACAAAACAAACCCTCCCCAAAGCAGAAACAAATAAAGGAACAAAGACTTACATTTACATAAATATTTAAAATGGTAATTTCATTTCACAGCCAATGCTTTATTGTGCTAAAATTTATTGCTGGATTATCTGATGTAAGCATTCATGTATTGCCAAATAGTTTTTAGTTTTATTTAATGCTTGCAGGCACTCACAGATTCCCCAGCTCTATCTGAAGTCTATGAGCCTCTCAGAGAAAAACAGAAAGTTACAAATGTTAAGCAGAGGCACCTGCATGTTGTACTAGGCATCTTAATATAATTAAACATTTTTTTGATTATTTCTATTTTACAAATCCTGATGTTTCCTCAACTGCCAGTACTACTCAGCTTATTGTCAACTGTGTAAAAGTCAAATCATAGTTTTCAAAAGAAGACAGGCTAATACAGTTTAGCAATGGTTAAAAAATGTGTACTTCATATGGCAGCTGGGCTTTGATCAAGTATCTCTGCTGTATAACCAATGGCATATTTTCCTAAAATTCTTTTCATCAATGTATGGCCTCATTATTTGATGCACTGTCAGTGAACTCTGCCCAGCACAGTCTGCAGGGTTTAATGTATAAACTACACTACAGGGAAAGACATGCCGGAAGGATTTTAATTTACACTTCCAACAAATTGATTTAATAATTCATGGCTATATGCTTGAACTCTATTGGAGGAGGGGTTTTTTAATCCACTGTCTAACTAATCTTGGATCAACATTTTGTCCAGCCAAAATGTACAGTAATACACATATGAACGTGCACACCGCAGTGCAATGATCTCTGTTGGCCCATTAACCCAGTTATTTCATTGTTAGGCTGAACTCATTTGCTTTCTTCCTAGTTTTTTCAGACATTTGATTTCATTTAAAGCTGGAGTATGTGTGACAGGGAACCAGCAGAAACTCTAAAATAACTCCCACTTGTGAGCTTACCCAAGTCACTAACTCAATGTGGACCTACTCTTCTTGATGGGTTTCCCTCAGGTACTCATCATCACAGAACGCAAGCAGTTTAAAAGCTTTAATGCTCTTCTATTCTCTATCCTCTACCCTTGTCATTAAGAGTTAATTGGATTTTTTTTAATCCTGCCAGAGGAGATGACATCCCTTGGATAAGGTCACACTAGCATTCAGGACCAGTACCCACATCCCCTTAGTCACACAGCCAACCTTCTCCACAGCCACAACAGACTTGACTCCTGCAGTGAGATCCATGACTCCCAGAACGCTTCTTCCAGTGTTTTATTCTTGATTTAAATGCCTGTGCAAACTGCAGAAAATTACAAGCAATCACAGTTTCATTTTCTCTGAAGAACTTCACAGAGCTGCGCAAGGAGTAACACGCTGCCAGCGTGAGTTCAGACAGCAGGTTATCAAAGCTTTAACAGTCCTGTGTCCTCTGATCATCAATTTTACCATTTTCAAGGATTACAACACGCTGCTATCAGACCCTCAAAGAACTTTCTGTTTGTGTCACAGCAGAAATCAATTTATATTTGGTGCAAAAGTTGTTTTGCTGGTCTATTTTTAAGCTGCTTTGTGAAGGGTGTGCTATCATGACAGTTCCTGGAATCTTAAACAGCCATACTGAAAAAGAAACCAAGAATTCAGGCATCACCTCCTCCATTCAACACAGAAATACTTCTACTTTAGTTTAAAACCACAATAACTTTCCTTTGTCTCATGAGGACAAAGTGAGGACACAGAGTGCATGGATGAATCAGTATTTCACTGAAAAAGGAAAGCTTTTTTGATGCTTAACCAGTTAGTTTCCATAACCAGAAGATCAATATTAAAAAGGCAGGATGTAAAACACCACTTCTAATTTCCTTTTCCCCAGTACTCATCTGTCCCCTAAGATGATGAGGCAGTCTCAATCTTAAGGGAGTTCTGAGGTTTCACTCCCTAAAAGGATTGTCAACACTGGAACAGGAGCTCAGAGAACTTGTGGATTCTCCACATTTGAAGCTTGACAGGACATAGCTCTGAGCAATCTGATCCAAAGCTGAAGTTATCCATCCTTTGAACAACAAATGAAACCATATGACCTCCTCATGTCTCCTTCAACCTTAATTTTTCTCCTACTTCCTTTCGCAGTTAATGGACAAATAAATAACTGAACTGAACCACACACTGAAGGTCTTGCTCAAAATCCAACACCCTTCCACTTAAACTTAGATGTCTAACAGCCATCAAATTACTTTTTCTACCCTCTGGTGATCTTATCTTCCCGAAGACTCTTCTGATAAGGGCTATACCTACCTGATCTGCTTATGAATCAACTACTTTACTATTAAAATCTGACCAAAAATGGGATCCCTTTTATTTTATAAAACTGGCCAAAAGCTGCAGCAATTCAAGAACTGATTCAAAGACCCCTGAATCAAGAACAGCAATGTGTGTATACGACAAGTGGAGTACACGCAGCATAGGTGCAGGCACTGCATTAGCTGTGTAACTTAATTCAGAATCCAACAGCTGCAGGTACAGTTCACCCACATGGTCCTGGTTTGCCCATCCCATGAAAACCAAGCACAGAACTGAGTTTCGCAATTATTAACACAGTATGTAAAATGTAAAATGAGGCTTTTGCCTGCACTGATGAGACAAGAAGGGGATTTCTTCCAGGACTCCCTCAATGGAGTTAGAAGAAGCTGGGTGAGAAATGCCACTGGATGATCTGATGACACCCAAACCATGCCAATGGCTTCAGCTCACCCAGCACACAAGGACATCTGCATGTTCCAGGCTGACCTCCCTTTTCTATCCAGATCAGCAACTCCTTCCTGCCAGTCTATTATCTCCCAGTGGCACCACGAAATGGAAGCCATTGTCACCACATTAAGTATTTCTCAAGCTTGTGGGGAAAAAAAAATACTAGAGAGCATTTTGGCTCCACGTTGGCTTAGCTAGAAAAAGAGATGTAGTGGAGAAGATTAAGTTGTGTTTCCATAGCCACGGCTGAGCAGGTGGCAAAGACCCACCACAGGTGCTTGGTCTACAGAGGATTCCACTCCCTGCTAAAACAGCCACTCCTCAAAGAAACCAGGGCTTGAAGATATCCAGGACTCTTCCTGCCAGATGAGCCTTGTGTAAGTTTATGAAGCCTTGGGATCACCATGATTAACTGTCTTCCTCAAGTCATTCCCCACCAGGCTTTAGTGCTTTTAAACCACTGACCCCTTGAATTAAAGAGGGAGATTTCTCTTTTCACAGCTGTGACTCAACACAGGAAGGAATTCAGAGACATCTGAAAACAAAGCCAGGCAGAATTTAAAACAAAATCCTTCAATGACAGATTTAGCAAGTGATGGGCACAGCTGGAGCTTACAAATATAACTAAGCAAATGAGCATGCACTATACAACAACCTTACATAGACAGAGCTTAGGAAGGGCAATTTCCTCAAAAGGAACTGCAAAAACCTAAGTGCTATGAATAAATCATCAGAAAAACTAGATATTGGCTGTTCAAAAGGAATTTGAGTCCTTGGGTCCTCCAGCAAACTAAATTGTAACCACCTTTAAAATTCGATATGTGACAACCAATTAAGCAACTAAAGCATTGATTTTCAGTTATTGACTATTTTAAGTCACAATGAGAAATCAAAATTCCTGTGCCTAGGAAAGAATAAAACACTACTAAGATATAGTTTTCAAAACTTATAGAATACCTTTCATACATTCAAAATACATGTTAACTAGTACTTACATCATTGAGTCATTGCAAAGGAAATACATCCCTACTATTTCAGCTGGGGAAGCTGATGCTAAATGTACTCAATAGATACTCTAGGAGGAATTGAAGTGAAAAAAAGAGTGGAATTAGATATTAACAGCTAATTATCACTATCACTATCTTAAACATGACATGCTTCTTTCTAGCCAGTTAAACGGGCTACATGACACGACATATCAGTTTTAAGAAGCAAGCACAAGTCTGCAGATGAACTTTACAAAATGCAACAAACATCTTGAAGATAATCAAGCATGAGGAATAAACCTATTGACCACCTCCACAAAGTACTGCAAAGCAAAATAACAATGACTACTGAAAACTCTGTTTCCCTTGTCTGCTCAGCTGGGGTATGTGACTTGCATTAATGGCACGGGGAAGAATGTACTTGCACTCAGACCCTGGACTGACTGATGTCAAAGGAAGTTCAACCATTCATATTAATGGGGATCAGCATTTGGCTGAGGGAATGGAAGCCTCTCAGACCTCAGGGTCATGAATTGACAAGCTATCGAACATTTTCTCTGTAGTGCTGACCATCCTCCATCCCCACTGAGCTCAGCTGTCCAGACCCTTAGTCCCACTCCAGCTGCTTTGTGCTCCTCCTGAGGCACAGAAAGAGCTCATTACTGATTCTCTCTGTGTAATGTGCAATGCAGGCTGAGGTCTCACACCTCCCTTTCTAGGAAATGCAGAATAGTCACATTTCTCTGGACCCCGAGAAAAACACAGAAACATGCATGCAAACTGTGAGTTTTGTTATTCTGGAGATCTGTAATTGACTAAGCCATATGGTGACAGAGGTGCCATTAATGCCAAAAAAAAAAAAAAAAAAAAAAAAAGAAAAAAAACAAAGCCACTGAAAATATCACCTCAAAAGAACAAAGATGACTAATATCTTGTATTAAATTGCTATTGTCTCCCACCACAAATAAACTGGGAGGCTGCAAAAAGCAGTTTTTCTTGCAGATGGACTTTCTGGAAAAATACCTTTTCACAGCACTTCTTGACTAGTTTTAGAGCATCTATAAGCTCGTGGGTTGTAGTCTTGCTAATGATCAGCAAGCAGTAACTTCAGACAGCTGATACAAGTCTGTGGCTGATACTATCTGTCAAAACATTAAAATATGCAAAGAAAAACACTGCAGCAGAGTTTTGGTTTTCTTAACATCAAGTAGAGCAATTCTGGGAGTAAGGACAGTTATAATTTTCACCTTCATGATTAATCCTAATAATATTAAAAACAGCAATAATAACAACGATAACCAGAACGTTTTTTCCCAAAATTTTGGCAACGAAAATTCTTCCAGATGCAAGGTTCAATTTTATGGATGATAAGAAAGTCATCTGTTTCCAGTGACATTTACAAGTTATAACCGGGATCTGGTAGTCAAGACATGCAGAGTGAGTGAAATCAAAAAGCCCACTCAAGCCTTGGCATCTCTGTTTCTTTAGAGGCACCTCAGCCACATTCTTGTTTTCCAGAAGTGCTTGTGTAAACATTAAAAAACACAAGACAATAAAAAGATAAGAATCCAGCATGCAAAGCCAACCCTAACAAAGGATGAGACAAATGAAAAAAACAAGATTAAATAAATGCCTTATGTGCATAATAAATTTCAGTATCATGAGTCACTAGACTGACTCATGAACTATAACTTGACCATGCCTCTTTTAATTGCTCCACATAAGGATCCCCTTTCCCAAAAAGAAGACTATCTTTAACAGACATAGTGCTACAGCTGTGTTTTTCTTTATCAATAGTGTATGTGTACTGTAGTGCAATTTATGGAACTTAAGTTCTGCTACAGGTTTAGAAAGAAGCATGTAGAATGTAGGAGATACGCAGCTAGACCAAAAAATGTCTTCTGTATGTATGATGCCTGAAGGATTTTTTCTGCTTTTCTCCTGAATATTTCTTACACTGTTCCCTACATTCACAAGTATCAGCATGCATACTTGTGATGCTTTAGGTGATAGTTTAGCCTGGTTTCATGGTGTTTAGCAGGCCGGTAGACTAAACACCCCTGAAGCCACATAGAGTTAGAAGACCAAACACCCTGTTTTTCATGAGTCCTCAAGGTCTCCTAGTAGGACAGATTTTGTAAACTAGAAGTTAGCCTACCCAGGCCCCTTATTGGGCCCTCCTGGTAGATATGCTAATGTGTAGAGTCTTTAATTGTACACTCGATTGGGGGGACGAGGCTTTTGCGGCGTGTTCTACCTGGACGGCAGAAGCCATCGAATGGGATCCTATTAAAATACCGAGGTAAACAACCCCCAACCCTCTAACCGTGTCTGAGCCTTTATTTCCTAAGACCAGAAAGAGGCATCAGTCCTTAGAGAACTACCAGTAGAAATCACCACAAAAACAGTGAACATCTGCTCCTCACAGTAATGTCAGGTGCAATATAAAAGCTAAAATGGCAAGACTGCAAACCTATGCAGTCACTAACTGAGGAAGTAATCACATTTGATCTTCTTGCAGCATTAAAGTTGTCACTCAATTCTTTTTCCTTAGCAATATGGAACACAAAACACATTACTAATTTGCTAAACTTAAGCAGTTCTGGATTTTCTCCACCTACAATATTCATCTCCTGTTCCAGAAAAATCCTCTTACACAACACTCGTTACTTATATAAAAATGTTTGTAATGGCAAGACTGAAGGCTCATCCAGTCTAGTAGTCTCTCTAGAACAGTAAGAAGAATAATTATAGAACATTTATGTATGATATTTCCCCACCCTTAGTGCTCCCCCTCCCCTCCATCTATTTTCAGCTCAGAAGATTTCCTGAGCCTATTGTGGCCTGTCTATTTTGCAATCCCCAAGTAGATATCACTTTCAAGTACTCGTCCAGCACCCCTCTAAGCCCCTGTAAAATTCTTGCATCTGCAACACCATCTGGCAAACAATTTTATATGTCTGCTACCCAATGTGTGAAGGACCACTTCCAATACCAACAGTGCAATGTGATAATGTATTAATTCCCCCTCATACACCATCACCTTCATAATATTAGCCAGAAAGTAGATCCCACTGGGTAGTAAAAAAAAAGAAAATTTCGATTTAGTTGTGATGATCATCCAACTGTTTCAACACTAGCTGCATTACACATGCTACCTCATTATTTTATTTTGTATAATCGTCTCATGCAGTGAGTGGGAAATAAAGTGAAAATTGGTCAAGAGAAAGTTAAGAAGGGGATAGTAGTCATCAGTTCTAATGAGTGTTTGCTGCCAAAGAAAAATATCTTGCTATGGTCACTGCACAAGATGAGATCTAATATTTCACATCTAAATCCTTGGTGAGAATCCAGGACCAGCTTTGAACAAAGTAAGTTCAATTCCAAAGTATTTGCTAAGGCTGGTAAATACATGGGTGGGGCAAAACCAGAGGTGAGATGAGTTTAAGAGAAGCTCTTCAGGTTTCACAGCCATCAGTGGCTCAACACCAGCAGCAGAAGGGCTCCCACACATGAACTGGTGAATGCCTGCAGGCAGGTAGCATGGAAAAGGCATCCCAGCACTCAGCAGCTGGGAGCTCTGTCACTTCTCTCCTTGACAAGGCCCTTTGTCTCTCTCACACTGCAGTAAAATTCACTTTTAGTTTACTGAAATGGCCAGGTTTTCTCATATCCACAACTTTTACTCTAACAGACGTAGCATGGGGAAGAAGGGTTTTACTTTTGCACCAGCTCATGATGCATCTTCAAAATCTTCTGCTCTTAAAATTACTGAATAATTTAAGACATGGCTTTTAAGATTTATGCTACAAACTGACTATGAGGAAATAGTTATAAGCTCTATTAATCTTCATGTTCCAAGAAACACCATCTTGCAATACAGAACAGTAAAACTGTGAAGATTTATGCCTTCCATTGAAACATCTGGTCTTACCCACTCTTGGTGCCAGAATGGCAGACTGGATGAGCTGCTTGTTTATTCCAGCCAGGCGTTTCCTTGACTCCTGGACTTTATATTAAGACATGATGAACATCTTACTCCCACTGGAGAATTTTTACTCTCGTGAAGTCAATAGGTCAGAACTTGAAATTTACAGCTCATGAAAGGGAATCCTCCTTTCATTTTGTTAGATTCTAGTGCACCAGCAGACAAATATAAATACTTCAAACAATTGTACTTTATGTAGCCCATACCTGTGCTTCATACAGGCACAGGCATTAATTTAAAGGCCTGTTAGAACACAACTTCTTTAGCAACAGAGTGAATCATGAGAGGTAGGAAATATCCAACAGGGTTACATCTCACAGGACTTCAACAGTAAGCCCTATCTAAAAAGGTCCTTTCATTTTACAACAACAAAGTTTCCAATTCAGTATTATAAACTGTAATTATTGCACAGAATCAAATTAGTTCTATTTACTTCTTTAGAATTCAGAATCATTTCATTCTTTTTATTGTATCTATCAAAAGTCAAACTTCAAGTTAAGTTAGTATCTGCAGTGGATCACAATAATGCAAAGGCATTCCTGTCACTGCCTAATGAATTTCAGAATTGTTTCAAAAATTACACACATTTGAAAGTTTCATGACTTTATCAAAAATTAACATTGAAACAATGATGGAAAGCATTCCACTTCCTGAAAAAAAGTCCTCATTAGGATTTAAAACAGAAAAGTTAAACCATTTTTTTCAATTACAGCTACTTTTAAGACTTTCCAGAGGTAGCTACAGTTTGGCTTTAACCCTACTATTGCAAAGTGCCAGAAATACCAAATTCTAGTAGGGAAAATGTTGTGTGTGCACACATGGATGTGTTTGTCTACAGCCTTCATGAGCAACTGAAAAATATCATATACACACAGCAAATCCCATAATTAAAACTACTCTTATGCAGAAGAAATTTGTCTTTAAAGTAGAAAATAATGGAAGGACAGCAAAGATTTCTCAGTACTAAAACATAATGCTTCACTTAATGAGTAATCCCTGGAGCATATGGATGTTTACCTCACTCTGGGCAAGCTCAAGTGCATAGGCAGACAATTACAGTGCTTCAGCTGATGTATGATAACTTGTTAAGCTGCTGTAATGCAGTGGCATTCTTTCATGGCCTTACAGAGTGCATTTCTATATTTTCCTCCATGCCAATATAACTTTTGTCTTCACAAGATTAAATGGCTATAAAGATATCTGTATGCTCAAGGTTAAAACGCCTGAATCCAAATACACAAAGCCCTGGAAACTTAAAAACTGGAACCTCTACCTGCAGTCTCTCTGACTTTGGCAGGTACTGTGTCTGCATCCACTCTGCCTTCAGAAAAATAAAGTATTAGTACATTCAAAAAAAAAAAAAAGACAGGAGATTTTGCAATAGGAAAATCACAATACAATTTGGTTGCATTGTGTCTTACATGAATAATGGCTGGACAGCAGACTTATTTACATGACCCATTGAATACGGTTCAAAAAAAATTTAATATGTAGATACAGGCTGTAGATTAATAGTAAACGCTGGCAAATGGCTTCAGAGTGACTCCAAGTTTTGCTTTGGGAGAATGGCAAAAGGAGAAAATACATTGCTAAAGCCTCTCTTCCCACCACTTTTACACTGCTGCCTCCTGTCAGAGTGGAGGGCACAAAATTCTGAGACTGGTATTTGGCAAAAGCACAGCTTAAATTATATTAAAAAAAAAAAAAAAAGGAAAAAGATAATCTAATGGAACTGCTTTGGTCAATCATACACAGCCATTGAACACCCTTAGAGTGGTGAGTCTTCACTTCTCCATGAAATTTATGGCAGCTGAAGGCAGTACTTCAAACTATTAATTTTCTAGGCTTTTAGACACCATATAAAAATCTTATTCTTCCATTCCATACAACTGGACAAGAAAAGTTAAAATACAGAGATTATAAACTCTAATGCTTGGTAATATGTGAACTCTAGAGAAATGCCCACACATCTGTATTTCTTTCAATGTATTTGATCCAAAAATCTGGCTGTCCATGCAAAAGGAATTTTAAAGTGGTTTTAATGTGATTCTATTCATAACAATCTGAAGATATAAAAGATGGAAGATTCACAGAAAAGTAACCCATGCACACTAAGATACAGACATACACAGTATAGACAGATGTGCTTTGTTCCACAAGAAACTCTTGTGATTCACAGCACCTGAGTATGAATTTCCAAGTTACTATGAACTTGTATCTTAAATGTTAAAAATATAATACATTTAAGAAGTTTTCTTCCTTTCTTTTTACTCTTTTTTAAATGAAGTCAAAAGTAGCAAGCAATGGTCATCTATGTTTTAGTTGGCATATTTCACACAAGAGACCCCTGATAATAAACCATGGCTGAAATATCAAAATTCCTTCAAATACTTACCTCTGTTAATGATAACTGCAGCTGCACTCAAAATCTTCTGCCCTTGGTAGCATTTACATTCCCACAGGAATATAAATCTCCAGGTTTAAAAAAAGGTATTCACCTCAGGGCTCTGGAGAAACACACAGCTTTTTCATTTGATGCTGTGTAATAGTATTATTGAGTTAACATGATGAAATAGACTTGCTTTTTTTTCCCCTGAAGCTTATCTAGTCTCACATTATTAATCTGAAAACAAGCCAAAAGAAAAAAACAGCAAGAGAGATACAAAAAATTCAGAGCTCAAGTATGGTCATTTGGGCCACTGCACATCTTCAACAGAAGTAATTTAGTCGAAGACATAGGAATATTGAAAAAGAAGCATGATGAAAAAAGACTACTGAAAGCTGTTTCCTATCTGTTAGAGATCAAAGAGGATCAGAGCAAATATGAAATTGTCTTGTAGCTGAGGTAATCATGTACCTAATGATCTTGAAATGAAATGTTTAAAAATCTATATTTCTACCTTTCATTTTTAAAGGTGTGCATTTTAATCCCATGACTAATCCAACAATGCTAATCACAAAGCTGTAACATATAATTAAATTTAAAAACAAGATCTATTCCATTCTTGAACTGGAATTATTCCTTTCATCACAGTAAAGCCCTATTGTTTTTAAAACCTAGTGTCTATATTTATTTAATTTCATTCATAAGCCCCTGGTTATCACTGTAATTTTACTCATACGTAGGTTATCTAACATGCACTGCTACAGCTGTTTGAAGTGTATTTCCAAAACCAGAAAAGAAATAAGACCCAGAGACACATCACCACCTCTTGCAGAAATGTCACTCATGCTATGAATAAACCATAAGCTTAGGAAAACATCATCACCCAGCAAACAAACAGCATTTGCTGAAGCAAACACATGTGTCTGGAGCTGTGCTCCCGAGCTAATTGGAGGCAGATTCTCGTGCCGTGCCACAGGACGCTGTAGTTGAGAAACCCCTCAAGCTGCTCATGGAGAGTTCAGCACTGTGCAAGGGCAACTGCCAAATTCTGGGGCAGGAAGCATGGCCAGAAATCCCAAAATCCAGGCTAGGAAGCAATGCTGTCATCTGTCACGGACACCTCCAATAGGGCAAGGAAGGCAGCAAGGACAGGGACTCAGTGATGACGTTCAGGAAGCTGCCGTGAGCCACTGCAAGGAGGAACCCTGGTCTGGGGGATGGCTGGGAATGACAACAGGGACATGAAGGGTACGTGACACTAAGGGAGGATGATGACTCCTGAGCAAATGAGGCCAGCACCTGTTCCTGCAAGTGATGGCCCAAACCACCACTGCATCTGTGTTCAGCTGTGTCCCCCTGGGCTGGCGCAAGTCTGAGACAGGGATACCATGGAGACTGGGACAGGTCTTCCTCAAAACTGGAGGAACACTTAGATTACACTGAAATTATTCAGTATCTAAACAGCCAAAGTTGAATGGCAATAGGCATACCTGCAACTGGCAGACTGCCTTATCCATAAAACAATACCAAAATCAGCCACAGGACACTCAAAACCTCTGTGCTCATGTTAAGCACCTAATTCTAAAGTGATGCTGAATTTAGAAAGCTAGATGGCTATGACTCCCTGGTATATCCAAAGCCAGAGGGAAAAAAAAAAACAAAAAGCAAAAGAACAATGACAAAAATCAACAGAACTGAACTCTCAAAGAGCCTGTTCTACAAGCAAGTAATGAACTGATGGGTGCATTCGCTGGGATCTGGCCCAGCCTGATCTCCAAGTTGGAGAACAGAAAATTTCAAAACTCTGCAACAACCCTTCTCTTCTTTCCTATGTGTCGGACTAACCCTGACCTGGAGTGTATCTTCTAATTCAGCATTGTCCAACATATGGTTCCAAGCAGGATGTTGCCTGTAAAATGCTTATGCACTAATTCCACTAATTAGAGCATTCAAAATAAAAGCAGAGCTTTCCAAGGGGGACCAAAAGGCAGTGCTGCCTTTCTGACAGAGACATGCCATCAGCCACAGCCAAGGCTGGGAACTCATACATTACTGAGGTACTGAGCTCATCTGTCTCCACAAAAACTACGTGACCCCACCAGCCAAGCTGTGCGTACCTTTTTTACCCACCTGACAGTCCTGTTCAGCCCTGCTGGGCTGGACTTTGCAGAGCATCCCTGCAAGAAGCACCTGTAAAAGGAGGGGAAGGGAGGAACACTTTGGGCTTGGGAAAATAGGTTTAATAGAGTTGGAAACAGCTGAGATGATTACCCTGTGTGAACTGACTAAGGAACAATACCCAAACAAAAGACAGTCTGACACAACTGTCACAACAAAAGATGTCTGAAAGACATCTGACAAGGCAACATCTATTTTAAAAATCCTCAGGATATTAACTGCATATTTATGTTTTGTATTAAGAAGACTAAACATCATGAAAACAGCTGAATTTAGCACAAACAACAAGCCAATAAATACAATATTAGTGCTTTAAAATAATTAAATAACCATTTGTTCTTGCATTTATGTTGCTTCCAAATGCTGGAAGAATTCCTTCAAATAAACAAACAGTTAGGTTTTTGTTTTGTTTGGGGTTTTTTTTAATTTTTAAAGATTACATGTTGGCAGTAATTTAGGCAAATCTGGACATTGTTCCATTCATCTGAAGTGAAAAAAAGCGACACATCTATCACGTTGCATTTTCACTCTTCAGAAGCCAAAATGAGGGCCCTCCAGGGAACAAGAAGTTTAATTATAAACTATCACTGCACAACAAGATAGATTCTCGGACATTTCTCTGGAAACACATTCAATGCACTAAGCCAATATAATCTGCACTTTTTTTTTTTTTTAGGTTTTTTTTAGGTTTTTTTTAATGCAAGATCATTGCTCTTTTTTTGGTGTAAAAGGAAGTAGTCAGCAAAACAGTGATCAGTTAGAGACCTGAGAAGTTTGTTCTAAAATAATGTTCATAATACAGTTAGTGAGTCTTCAGAATCACAAGAACAGAAAAACAAAAGCAACTAATCAACAATCTATATGTTGTTTGAACAGTGCCTAAACTTGTGCTGTGTAATACTGAGAAAATCTGAAGCATAAAGTAAGAGTCATAGTGCAAAACCACACTGTAGTTTCCAGTTTCTACAGAGCTTTTTATAATTTTTGTATTAATTGTGAAAGCAGAAACGTCTGAATGAAAATCAGAATTACCCCTGTATTACTTTTTCCATTTTCATCCTCTTCATCAAGCAAAAGCAGGGAGTTTATTCCACAATCTCTAGTTAGAAATATTTCTTACTTGCACATGATAGCTGGTTCATTTCTTTCCACAGAAAATTACCCTAATAGGAATTTTGTCAATAAATGACATTTAAATTTTTTAAAAAATTGAAAGCAGTAGTAACCATTGTACAAGTCAGTGAGACTATTTCATAAGGCTGCATTTTGGATTTCCCTTGTGCAACAGAGAAGAAAATGAGTTATGTCAAGTAACACTGTCACCAAGGTCAAGCCCCACAGGAATCCCTATGAATTCCTTCTAAAATCCCGTGTAGATCTGTAAACTGTGATCTTACCCACCACACTGCTGAAGTGTGGAGCTTATTTTAAACAACTGCACACTGACAGCCCAACTCTGTTTTCACAAAGATGAGCTGGATCTCTACAAAGGCACGGAGCTGTGGCATCACACGAGAGGCGTCCATCAGGTAAATAGATGCTCCTGAGCAAATGAGTTGCAGAACTAAACATGAAAGCTTTGTTCTGAATCTAATTTAGAGAAATAAATTCTGAAGACCCACACATGACATTAAAAATGAAGACCAGTTTACCTTCTCTAAGACAGATGCCTACCTAGATCATATATATAAACTGGTATGAACACTATTACCCATGGTAATAGTATTGCCCATGTTCAATACCTTTGAAGGTTTTCAAGCCTCTTGAGATGATGCAATTTCTAAACATGATAGAATGAAGATGCTATTATTTTGCCTCAATAATGATGTTCAATACTTTAGAAAAGCTTAACAGTTGTGAACAGCAATTATCCAATTACTAATTCTCATTTTCCTTCTTCTTTTCCCAGCAATTAACTTTGTGAGTATCTCCACATTTTTGATGAAAGTAGAAGTGATTTATAACCAAGTCTCCACTATGGAGCTGTACCAGAGTAATGCAAAGAGGAATCTGTAAGGCGTGTGTTGGTGTGTGTCCACCGATTTTACTGAAGTTTCACTAATTAGGTAGAAAAGGATCATGATCGCCCTTTAATATTGGTGACATTTGTGGTCACCAGTACACAAATACTCGATTTCTTGTCTTAGTTCCAGTTGTAAATTCTTTTGACAGAAGAATTTGTGACATTCATTCAGATAATTTGAATCAAAGAAGAGTTTGTCTGCAGTTACTTTAATGTAAAAATATTTGATAATATCACTAAGGCTCAGACTCACCTCCATTCAATTCAGGTACCTGAAAAATAGAAGGTGGCAGCATGGTCACTTGAAGCTACACACAGAACCAGCAGAGAGGAAAAGCAACCCCTGGCAAGTGAAACTACCAACCTGAGCTGCTCAGTGCCTTCTCATTACTCTATTTAAGGTTCAGATTCTAGATGGGAGGAAAAATGTAAGTTTATGCTGATACTTGTTCATATATTTCACTATACCCACACCAAATAAATGCTTCCAAAGCCAACAGAAGCATTACTGCAACAATTTCTTCTGCTTCTCCAGCTTCAAATCTACATGTAGTTACTCCCTACATAATGCCCTTTGCTGAACCATCACAAACACCCCTGACATATCTGAGCATGGTCCTCTGCTGTAGGAAGCAAAGAACCCCTCCAATAATTGTGTAATAGGTCCTTATCCTCCTGCTGCCATGACAGAAAAGTGTATCAGTGATGCTAGGTGTGAATGTCCTTACTCTGTTCTCACTTGAGAGGAAATTAATGATAATGTCAGTTTGTACAACACGGATTCCATCGCAAATTAACTGAGAAGATTACATGGCCAAGAACTGAAAAGCTGCAAAAATTACAGCTGCCATGAATGGGATGGAAAACAAGGTGATCCTGCCTCTTACAATAAAACTGTGAAGCAGAGAAATAATAAAGGCAATGTTTAACTTAGCTCATTTAAAAATAACAAGACAATGTTTCTCTTTCCTTGGTGTCTTTCTCAATCAGTGTCCACCCTCTGCAGGAACAACTAAGGAGTCCGTGCTTTCTGATTTGCATGACTGCATGATCACAAAGTGCAGCCTAGTGCACATACATTACAGAGAGTGAAGGGATGAAGTGCAGACAGTGATCTTGGGGTGCTGATAATGAAAGCACTTGTCAGTTTCCAATGAAGGTGAGCATGTCTGCAAATCACTGAAACCTGATAGATCTACATGCCTAGTGATTTATTAGTAGTAGTAGTAGTAGTATTCAAAATAAAAAAAAAGTTTTATTCAATTATCTATACAGATAAACCCTCTATATTCAAGCAGTTACAAGAGGCTAGATTAGTCCTGTATACTATTGAGGGTTCTACCCCTGCCTACTCTTGTCTTCCAAAGTATCAGTGCTCTGAGCAGTTGTCAAAGAACCAGACTAGACAACAGAATTGCCATGTCAGGTACCACAAGTCTTCTGAAAAAGTGGCAGAATATTGCCATCCAGGATATACAGGAAATGGGATGGGGAACATGTCCCAGTCCTAGACTAGAAACTGAAGGCAAAAAAAGAAAAATCTCACTTTTTCTTTCTCCCAACCCTTTTCATTTACAAAATTTGTAATTATGTTCTTTTTATAAACATACATTTGCAAATGTAACTGAAATAAACTGATTCAAGGAACTGAAAACGTATCACTACTGTTTTTTTAAAAGCTCATATTAGTCAAACCATCCAACTCGCTTGTGATACTACTTCTGTCACTGAAGTTTGGGTAAAGAGCAGAGCAGCTTTCTCCTGGAAGGTCCCAGGACATTTCACTTAATCTTCTGCCTCCCACCCTGGGTCTCACTCACATATTTCAGTTTGTCTCCTTGTGTGGCCATACTGGGAGCATTCTCAAGCTAAACCCACAGGAAAGAAACAGAGAAGAACAGGAACTCTGCAAGAGCCTGCCTGGACAGATTGAATAATGCTCCCAATTTGTTAAGATGACTGAACTTCCCCAGTGTTATTCTTTTATCATTCCTTTGAAATCATAACTTAATACTTTTATTCTCTGTGAACCAGTACACTAAACACAGTTACTTATTGGTGAAGTATTAGAAAAACATTATTGAAAATATATAATAATAATGTCAATGTACTGACACATGCTCATGACTATTGTTATAAATACCTTTTGGGAAAGCCATATCGAATTTATAAAATTTAGCTTTAACCAAGGCCCAAAATTCAGGGCTCTGTTAAACACATTCGACCGGAATCTTTCTGAGTGTCCATGTGAAGAAAGTCTAGGCTTTCAAAACAGACTGAGCCTGGCCATAACACAACAGGATCAGAGACATACTTCTCCTGCAAGGAAAAGCACTTCAAACACCAGGCTGCCAGTCTGTCAGCACTTATCACTCAGTGGGTTATACTATCTTTGTAGCAGATTCCCCTTCCAAACTTATACTTCATCACACTCCTGACCTTGCCGCACGTGGCCCCTTCAGCAGAGTTCAAGTCTGCCCCCATGTAAGACAAGGAAAGTTTATTCATCACTTCTCATTATCATCCCAGAAACTTCTTCACTGTAAGCCAAAATTATTTACTCTGCTGCTTTGGGGGCGTTCATTGAGAAGGAAGAGATGAAGGAAAGTCTAACCAAGAAAGTGTTACGCTGCAAAGAAATGAGCAAAAATCTGCCCTTCCAGAAGTAAATGATTGCTTCTGCTCTTGTTTGGTGAGCAAATTTCCATCCAAAAATGAGATGGAAACTGAGGTGGCCAAACCATTTTGTGCTCCAGCTAATACAGTGTTTCAGATCAAGAAAAACAGGCAAGGCTGCATCACTCTGGCCTGCCTCGTATGGACTCTTTTTTTTCCTCTGAAACATTCCATTTGCTGTTCAAGCCAAGACAAGAAAAGAAACATTTTTAACCTTAAGGGTCTGACATAAGCCTACAAAATTAAATAGCCAGGACTGAAGTGAGGCAGGTTTTACAGTTCTTAAGAGGCTATCCTTTGTTCCTTCTTTAACAGTACATTATAGCCAGGGAAAACTCTGCAAGCTGAAAGCAAACAGGCAAGAGCAGCTTCAACTGCCTTTATTTGAACTGAAATCTATGCAGGTCAGGACCACATGGTACTAAATACTCTACTAATAAAGAGCAAGTAACAATACCTTCCCTGATGAGCTTACATCTAGGAAGATAAAACAAACAGAAGATGGGTGGAGGAAAGGTCTGTGCAATTACAGGAATATGGTACAGTCACCCCTAGAGCTGCTCGGACTTGAGCTTCCAGACCCCAAGTCTAAGTTTGGAGCAATAAAGAAAATGTGCCAGACAGTATTTGCAGAATCTGAGACAAAGCAGCTTGGCACAGCTTCCGTCTATACAGCTAAGCACTCATTCCCTTCCAAACCAAGTGGTCTCATCCATATTGTCTCCTGGGAACCCTTGCATCCCCTCAGCTTACAATCAGGCAGTTTGGAAATGTTCTAGCTGACAAGAGCAAAAACCAGTCCAGTGAACACACTAACAAACATCACAGGCCAGTGCAGGCCAACACAGTCTCCTGACCTTGTTTAACTTGCAAATACAGACGTGACTCATCTGTCTCCCCTGTGATCAGCTTCAGAGTCCCTGCACCCACAAGGGAAACGTGCCACTAAAGCCATCAGCCAGTGAAAGAGCCAGCAAAACATCCCATCAAGTTCTGGCACTTAAAAAATACTGCCTTTCATTGTGTAATTCCTGTGGAAAATCCAAGACGTGGCAAAACCTTGCAAAATACTCCAACAGTGTGAATACACATCAGAATCAGGCTAACACAGCCATCAGGCAGAAACTGAAAAAGGAACGGGATTCTAGGTTTTATTACTGTGTGGACAGATAAAT
Organism: Eopsaltria australis; assembly: GCA_034509425.1. Classification (NCBI taxonomy): domain Eukaryota; kingdom Metazoa; phylum Chordata; class Aves; order Passeriformes; family Petroicidae; genus Eopsaltria; species Eopsaltria australis. The sequence goes on from JAVTVJ010000826.1 coordinate 293,357, forward strand.
TACAGGTGAACTCTTTGGAAATGTAACTATTTTTTTTTTTTTTTAAGGCAGTGCTAGGCTAAGATATCAGCTGGTTTTTTATGATCACTGAAGCCATTTTCAGAAAAGCTCTGACAAAACTGGAAAGAAACAGCAGAAAGCTGATATCCACTACACTGCACACCAGTGTCCTCCTACAAGGTGCTGCTGGTTTCAGAGCAGAAGTTCACCACCTTCTTCACTGAGATGTGCTCGCTTCACCTCCCATGAGACACCAACCTCAAAAAAGAAGGGATAAAAGCCATGCAGGCAGCACTGTGACAGGGGGACAGTGCTTGTCACAGCCCTCATGCCACATGTCACCACCTCTTCCCTTCTGTCAGAGGACCATTCACAGAGTCTGTCTCAGCTGCAGTCAGCACTGGCTGATTTATTATAAACACCTGACATTCAGTGCTGCTGTGCTCGCTGGAAATGGACCTGCAGGACGGAGGACAGAAGGCTTACGATGAAATGAGAGTGAAAATGGGAAATACCCTTTTAAAATGGCAGGGTTACAGACATGTCATGAGTCTCTTGTTCTCTTCCACCACCTCAGAAAAAGGGATTAATAACTGATCAGTTAAGAAACTAGCAAAATTACTGCCAGCATCTCTCGTCACATTCAGATGAGATGCCTAATTTATTTATTTTTTAATTCATTCATGTGAAAGAAAAACAAAACAAAAAAACAAACAAACAAAAAGAAAATCAGCATGGATCTTGGAAGGAAGAATTTCAGGAAGTATTTTATGTCAAAGAACAGCCCTTCTGCCAACCAGCTGTTGGGGTTTCTTTAACAATTTTTGAGAGTTGAGCTTCTGCAATTTCTTTTCTTTTTTCCATTCCAGGAGCCTTGGGGATGTCCCTCTTCTAATTTTGAGCCCACTCACGAGCTGGGAATTCTTTTCCCAATGTGTGAGTGTGAATGATATGAATGGAGACTGCACAACAGCTTGCCTCTTCTCCTGCCGCTTGCTATTTGCCTAACTCTTCCTGAAAGCAATGGTAGAAACCTTTTCATGGGTTTATTTGCATCTGTGGAAACCAAAGACTCAACCTCCCTACATGTATTTATAAAGACTTTGGCAGAACACAAGGACTCTGTTTAGTATGAAGAAACCAAAACCAGGAGCCACCAGTGATACAGAAAGGAGTCTCACTTGCACAGTTCTTGGCACTTGCACCTCCAGGGATGCTTTAAATGGAAAAGGACTTATACAAAATGATCTATCAAATTTAAGTGGATCAATGGTTTCAAAATGCTCTCAATTTCTCTTGAAAAGCATCTGAGAGTTGGTGCTACAGATCAAAAGCTTTGCTCTCACAAGAAATGTACCCTCAGTGGCCACGGACTTGTCCATTTCCACCTTCCAAACCCCCCTCAGCAATCCATCAAACTGATTGCAAGGAACTATTAATTACCTCTAACTGTGTGAGAGCAAATCACTTCACCTTCATGACTCCAAGCTGAATGAGAAGAGTCACACCTTATTTCTGAGGTATACCTATGGTCTCTAACACACTTGCTAATTCCTTTCATCAGTTTCGACTCACACTCTTTGTACACAGCAAGTAGTCTAGTGAGGCTGTGAGTGCAGATGAACTTCAGCAGTGCAGGTGATGATAGTAACTCCTTTTGTTGTGTATTGCACTTGCAGACCTCTAAAGCTGTCTGCATCACTTAGTTAAGCTGTTCTGCTTAGTGAAATCCTACCTAGTGAAACAAGAGCAGTTAGTGCTGTGTCACAAGAGAAGAAACTTCTGCAAATGCCCGGGCTATTCCAGTTATTGTTGCAGCTGAAATTTGGTCTGACTGCTTCACTACCAAATGTTTGGTTGCTTTTTTGCTATTAAATCTTGGAAAGCCTCCAAAATAAAAAGAATAAAATCCTGAACATCACAAAAGATGTGTTCTTCCACATACTTGTAGATCATCTTTGGCTCACTTCCTGGTTTCAGCAATTACAGCATTCCCCCAAGCTCCCTGCACACTGCCCACAGATACAAGGCTTTGTATGATCTGTCATTTAATACAGAAAACTGCAGCAAGTTAGTGCAGGAGCCCTATGGTAGACAGTAGGGCAATTCAATACTAAAGCACTGTCAGGTCTCTGTATGGTTTTCTTGATCGATGTTACACTGCTGATCTATTTTTGTCTATTATTTACACTGGGACAGTGCCTGGAGGCCCCAGCCAGGGCAGGACCCCATAGTCCTGCACACACTATCAAGGAGGATGCAAGGGCCTCTCCTCCTTGCAGCTTGAAGTTTAAATACAGACTGAATGAGACCAGATGGGGAAAATAGTCAGAGGGAGGAAAAAGTGAGACAGTTGTTAAGAGTAGCAGGCAGAGCACAACACCTACTTGGCAATACACAGGCAATGCACAGCTCCTGTCACTGCTGTCTGTTTTCTCTCTGTCCTCGGTATCACGGTTTTACAACCTGCAGTGGCCTATGGACAAACACACACGGAGTCATCCTCTGCATGTCTGAAGCTCTGGGCACTTGTAAACATCTTTCACTGCCCACTGAATCAGGGCACAAAGTGGGTGATGTGAAATCACAGGTTTGGAGTGACCCACGGGAGGATTATGACTTTGGGGTGACAAGGGAGCCAGAAGGCAGTTCATCTCAGTGCCATTCACATAATCTGTGTCTTTATTCCCTTACACACTGGAAATGTAGAATATTGCCTGCAGCAGGAACAGACAAGAATCCTCATGGTGTCCAGGAACACAAGTCTTAATTCAAGCCCAGGCTGTCCAGGGAACCAGCAATGGGGTGCACCTCCCACCTAACCCACTAAGTCTCACTTTGGTTGAATATGGGCTTTTAAGCTCATAGCCTTGTGACCCAAATGCATTTCTTAAATTCTGGAGTACTTACTTCATGTCCTGATCAGAGTCAGGACTGCTTTCCACACAGATAAAATCCCCACTGTGTTTAGGTTCTCTGTGCAAACCTTGAATCTCCCTCTAAGTTCTTAGGACTGTTCAGCTCTGATTTCCAAAGCAATAGTGTTGGGTCTGCAAGGTCAAGTAAAATCAACAAACATAAATTCCTGCAAACACTTCCAAATTGAGCAGATTTTAGACATTCCCAAGCATGAGCCTAGTCCATTATCATACTGGGAATCCACAGGCTCTCTGACACCAGGTCCCTGTCCTTGAAGTGACTGACTGCTCTCACATCCCTGTCTCTTCATCACTGGATGAGCCAGAGGACAAGGACTGAATAGCAAAGGGACTCTCCCCTTCCCTGCAGAGCCAGGCAAGCAGGGAAGTGACAAGCTGTTGTGAGAGAAGTCACATTCCAGCTGTGTGAAGGTGAGCTCTGGAGAGGCTGGAGGTGGGAGCTACCAAAACAAGAGGGACAAAGCCTGAAAGCAGCCCTCTTCTTTCAAGAGTCAAAATTAAAAAGAGTAAACTATTCACAAAGCCACTAAGGGTAATGAGTGTAATAGAACAAGTACTCTGACACTGAGTCACACCAACAACAGGATAAACTAATTAAGCTCCTCTTTCTGTGAGGTGAGAACTTGTGCCACTGTATGGGTCAGCAGAGACCTCAGATAGGTAATCTTGGTCTTCCTCATGGATCTGTGTTCCCTACCTTTCCCCCAGATCCCCACCATCCCACAGATGCTTTACACATGGACCTCCAGTGGCACCCATAGAAGCTCTCAAAATTTTCATAACTCTTCTCTGAGTAACTTTGATTTTCCCATATTTTTTTCTTTAAATTCCCAATGTCCATAACTGCATTTCCTCTGAGGATCAGTCCTTTTCAAGGAGACAGCTACCACCTAGAGCTAACACAGTATTTCCAACTACTTAGGCTGTTGTATGAAAACAAGAGACATCAGAAGCAGGTTGGCAAAAGGGCTCAGCTCCCATTCTGTTATTAAGGTCTGGATTTTCAAGTGTAGTGTTCAGTAACATGGCACATGTAGGCTGTACATGATACAACATTTTTAGCAACACATAGCACAGTAGCACTTCCTGAGATGTTGCTAGTCTGTGCAAGTACTGCTTCAAGGAAACAGGAGAAATGGGAGCTCTATTGTGTTGTTAGATATTAATAAAATATTTCCTGAATGTTTTTACAAGAAATTAAAGGAAGAAAACACAAGTTCTTTGAGGTGCTTTCTCTAATTGTTTCAAAAGAACATTTCAGCAAACACATTCAATTAAGACATTTTTTCCCTCTTAAAATCAAGCTGAGTTGATTTTATTTGATCCTTATATTCTTAAGATAACACTCATCTTGCCTAATTTCAACCATCTAAAATTCAGGCATTGTCTTGGCTCCCTCCAGAGAGGATGGAGACAGGCACTGCCAGGGTGAATTCATCCCCTGGCTCAGATACTGCACTGCCCCTGGGAGCACCTCATCTTGTACAGAGAACAGAGGAAGATTAGGTGACCATCTCACACTTCAGACAAGTGAAATAAATCCCATCTTAATTACCTTTTCCACTCACTGTACTTGCATTGTTACAATACCTGAACATCTGTACTGTCCAAACCTGCAGTTCTCACACTCTTTCTATGATAAATGGTAATTTTTACTCATCTACAGACACATACAGCTGAGGCAGGTAGAGGCCAAGTTCTAGACCTGCAAAGGTATTTAACAAGTTAATTGTCTAAAATAGGTGTTTTTCAGTCAGCTGACAAATATTCAGTGATGTAGACAAAGAAGTGGTAGTGGGGTGCCCGTAGGAATTTGCTAGGATCTAAGCAGAAATGACTTGCCTAAGGATGTATGTCATGGAATTCACCCCAGGTCTCCTGAGCTGCTGTCCTAACCTTTGGAATGCCCTTAACATCAAGCAAATCCTCTGCTGCTTTTTGAATAAAACTTTTGAAGTATTTACAGTCATGTCTTCTTCTTTGGCAAACTCTAACAAGCTATGCACGCTCAAAGCCTTTCATTCTTCCTCATAAATCAAACCTGACTCCAAGCCTCTCTTCTCACTTTTATTGGTCTTTTCTAAGCTACCCTTAGATCTTAACTTAGCAGTAAGAGCACAGTGAGGCCAAAAATCCAGGATATTTTAGGTGTTACTGTGATACAACTAAATACAGCACAGAGTTGGATCTTGCACTAAAATCAGTGACAATAACTGCATTTACTTCACAGTCCTACTCTGGTATGCAGCATCTGAGCACTCTGCATCACAGCACAGTGCACTGACATCATGTCTCTTGCACTTAGAGAAGTAACTGACCAAGACCTCAAAGTTTAAATACTTAGGGCATGTCAACACAAGAGTCCAGACACAGTAAGATGTGAATAAGCAGCACACTGCCTGCTCTGCAATCACATCACACACAAGTGTGTATTAGAAGGAAGCAACTTACGTAATGTGGAAGCAACTTACTTCATTTGAAGAACAGCCTTAGGACACACACCCTGTGACAGGCCATGCAGAGTCAGTGTGAGAAGATACCACTCTGCTCACTGTTATTCCAGTTGAACAGCAGCTGACCCCCACATGTAGACAAACTTTATCAGCCCAGAGCAGGCTCCAGCACTGGGTGATATGTGCTGCCTCCAATAATCTTGGGGAGAACTGCTGAATGCTGAGCATGTCCTCTGACTTGCCTGGAACTTGTACCTGGCTTGCAATATGGGTCAATTTATAAAACAGGCCCTGTTCCTTTCATCTGGGAAGATTTCTTTTGGAAATTATCTCATTAAAGGCAAATAGAAAAGCAAGTTTCTGTAGGGAGAGGGAGATGTCAGCCCCATAGTATCCAAACAAATGACAAGATAAGAACACTATTTCTGGTACTAAACAAGTGCAGTCCTCCCTCTGTAGGATGGCTGCCTTGATCCCTGACTAATTAAAACAATCCTATATCAACCTTGAATTATCATCAAAGTCTAACCATGTTTTACTTTCAGAAACCATAAGCACAGAGTATAGACAGCTTGTGGGAAGCATACAGGTAAAGTATCATGCATCTTTCAAGAAAGATATGGAAATAATTATAAAACATTTTCCAGCTTCATACTATTAGAGGGGTATTTGATCATCTCCTGTATTAACAACACCCCCAAAACCTTACACAGTTACCCTTATATTGAATCTAGAATCTTGTTTATGGACTAGCTCTTACTGTCCAAATAGGATTCAGTTTCTGGGGATATCAAGAAAACAAAATTCTGCAATATCCTTTGCAAGGAACTGCCTTGTCTGTCTTCTGAAACAGAAAAAGTCAAATCTCCTACACCAATATGAGAAAATTCTGCCCCATCACCCAGCTTCAGAACAAGGAAACATGTGTGTTCTGTGTCAGGGTTTCCAATCTGTGTCTTGCAAACCACCAGAGCAACAAGTTACTTCAGAGTTTTACACACACCAGAGAATCCCATGCAGAACTGTATCTTTGTAGGGGAATGAAGAGTTAAGTGCTTAGGCAGCAAACACTGCCAAAAACTCAAATGCCTATTTTGGGACTTTCTCCCAGCCAAGCAGAAAACCAGGAGGTAGAAATGACAGCTACACAAGAAAAGACACACATGGGACTGAGGTCACATCTTCAACTTGAGATGTCCAAAAAGAACTCTGAGCAATTGCTGCAGCCTCCACAGCATAGCTGGGTTTTCCTTCTCAGCAGTGGCACACACAGGCTAAGCCTAGGAAGATTTCCATAATATAATTCAGCTCAGATCAAATCCCATCAGTGAGATCTAGTAAAACAAGTTGGAAAAAAGCTACTGATCTCCTACAAGAAAACACTGGAGCCCCTGACAGAGGATCCTGAATCCACCTGAACACAAGGCCCACAGAGTCCTGGTGGCTCTTCAGCACAAACTGTTTCCTCATTGTCAATCACTAATTTCTTCATCCTCCATCAGCACCTTCTCAACTTTTCTAACTGCTTCTGCTCACACCTCTCCTCCCATGTGGCTCAAACCAGAATGAAGAGAGTCAGCACAATTTAAACAGGCTCATGCTTTCCAAGCACCAAATCAGTATTTCGCTGAGAAAAGAATGAAAACAAATTGTACACTGCCTACTGCAAGGCCTTGTGAGATTCCCCCAGGGCCACCACAACACACCACTGTAATCTCTGCTGATGCTGCACCAAAGATAACAATGCTGTTTATTATCAAAGCCACTGTGTCCCAGTTATTCTGGCCTTACACAAGTATTTCTCTTATAAAGATGAGTGCACCACTTTATAGATTGGCTAACAGTTTATCTTGGGATGTCAAATCCCACTTTCCATTGTGTCATGTTGAATTCCTGGATGGAAAATAAAACACAACAAATCCACACACATTCCAAAATGCTTTTCTCACATCACTTCAGTGGCATTTACCTTGTTTGTAGGGAAAGGAAGGAAGGAAAGCACAGAAAGGATGGAAAGTACTTTTTTTTTTTTCTAACATCATTTTCTAGAACAGATTTCATTACCCATAAATAATGGTGGTAACCTAGGATAAAAATAGAAATAAAGCCTGTCTTCACTAAGAAAATGACTATCCATATTTCATCACTGACCAACTGCAGAACAGCTGTGCCTGTGATATCAATGTTCTCACAAAGGAATTTCTACCATTGTCGTGAAAACCTGGCACAAGATCCAAAATCTGTCTGAATTCTCTCCCTGTAACAGTTTAACACCCCACATGTCAGATTGCTAGAGTAGAATACCCCTGGGGACTGAGAGATTTTCATCATGTCAGGACCATTTCTGGGAATTGACAGGATACAGGAAAACTCTGCCTGAAGCTTTTACAAAAGCACAAGAGTTTAACTGTAGGACGGAGATGAATTTTCAGAGGAGAGTTTGGAAGCAGGAGCAGCTTGTCTTGTTTCCTGAAACCACCTGGAGAACTGCTGCTGCTAAAAGGTGAGGATGGTCAATTCCTGCTAGGAAAGACCAAGCCCTTGTGCCACAGGACATGCTGGCAATAGCACAGACCCAGCACAATGGAAAAAAACAAGGATTAATCACACACAATCTCACCTTGGCTTTTAAACAGAATACAACAATTGCATTCTGTGTTTGTTTTTCTTCTCTTGCTTTGAAAGCAGATGTTTGGGATTGAGACAAACTCCCTGCACTGTTTGCTGCACACACCTTCTGCTGTTCTGTCAGGCTGTGAAAAGCTAGAGGAATTGGCACTGGAGCTTTCAGTAGTGTATTGTGTCTCAATATTCATTCCTCATCCTTACACATCAATGTGCAACAGCAACAAATAGAAAAAAACCAATCCTTCCATCATTCCATCACTTTAAAAGCCAAAGCACACTAACTCATCTTTCACCAAGTAGGAAGGATTTGATTTTAAGTACCATTGAGGAGATAACTGTCTGTGTTACGAGTTTCATAATGGTGCTCGTGTTGCCATTTAGGAAAGTAATGAGCTGTAGCAAAGTCACAGGAAGCAAAGGACACAGGAGCTTCAATCTCCTGAGGACAGCAGAGCAATTTATCTGTACTTAGAACTGTAAAACTCTTCAGGGAAAGAAAAAAAAAAAACCAACTAAAAAACCAAATCACAGACATGTGAACTTGCAGACAGATACCTTAAGAAAATCAGCTCATTTCCCCCTTCACAAAAACTTTATTATGTGAGTTTAATCAATCTTCAGCCTAAGCAGTTTATAATTATTTTATCTAAGGACAGAAAATCTTTCCATGTAAAAACTCCCTTAACTTCACTGGAAGTGGCACAGGTTGTTGGGATGTTGTACTGGGGAAGGTATTTCTTTGCCATAAATCCATTTTTTACTTTTTTTTCAAGCTGAGGTAGCTTTATGACATGAAATATATCTGCTTTTTGTAGATGTCACTAGAGGACTCCAAACACTGAATCGTAACTCCAAAACAAACCTGTACACTGCAAACAGTATTACCCAGGACATTCATCTTAAAAAGACAGACAGCACAAAGAATCACTCCTAAATGCACCTTTTCTTTTCCCTAGAAAGAGCACCTAAAAGACCCTTGGGCCTGATCAATGTTAGTAACTCCCTGAGATGCACCAATTTCCTCAGTTAGGTGGGGGTGACATTCCAAAAATTACATCAAGTCAGCTTTTTCTTAAAGCCTTTAAAGCTTTGAGGTCAATTTGCAGAATAAATTCAGTCTTAAAATAAACACCTTGGATTTCATGAGGTCTGAGAAAACCTCACTTCTGACAAGATTACAGATTGTATAAGACATCAGATCAACTGACCACAATGATTCAGGCTGTAGTTATGTAAAACATCCTTGCCCATTAAAATAGTTTTAGGCAAAAGATCAGATTAATAACAGAGATTTATGATATCAACTGACTCTTCAGTCAGCCAAGTTCAGCCTTAAACACCAGGATGGAACTGTCTTTTGCTGTTTCCAGGCTTTGCATGTAGCCAAACCTGCCCACAGCACCTGGGCCATGGGATGCACACCCAACAGAGCTGTGACTGCCCAGTGCCTCTGGTGCTCAGAAACAGGCACTGCTCACCTGCAAAGCTGGGTGGGCTCCAGGTCTCCCACAGACTGGGAGGAGAACAACACCTTTCACCCAGCGGCCCCAGGGTTAGCGTATTTCTTTGGGAATAGGTAGGATTGGTCTCCTTATGATGAATTCAGTGGTGTAGCTCAGTATCAGGTAGGAAATACCAACACTGATAGCAAAGTATTAATTGGGTTAGATCCAGTAATAGAAGTCTTATCCCTGGAAGATGGTGCAGCAACTATGCCACAGTCTCTTTCTGCTGGGCCTGACAACAGAGCACTCAAAAATGTGGAACTGAGGTGGCTGAGAAAGCTACGCTCCCTAACACCAGCAACACCACTGCTCTGACCCACAGCTGGAAAACTGCCCTTCCAGGTCACCTCAGCACCTGAGCCACTGAAATATGTGCCAAAGATTCTACAATTTAGGGGTTTTTTTAAATATTGGCAGGAGTATAAGACTGACCCTACCCCTATCTGTCTGCTGGGAGAGCTCATTGCTGAGGATCCCAAATGAGTCCCATGGCAGGGGGCTTGGAACTTGATGATCTTCAAGGTCCCTTCCAACCCAAACTATTTAATGATCATATTATATCTGACAGGCCCCTCCCAATGCTACTGAAACACAGCTAATAAATTAATAAAAGCTTCTCTGAATGAGAAAAGGTCCACTGCTTGCAACTAATGACTACATAAACACAAGTGACAAATTTGTTCCTGCGTCTTCTCTGATTTCTATTGAACAAAAATGGATCTTCAGAGAGACATAACACGTGATCGCTCTATTAGCAGGACATAGTATAGTAGCAGCTTTGAAAATTTATGTTCTTAATGAAGGTTTTCAAGCACCTGCTTAAAAAAAGGAAATAACACATGAAATTAAGTATTTATTTAAAGGTAATTTATACGCAGGTGGAACCTTTCTCTCACAAGTCAAGAGACTGGATATGGGAATGCTGCAATCTGCAAAGCTCCAGATTCTGATAGTGCAGAGAGCTTTACGTTTACAGCTGGTTCTTACTGTAAATCCTGGAGAAAAGGAACTGCACTTGCAACAGCCTATTACTACTTGTCATTGCCCTTTATTTTATTTCCCTCTCTCAAAGTGGAGCTCTCTGGATACCCAAGGATGTTATGAGCATTTTTCCTTTATTACACTGTTCTAAAGCCTTTCAGTATAAGTCTTCATAAAACCTCACACATATGCATTATAAAGTTACAGGAATAAGTTCCATATGAAAAATTCATCATATTTCTTCCTACTATTTTTTAGCAGAGATTCTGACATTAAGCATGAGATCAACAGACATTGTTTTAATTCTACACTGTGGAAGGGGAAAAAAAATCAACTTTTTGCTTTTGGTTAAGAGAGAATTTTTTACATACTCCCTCTTTGCACTCTCTCCCTTGCAAAACCAAAAAAGGATTTTAGACGGACAAAAAGTAACCACAATTATATGGAGTGTGTCATTGATAAATTCCAGGGGAATACAACAAACTAGGTAGGCACATACCATTAGATCTAGCTGTTCAAAATCTTAAAATTCTAGCCAAGATTAAGCTGGAATATTTGACCACACCAGCCCTCAGGACTGTACTTAACTTTTAAAAGGCTCAATCTCACTCTAGGCTTAGACTTTAGGAAAGTAGAGAGCATTTTACACAGCAGCCTATCTTTAAACACGTGCTTAAGTCTCTTGAAGTCACTAAGTACACACAGACTGAGAACAGACCCAAGTCTTTCCTTTTTTGACAGCCTTACTTTTGTATCATTTTAGTTAATCCTAGGCTTTCTGTTCCCAGTGCATTTAGGCGTGAGTTATGCTGACACAAGATGAGATCAGACTTGGTGCTGCAGTGTCTTCAGGAATTTTGGAAGAGGATGTTCCAGGAAAATTGGTAACTTCTCTTCTGCCCACCCCCTTGGAGAAAAAAAAAAAGAAAGCAACAACCCAGCACGTCACTGGAGTATGTTTAGATGGTACAGAGGTTTTAGCCTCTCTTCTGCTGCATGACATCTGCTTCCTGCAAGTCTCCTGATTCCCTGACCAACTAAATTGGAAACAGTTTAATTATGGTTATTTATTTTACTTTTAAACTGACCACATTATAAGAAAAAGCTCACACAACCCTTCTGTTTATAGTAGCACAGGAAGAAAAATATGCAAAGATGTACAAAAAAGGATAAGTGTTACTGAAAGCTGAGTAATGCACACAGTGTGAAATTCATGCAGTGCAGAAAGTCCCCATGGGTTACAGGTCTCCATGCACATATAAGCTCTAAAGCATGAATTTGTCTTCAGCCATATATATTCTGAGCCCTTTAGTATTTGCCCTGAAAATTAAGTTTGAAAATAAATGCCTCTAATGTCCTGTGCTTAGTCTGACCAGGGAAACAATTAGGTAAAGTCTCAGGTACCAGCAGAGCTCTGAACATTAATCACATTTTCCAGTTACGCTGTGGGGAAGTGCAATGACTTAGTTAAGGCCAGTTTAATGTCCCAGGCTCAAACTACCACACCCATCACACTGATAGTCAACTGAGTCAGTGATTCAGCCCAGATGGGAATCCAGGTTCTTCATGGCTTACTGTTATCTCTTCTGCCCATCAGGTTATGTGACTTCCATAAATTATTTTGCAGTTCCCGTTTAAAGAAAATAAGTCCACATGATGCTAAGTGCTGCCTCCCAGCTGTAATGCAAAGTGGAATTTTGGACCACAGCGCTGCTTCCTGACTCATCCTGGATCCCCTCCAGGTGACGTTGGATCCATCTAAGCTGGGGACAGCAGAATAGAAGGGCTGGGTGCTTTTTTTTTGCTTTTTGCTTTTTTGCTTTTTTTCTCTCACCCACTCTCAGATAACACGTGCATGTTCTCGCAGCATGTCTCCAGAATATGGAAAAAAACCAACAATACCAGAGAGGGGCCTTTCTGAATACACAAGGATAGAAAGGAGAAGATAAAAGGCCTGAAGATTTATACAGGGATTATTTAAATAATGACTCACTGCCATTGCTAAGTTTATAAAATATATAAAACCCAGACAGAAACGCTGGGGAAGGGGGAAGCTGTGTTAAGAAGTGTGACAGAGGTGCAGCACTATTAAAAAGTTAAAAATAGCACACCCACGGAGCAAAATTCCCTTCACACATAAATACAGCCACTACACTTCACATCTCATGCATGTGGCTTTACTGTGAGCTTCTCTGTTGCCTGTTTGCAGCTGGAGAAAATCCAGAAAGCAAGGAAAACAAACACAAGGCACGTTCCCTGCGTCCATCTGATTTAATGACATGTAGCACACACCTCTGGCTCTTTCCAGGGGTTAAAAAGACAAAGGGCCAAATTTAGCTCCGGCAATCCCGCAGGCTGCCGTGCCAGGAGAGCGCGGTGGGAAAGCCTGCTTAACCAGCCCCAAAGGATTCCCTCGTGGAGGAAACCTCAAAGAGTACAGAGGTGGCTCAGTGGCCAATTCCAGCACCAGGGGTTTTAGCCAAAGAAATCCTGGCATGTGCTGGGAATTCAGCTGATTCCCAGCTGATGAATCAGCCTCTCTGGATCCACAGGTGACCGGCACGTCTACACTGCAGGGGGACACAGTGAAGGGACATCTGAGATTACAGCTGCTGGGTTTTTAACAGCAAAAAGAATGAGAGGAAAAGCAAAACAGGGATTAGAAAAGAATCCAGAAAGACATCATTATTTGGGCCACCCTGAGCTAACAGCAGGCTCACAGGGTGACTGCAATGGTTATGGCTTTCTGCCAGTTAAACTGTAAGGATCCTGACTGTGGGGGACATTCGCTCCTCCGCTTGTTTTGTGACATGGAAGAGAGGCTGAGCATATCCCTTCTGCTAGGATCAAAATAAGGACAGGTGCTGATGGGAGTGTTTCATCCTTTGCCTTTGCTTTTCAATACCTTGCTGTTTACATGGTTAGTAGCTTAATTATCATTAATCTCTGAGTAATAAAGATGCAGTATCCTCAAACACTTTAAAGGGCCCTTTTCCAATGAACAACATCTATTTCCACTTAACATTCTAGCTTAATTAAAACTCCCCCCCCCCTCCCCCCAGTGCCTTGTTTCATTTAATTCAATTGCAAAATCCCACTAGACTGTCCAGACTGCAGCATAATTTGTAAATGAACGCAGTGGTATCTCCAGTGAAAACATCACCTCTCAGGAAACAAAAATCATTGGGAAGCAGAGTAAGATTGGAGCAATGACAGTGTCTTGGAAGGTTGGCTGATGGCACAACCTGCAGCTGGGAGAGAAGCAGGCAGAGGCCAGTACTTGGGAGTGGGATCCAAAAGAGGCATAAGTCTTCCAGGGATCTGACAGTGGCTGCTCACCAAGACAAAGCTGAGGGCAGGAATACAACTCGAAATTACACCTTTCTCATATTAGTCACCTTACTCAGTCCTACTGAAAGGCACTTCTCCCTTCTAGGAATTATTGTCCTGAAAGCACCTACCAGCTTTTGTAATAGAAGTCATTCTTGTATTCTCAGACACAGCAGAGACTGGTGATGCCACTCTTTCCACTTCTGGTTAAAGTACTCCATGGGCAGAGCCCACATACTGACTGCAGGAAACTTGGATCCACAACACTCCTGCCTAGTCTAGAGCACAACTCTCACTGCTTCAGCACTGCACCTAATGGCAGCCTGCTGCCCACACCCTGAGAATCCCTGCTGGATCCATCCAGTCATAAGAAGAGGGAAAGCAAATTTAGTTTCTGGATCTCAAGCTAGTCTGGATGTCTAAGCCAAAATAAAGTTCAACTAAAAGTGAAGCCAAGCTGCTCAGTGAAAATGCTTCAATTTATGAGACATCTCAGAGCAGGACTTGTCTTGGAAATTTTAAGAAAAAGAGGTGTGGCACCTGCAGAATTTGGATATCTCTGTTTAACAGTAGGTTTACCATTATGGATTAAATACCCCAATTCCTCTTTAGAAAGCTATTTAGACACCCAAATTACACAGAAGACTTTGGCCCTTTGCAGGAGATGACGTGCTTTTCCAGATCAAGCCCCTAATCACCTAAATAAACTAATTAAAAGGCAAAAATGAAAAATCACATCGATTATACTAATGAGGACTTGGAAAACAGTATACAGAGTAATGCCATTAGCATTAAACACCTCCAAATGGTAAACAGCGAAATCAAGTCTCTTTACTTGTCCCCCAGATTTGCAAATAAAAGAGAGAAAGTGGCATGCCACAATTCTTCAAGATCTTGCCAGCATCTTCCTAGCCTCTGTCAGAGACACAGAGAGAGTGTGAGCTGCTGCTTTCTCAGCTTCTGGTCTCATTTATCTTTATTATTCTTGGACAAGTTGTCCCAATTCAAATCAAAGTGAAGCTCTTTCTGAGGAAACATAGGTGGCTGCTTTGTGCTTGTGCAGCACAGTCACCGATTACCTAACGCGCTCAGGAATGTTTCCCTTCCACAAGCAACAACTTTCATTTTGCAATATTCGCTGCAAAACAAGGAGCCTTCCCAGCCTGGGATCTGCTCCACAAAGTGAAGTGGAGGTGGTCCCTGTGAGCAGGCGAATGCTCTCCTTCCAGCGAGCAGCCCGGGCCAGCCAGGTGCTCTGCGCTCCCGGGGATGCACACGCTCAGCAGCCGCGCTCACGGCGATGCTGGAGGACAGTGTGCAAAGAAGAATACTGCCACCGCTCCAGCGAGCAACAGCTCTGCTGAGGAGCTTGGGCTGATCATGCCCTGCTGCCTTCCCAAAGCCCGGAGCCACCTCTGCGGAGCAGGAGCAGGCGCAGGGGTCGCGGGCTGAGCGCACGAACTCCTCTCCCATCTCACAGCCTCTACGCCCCGCTCCCCGAAACTGCCTCCTCCTCTCCCTTCAGCCCCAAGCCCACCCGTGGCAGAGCCCAGCCCTTTCCCAAGCCAGCCCCATCTCCCCGCTGACAGCCAGGCAGGTGGCCCGGGGGCCGCCAGGTGCCGGCACCGCTCCGCTCCTGCCGGGGCAGCGCCGGCGGCGCCCGGGGCAGAGGCGAGCGGAGGCTCCGGGACAGGCAGAGGGGACCCCACGCACTTTCCCACACCGCCCTCCACCCCTTCTCCGCGGCGGCAGAAAGTGCCCCAGGGCCGCGGAGCGGCGGGGCCGGCGGTACCTGCCGGGGCCGGAGAGCGGCCGGAGCGCTGCGGGGCCGGGGCCGGGCCGGGCCCGGGCTGTCGGAGGCGTTGCGAGCGCGGCGGCTCCTCCCCGGCGGCGGCGGCGGCGGCGGCAGCGGAGGGTCTCGCTCCTTCTGCGCCGAGTGTCAGACTTTGCCTCGGCCGCCCTCCCTCCATCCCGCCACCCCTTTCCACTCCCTCGCACGCACATGCACACCCCTCCAGCAAATGGGCTGCCGCCTGAGAGTGCGCCTGTGTGTGCGGGTGTCTGTCAGCGGCCAGGCACACACCCCCTGCTCCGCCGCGGGTCCGCGCCCGGCTCCTGACAAGTGTCCGAGTGCGCGCCCCAACACCGACCGTGGCAGCGGTGTGCCCACCCGGGGACCCTGTGCCCTGTGCCTTCCCTGGAGCACAGCTCCCTCCGGCACTGCCAGGTCACACCCCTGCGAGCTCGCACAGGAGCATCCCGACCTAACGCTGGGATCGCCGTGCGCGGCTGCTGCTCCTCATCCACATGGCTAAAGCAGCCTCAGGTCCGCTCACGGTGTTCCCATGCCACATTCCTTCTGGGACGGAACTGCAGGACACTGCCTTGTAGACTGATGGAGTAAGAAAAGCCAGCTCACCACACTCACTGATAAGTGGCCCGGAGCTCAGGGCTGGTGCGCATTTAAGACTTTGCCCGTGTGCAGATCTGTAGCTGCCAGGGACACAGCTGCCTTTGCATTTATTTGTTTTGCCCCTGGAATGTGCTGCATTGGTGGTTGTCCGGCTTTCGCATGCTGCAGACCACTTCCTAAGAGAGGATTTCTCTCCTGGACCAGCCCACTCCCACACCAAACCATTCTCTCCAGCATATTTCCTTCTGCGGCTGCCCGAGGAAGAGCCTCCCTGCCCACAGGCTGAGAGCCACTGCACACATGGCACAGGCAGTATCAGACACTTCCAGACGAGACACACTGGGCTTCTTTCAAGAGCTGCGTTTCCCTCAGTGAAGGGCTCAGATTGAAAGCCTTCAGCTGGCAGCTCAGTTGTGGAACAGACCCCGACTGTTGCTCCCGTGAAATAACAGCAGAACCAAAGAAGCCCAGAGAAATATATTGGAGTTTCCACCATGTAACTCACCTCAGCAGAACTTCAGCCTCACCTACCATTCACACACAAGTCAGATGGGTGGTCTGGGTATACAGGACAGGAACTAAATACGAGACGTTTTTTAGGTTCACCAAAAGTCAATTTTACACCTTTTTTACCTACGTTTATTTAAACAGTTTGCTACTACACTACCAAACTTACATTGTTTTTATAAATGCTACACACACAAATACAGGCTGTGCTTATCTACATGTATTTTATGTTCCCAAAAGACAAAGGGAGGGATTTGGAGATGGGTTGATGTTGATTGTTGACTTCTGCTGTTTAAGGCCTTCAAAAAAAAAAAAAAAAAAAAAAAAAAAAAAAAAAAAAAAAAAAAGGAGATTTTATACCTGAATTTCCACATTAATATCATTATCATTGATGAAACTTTCCATTGCTTTAATCCCCGCATGGCACTGCATAATACAAGTATAATTGGGATGAGTATGATGCAGATTTGAGCCCAGTTTGTGTTTTGAATTTCTACAGAATAATTCTTGCACTTTACCTTGTTCTCACTCACTGCAGATCACGGGCACTCTGCTGGTAACCACATTCTGCAACTGAAGAAGCTCAACAAATAGAAAATGGGAAGCAGGTTAGTGGAAGAAAAATCCTTGTGGGGTTTTTTAAGCATTTATTAGAACTACAGAATAGGGGTTTGAGGTGCTCTGAGAACAAGAATGCTGATAAAAAGAAAATGTGCTGGAAAGTTCTGTTTGTTTCACATTCTGGAGATGTTTCAGGCTCCTGTGAAAAAGAAATCTGCATGAATATCTCTTTTTCTCATTTGTGGAACCAGTCTACAGACTCTGTGAAATGTAGCAGGAGGGGAAATAAACGTTTTGGAAATGGTTTTATTTTAGCAGTTTGGGGACAGGTGAGGGCTGTGGAGTAAACAGCAGAAGATTTATCTTTCAAGAGTTACAAAACCGATTTTGTGAAATCGAAGCTCTTCATGAAGTGGAGGAAAGGAGGAAAAAATCCGCCCTCTTGTGGCTGAAGGGAAGCTGATAAAGGAGCGTTGCAGTGCGGGCAGCGGGGAGCGGGCGCGCCTTTGTGCGCCTCGCTGGGGAGGCTCTCGGACAGGGTTACACGAGGTCATGCCATGGACACAGGCGGAGCAGGCATTCGCCATCTGCACAGGATCATTGTAAATGATCGCTGGGTGCATTCCTTGGCATTGTATTTTAAGCCACTGCTCAGAATTTCCCAGAGCTGATAAGTACAGCTTCACTGGGAGACGGTCAGAAGGAATTTTACCTTTCTCAACATCTGCATTAATGACACCTCTTTGGGTGATCTTTTTGATCAGGACTGTGTTTGCTCCTAACAGGGTGTTGGAAATGCCCCCCGAAATAGGAATTTCTGCCAAATTTACAGAAATGGTCTAAAGTTTTCATAGGAAGAGAAAGGTTTCTTCCCATGTTTTGAAGATGTGATGATTGTAATGATGGTGAGGATGATGCCATTATTTTCCATGCAGAAAGGACACTGACTATTGGATGGAAGAAGCACTCAACAGGTTCTTTTAAAGGCTCATTTGAAAAGTGGGGGAGTTTTCTCCTTTTCTTTTTTTTTTTTTTTTTTTTTTTAATAACTAATTTGAGGCTTCCCTAATGCCAAATTCCACACCCAGTGCCCAGAGCAACTGTTCACATTTCCTGTAAAGTTGAGTGGCTCATGAAAGAGCAGAAGTTGAGCATCACATATCTGCATTTTTGTTTTCTCATCGGGCAATAATACAAACATGAATTAAACGACCAAGCAGATCTTTCATAAATGACTAAAATGTAGAAGAGAGGTCAGCTATTTTTGTTATTTACTGTTTGCTTAATTTTGTGCTTGGTCATAAGCCTGAAGAGTGTCCAGACACTGTAATGCCAAGCTGGCATATTTCAGGCAAAACTATTTTCATGTGAAATTAATTGACATGGTAAAAATAGAGGGTCCTCTAGTAAAGACTGGGGGAGAAACACGAGACAGCAGCTTGCTGCCACACTGTAAGTGTTTATCCTTATGCTGAGCACTATTATTCCTTCTGTAAGCAGTGACAGAAATGCCTGCAGCATGATGCAATGCAATGGGGTTGCTTAAATCTCTTAAGGAGAGGGATTGTTTTCCAAAAATTGGGCTAAGTTGTGCCTAGTGAGTCGCTTCCAGTTGAACTACCATGCATTTGGTGACTCTGAAGTCCTTCATGAGAAGGTCCTGTAATTCATGCCCAACTCTGAAAATTTTCAGAGGAACCCCCCACTCTTTACTGACAAACCCAAGAAATAAGGTGTTGATTTACAGTGCTTGTTCCCAACCATCCATCCCTGTTTTTGCATCCAGCAACAGACAAGACAATGTTCAACATGATAAATAAAGTCACTAAAGACCAGCACTGATTTACCTTCATCTACTGGAAAGCCAGATGGAGCAGTGAAGGATCCAGAGGTGGGGAAGCCTTTGTAAGGATGAGGAGGGAGTAATCAGCTGGGCACAGAAATCACCTCATCCAATCAGCCCCAAGTGCCTGTGTTTGTGACTCAGCCACCAAATTTGCTTCCCTGGGGAGGCTTGGGTCACTAAATTCCTGCAGTTACTGTGCAAGCACATTGGCAGACTGAGTTCTACACTTGCAGTAAAGTCAAATTCAGATCAAACGCTGTCCAAGAATCTGGATCTGTATTCTCTGAAGACATAAATTGTATTTCCATTTCCAGTAACGGCACCTACATTGATTAATGGACTGTATAAAGAAAACATATATATATATACAGACACACATACATAGGGAGTTACTAGAAGGTAGGTGTTTTAAAGAGGATGAGTAAGAAAAAGAATAGTACTGGTAAGGTATTAAATTTCCACCTTGCAGTCCATCAGGACATAAAGGCTCTTCTCCTGCACTCTTCTGCACTGGAATAGCCAGGGTTTGTCCATTGCCCTGTGCTGATGCAGCTAGGCTGACCCTTGGGGTCTCCAAAGAAAGACAAAGGACTCTGCTCTCCTCCTCTCCCACCACTTTGGGAAGAGGAGAATCTGTTTTACTCCAGAGTTGGTAATCATAATGCAACACCTGCACAGTAGTGCATGCTGATTTCTGTCCCTGGAAAAAAACCTGGAAAAAAACCCCACCCTATCCCTGAGCATGGCTGTGAGATGGGATCAATAATCCCAGAGTCCTGGCCATGTCCTTCCTGACTGCTGCAAAAATTAACCCTGTCCTGGCCAAGACCAGGACAGGTGTACAGTGCATGTGGGATCTGGCCAAAATATGGTGAGAAGAATAAGGATTTTGCCTACAGATCACATCTAGGATATTAATTCAGTGTCTTTAAAATAAATAGTATGAAAGAAAAAAGCTTGTTGTATTTCCACTTATGTCTAGGATAGGAAAGAAAATCAACTTCTGAGAGCCCACAGTTCTATGTATTTTATGAGTCAGACTAGAATTTAATTTCCATGAAAAATTCACTGAAGCTCATTTTCCTGCTTTGCATAAGTTAAACTTCTATATTTCTACTTCCAGTGAAATCAGCCATTGAACTTACTGGTTTAAGGCATTATCCTGGTCTCCCTAAATGGCAATGACTGCTGTATTGATTTATGAGCTTCAACACCAAGCAGGGGAGGGTAGAGAATAAAATCAGCTCTGAGTTGGGTCCAGAGAACTCCACTTCCCCTCTGTGGTGGCTTTAGAAATAAGCATAAAAAACCTCATTTTAATAAAACATGAGTGCTGTTACATGAAATGGTACCATGTATTTTCTTATCTCAGAACACAGGATATCTAGTTCTGTTTATCCTTAGCATGAACAAATCTTCGTGAATGCTTGAAAGATGCATTTTTCCAGTGAAAATATGCACTTGTGGTTAACAGAAGAGAAACATCCAAGCAATGGTTCTATAGATAGAAACATTCTTCCCTCTAAATGCCTCTAAAAGATAGCTTTGTCCAAAACACACCCTATTTATTACTTATTCTTGCATATTTTTGTTTCCTACCCAACTTAGGGCAAACCTTACCTCTAAAGTGATCACTTTTCAAGCAAAATAGTGTTAAATGGAACCACATGCCTTAGTGATTTCCAGAATACATTATATGGGCTCATGTTCACTGTCCTCAATAAATAATTATTTTGATTGTATTATAAGATCACCTCCCTTAAACTCTTAAACATTAAATTTGTTATAGCCTCCTCAGTGAGAACAGATTGTTGTGCATATCTTAAGACAGAATGCTTCTGGCCAAGTCAATATGAAATTTGTCTGGGAGATGGGAGTTTTCAGCACTGTCAGAAGGATGAAAACAGTAATTTGGTATAGCAAGTTTGTTTACATGCTTCCTCTGTTCTGTGTTGGTATTCTGTTTAAATCCTTTCATGATTTGATTACCTGTTGAATACCTGCAACAGTTTTGAAGGAAAAGAGCTCTTAACTTGAAGATCACCCCTTCTAATGTAGACAGGCATATATTTTTAGAAGTTGGGGATTTTGAGAGCTCTAGAAGAGAATTTCAGAGGTTTAAGTTTGAGTTTCTCTGTACAAGAAACCTAGCCTAGCCAAAGGAGGTTAGTGAGGCATCTGAATCACAGTGAATGGAAGCCAAATCCCAAAATCTTAGCAAAATCCCTGCATCATCGTATTTTGAGTATCTCAACAATCCACAGCGAGCTACATTTTGAATTAAAAGAGAATTTTGTGGGGAGCTGTTGGGAAAACATCAGTACTATTTTTTTCTCTTTTATTTTTAATTTATTTTCAATTCAATACAACTTTTTACAGGAGCACAACTTATTCTTCCCACAGGCCAGATGTAGATTTATTGTGGATGAGCCCATCACCCCATCAGCCATGGTTCTGGTCCATTTGATGAGCTGATTTCTTCTTGCATGCTACTCCCATTTGCATCACACCAGGATCCTGGTCTGATTGTCCTGCAGCACCTATGGCCTGCAGACTGTCACTTTCCAGCCACAGGAGACAGCAATCATTACCAGTCCATGCTTTGTACTAAATAAAGTGAGGAATGTTGCACAGTTTGGGTCCCTCCACAAGTAGCTCAGCTGACTGCTACAAGGATCCCAGACTTTGCTCAACAAAAACAAATGCACTCATTTTCAAATAAGCTTATTGCATAAAACCAAGGTTTTGAATTGCAGTTGTTCCTTATGCAGTCAACAGAGATTGGTGCCAGTCTCTCTCTGCAATGAGGTACCCCATCATTTAAAAAAATAATTTAAAATACTTCAAACAAGGAGCACAACTTGTTCCTCAGTGTTTTCCATATCTCTCCCTTCACTGCAGAGGGAGCCTCCATGTCTGCCTCTAAATGTCTAATGTTAAATGAGTGAAACCCACCCTGAAGTAGTACAGCTGAAGCCAACATAATTACCTACAAAGTGTTTTCAGGATCAAGTCCAGAGGTTATTGAGGACTCTGTTATGAAAGGTGCTATTCATCTCAGCATTACAACCTGGAAGCAGAGCTGCCACATGTTGGTGTTCCTCATTGAACAAAATTACTGTCAGAGTCTGATGGAAAGTTATTTAATTCAAACTGAACCAACATTGTTAATTGATTTTATATATTTCTACTTTCAGCATAAATCATTTATTCGGCTTTATACTAGATTTTATTCTGTTTACATCAGCAACGTTTCTAGATGTGGCTATGCCTGGCTGCCATTCAGTCTTCAGGGCTAGGGCTTTAAAAATAATAATAAAAAAAATAACAACAACAAAAAAAATCTGAAAAGTTTAGCATCATTGAAACCATGTGCATTTATATAAAATGTTGATATATTCAGTGGCTCTATCAGCTGAGAAGAATGTAACTTGACCCAAAATGGGAAGGATCCCAGTGCATTCAAGAGCCAGCATTTGATACTTTGGTTTGGAGAGATAACTTGTGTCTTAGCAAACTGCAGATATGAACTGCGGTGTGGAATATAGATTGGTTTGGTTTGCTGGATTTTAACATTATCTCTTTCAAATTTTCTTCTTTCAGTAAATGAAGACTTGGGACATGGATTGCAATGAGAGCAGAACCTGAGGCCATAGAAAAGAAGCCACACTGCACTCACAAAATGCTTTTGAAAACAGACATTTACACCAGGGGTATTTACATGTGAAAACATGCTTCATCTACCAAGTCAATGCAAAGCTCCAGGTGCTTTCAGGTCACTGACAAACTTAAGTAAAGCAGAGCTTTCTGTTAAAAAGGAAGACTGCAATTTCTACAGATTGGGTACTTTTCAACAGTTTTGTTCAGCAGAGAAAAATATTATCAGCTTAATTTTTTCTTAGTTAAATAATTATATTTGAAGCAGGAAAAAAAAAGGAAATTAGGCTAACAACTTCTGTATTCTTTCATTGATACCACTAGACATATTTCCATAATATGTTTTTATTTATTAATTATTTCAGTGTCAGCTACTTGGCAGCTACACATTAATGCCAGTTAGATGAGAAGACTTCATTTGTGTAGAAAAGTACTTTAAGGCCAAAACTGGGATTTGATCACTTATCTCTGACTTGACTCGGGAATTTCAGTGGATAATCCCTGAGTTCAACCTTCAACCTCAGGCTGAGCTAGAACAGACACCTAAGAAAAAGTGCCAGTCCTGAGCTAAGTAACTGGGAAGAAGAGAAATAGCCAAGTAACCAGAAAGAAGATAAATCTCTGGAGAAATCGTTCCCATAGCTAACAACCATGATCATTATCAAGATAACTGATTTTTGAGTAGTGTTAGAGCAAATCCCATTGCAGCAGTATGTTTCATCATCCTGATTTTTGGGAGGCAAAGGTACAACAGCAAATTATTTTGGCACGTGAAGGTCTCTGAATACATGAGACCCAATAGACTATTTACCAGACATGAATGTATTGTTGGCAAAACTGGAAAGCAGAGCAGATCCAGATGTATGTTAGGGATTTCTGGGTTATGTCTAAACAGGCTAAAAATACCTGATAACTTTAGAGTTTACCTGGGAGTAATTACATGGGAGTGCTTACATCTATTCTGTATTTGGATGTCAAAAGGGATCAAAGAATCACACTGTTCTATTAGTAAAGCTCTTGGTTGAGAAATAAAAAAAAACCCCATGATTAAAAATGTGTTTCAATAGAAAATAATAAAACACAAATAAAATAGAATGAGGGAGACAAATGAAGTGACTGGTCACAATAGAAGCATCTGCAAGGCCATAAAAAGCTCAAATATATAACTGAGCTGTAACTTATGTGACCGAGGGACAGAGGCTGATCCAGCTTCCTACATTCTTCCAAGATGTATCTTGTAACACTGAGGATTGCTGCCAGAATCCCTCTGTATTACAGCAGCCCTCTTCTAGAGAAGTCCAAAAATAAGATAAAGGAGGAATATTCTCATTTAAAAAGGCATGTTAAAAAAATACTGGTGAAAGTACACTTTTGTTTCCTCACTTCCTATTTTTCAGCTTGCGACCTCTTCTGTTCCTCTCTTTGGGATACTCCTTGGTCATGCAGAAAGATCAACCATGCAAGTACAAGCCAAAAGTAAGACATTAATTATGATCCAGTCACCTGAGACTCCCAATTAGCCCAAGAAGGGAAACAGGCACCTCCAAAGAATACGTGATCCTGCTCTAGAAAGGTCAGATGACCTCTCCTTTGGAGGAGCCCCCCAAAGGCAGAGCATGGTGACTGGTTCATTGTCTGAACTTTAATCTGCTGATATGTCAAGTCAGGTGAGGTGGCTCTCACCCATAACTAACCCACAGGGGATGTTTGTCTCTATAGTGCCATTCTTCCTATCATTTTTGATGGTCAGTTGCTATTTGCTGATTAAAATCTGGTGTTGCCTAGGAAAAGAATGGATTTTTCTGTGCATTTGTATAACAACTGACTCTTTCTGAAGTCTTTAATTATGGTACCAATATTCATTTTTTACATATAAATAAATGAAAGAAGATTGAACTGCCAGTAGCTTTGAAGAACAGAGAGGAAATTTTCACCTGCATATTTTACTGGCACGAGAAAGTTTAAAAGCAGTGTGTGCCTTTGTTGATTAATGTTGGTTTCAGTTCTTTCATTAACATAAATTAGGGAATTTTTAAAATTTAAATTGTACACTGATGTACAACTTTAGAGATCACTGAGGAATTACTTTCATGCTGTTTCATTATTAGGTGCTAACTCAAGCATAAGTTGGGGGGTTTTTAATGCAATTCTAGTATTTAAATTGTGAAGGCTGTCAGGCTGACGTCTCAAAATCTTTCTTCTGGTTTTAGTCAGAATGAAATCCAGTCTTCTGACATGGATGGCAAAAGGTTCCTCCCAAAGCCAGAATACAAGAGCATGACTGAATACTTTCAACATCAAGGAGCAGTAAGGATACCCGCTTACCAAAAAACTTTAATAAACTATAGGCTCACACCTTTATTATCAATGAACAAATCCAGTGTAATAATGTATCAAAAACCTTCAGAAATTTCACTGCAAAAAGAACGATCAATCTGTCTCAGGAATATTCACAAGTCTTTAGCTTCTGGAGCAGAACTAAATGCCCAGGTTGGTCCCAATGTTATTTGCTTTTATTTTCTAAGGAATGAATTTTAATACAGTTTTCTTGGCCTGCAAATCCTGTTTGGAACTTCAGTCTTTGATATTTTTATTCATCCCTTACACATAACATCATTCATCAGCCTGGTTTTATAAGATGCTGGCTGTCTGAAAGCACAAAAGCTGTTTCTTTTGGCAACATTGTTCAGGATCTCAGTTTGAAAAGAGGACCATAGCTAAGGAATATGTAGTTTGTGTACATGTAATGCTGTATTTTACTTCTCTAAAATTCCAGCAAATTTATACTGCAGGTGCAAGTTTTCAAAACTTGTGGTTCTTTCCATTCAGCCCAGAGACATAACTGTATCCATATTTTTATGATATACCAGTTGCATGCTCTAATTGTAAATTACATGCATGCTGTTCATTTGATGGCCTTTTCTTTGTGCTTATTGACTCTAGAATTAAACTATAAAGGCAAACAGACTTGGCAAGGATCTGGGTGGTTTTTGGAGTGATCTGAAGAAACTCACTCCCGGTTTTTGTGGTGCTTGTGGCAGAAATGAGTTCTGTGCTCATGGCTTTATGGCATATCTTTGGATGCCTATGCAGACACACATTCTTCATATTCCAAAACTGTTAGCTTGGAATTCACTGAAAAATATCTAGGCCTGGTTTAGTGATACCACACCACTGACGAGGCAGAATACAAACCATGAATCAAAATGGTATTTTTGTAATGGACAATGCCCATTAGTTCCTCTCCTTTCATGTGTGGCCATCAGAATCAAGTCCTGTGCATCAAGAGAAGCAGCTCATGCACGTCAGACTTATTTCTGGGATAGAACAATGAGAGGTTTTGCAAACCCTACACACACAAAAAAAAAAGTAGTAGCAGAAGTCATTATAATAATATTTCAATGCAAAACCAAACATGCACAAAAATAACAAAGGAAGATCCCTCTGGGAACAGAATTTTATGTTTTACTTTCATCTGGAGACAACCAGAAGATCCAAATTTTCATCCTAATCCACAGGAAAAACCATCAGAAAACCAGAAAACAATTACAGAGATGCAATGTTTAGTGCTCTGTAGTTTTTCAATCTAGGATATGTTGTTTTGTTTTTTTTTCTCAACTTCATTTCTGAAAGGTCTATGCTGCAGCAGGGGCTGCAGTGAGAAAAGTGACAAATAGCAGTGGAGGTGAGGAAGGAGAACGTGTGGAAGAACAAACTGTGTGAAAAGGAGGTGAGCTGGGGATGCACGAGCACCTCAGCCAAATTTAGAAGGACTAGGTGAAGAGCCCAGCTGTGGGAAGGAGCAGCTGGACAGAGATGAAGGTGGGAATTTCTGCCTGCAAGCACAATGAGCCCCCCTCAAGGCTGCTGCAGAAATTTGTCCGTGTCAAGACTTCTGCATGGCACTCACTCACCAAAGGACCTCAAGGTTTTATTTTTTTTCTAAGCAGGAAACACCATAGCCCCAGAATGTCACTGTTATTCCTGTGCAGTCCAAAGGGGAACATGGGCAGGTTAGAAGTCTGCAGAGCAATTAAGGCAAGATAAAAACCACCAGGGAAAATTTCCAGAGCCAACCAAATTTCACTACTCCCCTGCAAAACAAGGGAGGTTTAAGACTTGTGGATCTCAGATCCCATGAGTCACAGGATGGGTTCTTCAACTGCTAATCTCAGCTATGGGAAATGACTCTTACAGTTTTGAGTAGTCACATCTTCAGGTTAGGAGAAACAGCAGTTTCTTTTCTCAGGATCAGCCACTTAATTAAATATAGAATATCTACTCAGTTACAGTCATCCAGACCCATTGACCTAAAATTTTTAGTCTCACAGTATTTCCTTTAAAGTGCAGCATCCTGTCCACGAACACTCAAGAAGAAAAATGTGATAGAATTTACAACTGTCATGTTACATATGTTCTCCAAAAAACTGATAATCTTCTGGCAAACGTGAACTCACCAATTTGTGAAGGAAACTGTAGTACAAAAACCTCCCATATTTTTGTTAACTGATACCCCACAATGGCACTAACATTTTTCATAGCATGATACATATGAGAGGTATATATGTATATATATTTTAAAAAATTATGCATATATATTGAAAGATAATATGTGAAAGTAGACTTAAGGTTCAGTTCTACCATTTTTCAGTGAGGACAACATCCAAAAATGGCATTTATTTTTTTATGAAGATCTTCCCTTCTAGCAGATTATTTTGCATGGGTCCTTTAGAGGAATCTTTGCACCTTCCTCCAATAATTGAAAAAAAGTGGCATTTGCTGAAGCAAAGAATGAGGAAAGGAAAAGATTTGGTTTTGCTTTGAATGGTTGTGCTTTTTTTCATTTCTAGAACCCAAAAGAGGGATTTTAAGTAGGTGCTTTTGATTCTCATATTGGATTAAAGCAAATATACTTTTTCATGTAAAAAAATAAAGCAAGTATTTGTAATTTGTCACTCTTTTTTCATCTCAAGTCTTTCTGCTGACATAAACAATAGAGGGGTTTTTTTGTTGTATTTTTGGTGTCCCAGGTATCTCTGCTGATTTCTCTATGTCTGTGTTTCATTATGTCACTTTGCCCTGCCCATGACCTTTAAGCTGTATTATTTTCTGTTTCTGGTATAGCAAAATACCCCAAAACAAATACTAGTATGGCTTAGTGAAGAGTGAATTGTGAGTCATGGAAATTAACAATAACCGTAAAATATTTTGGTTACAGGTTTTTTTGACCAAGGACTCAAGCCTTTGTTCCTGCTTTTTCATTATGAATAGGGCTTTTTTTTTTGCTGTCTCTGTATGTTACACACTAAATTTGCAGCTCAGTTCAATAGCAGATCCTTGGCTGATGCAGCAGCACTGACCTCGGTGAAGCTGTGCTGAAACATTGCAATGGACTGAAAATATGAACTCTGCTGTGTATTGCACAATATCCTACCACTCATGCCAAGTAATACAGTCTGTTTTCTCAAAAAAGAACAAGTGGTGAAATAATTTATTAAAATAAAATTTTAAATTACTCATTTTCCATTGGAGGAGTGGGTTAGAGCTAAAGCATATTAAACACGTTGGTCTTCTATGTATAGCAGCAATAACTTCAGAAACTGGGCTTCAATACAGAATGACTAATTTGTGCTAGGTGTAGGCAGACCCCACTTGACATGTCAAGTGAAAGTAGTAAAATCCTTTAAAAGTGTCAACATTTTGCAGTGAGAGGGCTTTTGGCTGGGGTTCATTTGGGGTTTGTTTTCAGAACAAATTAAAACATGAACTTCTAAAGCATTTTTACCTTGACAAACATTAATTTCCCCTGGATGATTTTTGCCTTTGGCTTTTCATCCTCATTATTGAATTGGAATTCTACACAGACCTTCATCAAGCTATGGGCAGAGACAATCCATTGTGAAATATCAGCAGTGTTTACAACATTTTGCTTCTTCCTATAAAAGCATTTCTGAAGTGTTCACAGACAATGCTTTTTTGTTCCATACCAGTTTGATCCTGTCTTAGCTATATTTTTCTTGTCAGACAAATCCACACCATCATCTCAGTTTTGCCTTTTGTCATTTTATTTTCCTACTATCAAACACTCACGTGCGTGTAAGACTCATAATTTCTGCTGTGCATCATCACATAAAAAGACACCATTAATGAGAACAAAAGTCCATGTAAGATACAGAATTTTTCTAAAATATTTTGTGACTTAAAGCAGTGTCCTGACTGATAATCATGATTGGACTCAGCAGCTGTGAGAGGGAAGGACACTCACACCATGCACATTATGCTCATCACAACCAGGTGTTATCAGCTGCTGACTTGCCTGACTGAAGGAATTGCACTAAGCACTTTTCAGAGATAGATATATTTCCATTCTACTGTCTGTCTCCATTACTTAAAGGGTGAAAGAAACTGCATGTATTTATCCTGCTTTGCACTACCAAAATGCAGAAATTCAATTGAAGTCGAGACTTGCTGAGAAGCCTTGCAAACTTGTGCCTTTCATTCCAAATAAAATAATATGTAAAATTATACAGAACAAATTAAATTATATATGGATGGCTTGTCATTTTTCAGCCAGTGGGAGATCTTTTCTTTATAGCAAATGATGTAGTTAAAAAGGTTTCTTGAATATCTCAACATATACATTTTGAAATGTTCTAAATAGCCCTCCCCAGTGCCTCACTAATTTTAAGATTGTCTTACCCTTTATGTGACCTGATCGTAGTCACTTACGCAGCCAACTAATTCCCTGACTTGTTCATTAAGATTATTATTGAAAACCTTAAATATTCATTATGTGTGAGCACAATGAGAACAGGACAAGTTCTTGGCTCACTGCTAATAAAAGATAAGTTTATTTTTTACCTTGAAAAGGAAAAAGAAAAGACTGCTATTACTGCCTGTAAGAAAGATGATGCTTGAAAATCTTAAATGTATGTACATAAAAGACATGTAATTCTTCCATATGAAAAGAAATCTGTGAAGGGATTTTACTCTAGGGCATGAGTTGTTGAGCATATCAACTAAATTAAAATAAACCATAGGAAAATTATGGGATAAAAGACAAAGCAAGCTCTTCAACCTTTGGGAAATTGAGCAAATCAGGCAGGAAGTTTTGTATATACAAAACTATAAAAGATATAGTTTAAATCACTGTAATTACAGGAGTTGATGCCCTGTGGAATAAACCTCTTCAGGAAGTTTGTTTGTATGACCTAAACTTGATAGAAATGAATTGAGTTGAAGTCTTTAAGGTTCAAGCAATAACTGAAAGGTGAAAAATCCATGGTGGAAGCCTTGGCTACCATTATAAGGATATCTATATATCTGCCTGGATATAGGTATAGTTCAGAGGGTAACTATGCACTAAATGTGTTAGAGGGTGTTGCTGGACCTGAACAGAACTTTGAGCAGCCCTGAATTCAGTTTTCAGATTCCTTGCATTTTTATTATTACTTTTTATGTGATTACATATGTGCTAGATACAAAATTCTGTGAAATGCTATGCCAAAACTAACATGCAAGATGAAAAATCATAGCAGCTTACAGAGGGCATTTTTAATGCATTGATAAGTGAAATGTTTGTTTCTTTAGATCAAAGCAGTGTAACATATTTAAATATATCACTGTTGCTAAAACAGCCTTTTTCAGATGAAAAGGTGCTGACAACATTTTTAGAACCATTTCTACACATGATGAACAGCTCTCACATGCAAATCATGTCCATCGTTTTCTTCTGTCAAGGAGGAGAAGGAATTGCCTTGAGCAATGTTTTGCAAATATTTCTTGGATTTATTTTCTTCTTCTGTTTGCTGAATAGGTAAGTAAAATGTTTCCATTTTCAGAACAAGCAGTGTTTGTGGTGTTGCTCAGTTCTTCTCATCAGGTTTGCACTTCATAACAGCAGGACCTGAGTTGCCTCTGGATGAGTAACAGGTTTAGGATTGGGTATTTCTGTGAAAAAGTGTTTGGGAGAGGTTTGAGGGTAGTGGGAATAGCTCTGGCATCCAGAAGGTGTGAAGGAAAGGCTGCTAGTTTTGCCCCTTCTAATTTCTAAGTGTAGTTTCAGGATTTCAGGGAACTTCCTCTGTTTTGGAAAAAATTGAATCATTAAAAAGATCCTAGGTTTTTTTAAAAGTAATTTTAGAAAACCTTTCTCCATGTTTCCAATTGGCAGGAAGTTTTGAAAAGTTCTCTTTCAGTTTGATTTAGAAAGATAACAGATTTTCTTTAAGAAAAGCCTCAACATTCATCTCCCCATGATTTAATTAACCTTATAGATAATTATAACAAAAACACGAACAGGTTGTACAGAAAATTGCATTCCACTTGCTGCTCAAATGAATAGTGTATTTCATACAAAATCAGTTTTAATCCCAGAAGAAGGGAGTTTGCAACCTAGAAAATACGGAGTGTGTGGGAAGGCACCAATATTGCACTTATTGATCTGTTATGGAGTTGGACGAGCTCTGAGCAGGTCTGCTGGCTCAGACCATGCAGGTGAGGTAGGCAAGACAAGAGGATGGAGTCATGCTGGAGGGTGAAGGCACGAGTTCAGCACCTTGCTCCTGCACATCCTCAAAACAGACATTTCCTGACACAGGATTGCAAATTCTTGGACTGCTCCTAGGCTGACCTGTAGCTCTGCACCACTGAAGACACTGCAGTGTTTCAAAACAAGGACCCCTGAACAGTTCACCATAGATGACAGTCAGCCTGGGCCTCAGTTATCTTTCCCCAGTAAACAAGATTTGGGAGATGTCTGGGGGGTGCTTAAATCCCACTCTCACGTGGAGTTAGGACAGGCTAAGATTTACATTGAGTTCAGGAACCTTCTCCTCTGGAGTTTCTCAGTTTAGATGTCACATGGGCAGTTATGTGGAATAATCACAAAGGATAACATGTGGGAGACTAATGTCCATTTTTTTTATCCATTGCTGAGAAAAAAGATCTGCTCTGAAGGGCCTGATGCAGCCACCTGGACTCAGCCTGTAGGAGTTATTTTCTGCCCATTAATAACAGAAAAAGCAGTGTGATGCTGTAGTTTTTTTCAATGACACCTTAATCTGTTAATCTAGACACTTAAATTACCTACAGGGTTAGGTGGCATTTTGATGAATGTCAGTGGCACCTAAAAGATGGCTTGGGATCCCTACTGCAGATCCCTGCCATCTCTTTACAGCTGTGAATACTAATTTAAGGCAAATTCTTCCTGTTTCAAGTACCATAGGCACTTTCCTGACACAGTTTTTCAATCTGAGTATGTAATTCCTTATATTCATTTAGTGATAAAATGACCTGCTCTTAGAATTTTGGTATAAAGTTCTGAAGCTTGAATGGTCCATATATGTGGTTAGAAACAAGACCTGGAAAAAATAGAGGAGAAATTATTAACATCTGAAGTTAAGTCATATTTATCATATAGAAAACTTTCTTTACAGCTGGATAAGGTCAAGACTGGGGCAGCTGTACTCAAGTTTAAGGAGAAGGGAATACTTCTTGTACAGGAATGCAATCTGCTTTTAGCAAGAGATCAGTTTGTAGCTTTACAAATGTGCTTAACTTCAGAAATGTTGCATGTGGTTACTTCACAGCTCCACACTCTCAAGACACTTTCTTTTGTTCTTGCCTTCAAAGCTGAAAGCACTGTTATAGCTCCGGGATTCAAACACCAGATGAGGTGGTTCATACTGCAGCACTGGACCCATAGGAGATTATAGTTCAGTGGTCAGAGCAAGCCAGTTGTTCCAGAGATGCAAAAATGGGACTTCAGAAGGCCTACTCCCTTTGACACATGCTAGCAAGTTTGGGAAGGAGAGGAGGAAACTTTTCTAAATGACCAGCTTCCTGCACTGGCATCAGTGCACAGTGGCCATCTGTCCAGTCTGGCTCCCAAGGACACGTCTGCCCAAAGAGCCCACACCCAGGCTTTGTTCTCCTTAATTCACAGGCTGGGTTAAAATACCACACAAACTACCAGGGAGTCAGGATTTGAAGTCTGCTTTGGAATTTTTCCCTGCTTAAGTTCCATCCTTCATACCTTATCTGAACAGGAAGGCAACTTCTGATTTAATACATGGAACACCATGTCCAAATAAAAAAAAACTTCACAGGACCTTAGAACAACAGTCCTGGAACAGCCCAAGGGCCCATCTGAATCAGTGTCTGGTCTCCAACAGTGGTGGTCACAGTTAATAAAAGGCAGGCAAGTGGTATTTTGATGCAAGAACACACTTGAACAACCCCTGCCAAAGACTGCATTTGCAGCTGAAATGGCCTCCTCAAGTTTGCGGCTGTGTCTTCATGTGAGAAAACCTCCCATGGTCCCTTCCTTTCATGAACTGGTCAGTTGTGCTTCTTGATCTGATTGTCCACAGCACTTCATGAGTTCCATTGCTTAATTACATGTTAATAGATACCTCACTTTGGTTGCTTGAGCACTCATCTTGCATAGTATTTGATGCCTTCATACCATGAAGATCATGTATGATGATAACTTGCCAGCAGTCACTCCCTGTTCTCCTTTTCTCATACTACTTACATTTCTGCAGTTTTTAAGTAGCTATATGAATAGAAAGAATGTATCACGAAAAATAAAAATATTTTTATGGTACTTATTACACCTTACAGATATAAAGCATTCTTGCAGCCATTTTCAAGTCTGTCAGAGACAATGAACAAGTAAGCAGAGATCATGGAATAGGAACATCAACAAAGTGGATTTATTTTCAGATGAGTTAGGTTTAGAAATGGATCTAGAATGTGCAGAACGTGCACTTTGCAGATGGGTTTAAGACAGAGATGCTTTTAAATATTAAAAAACCAAACTCCTTTCCTTCAAAGTAAAGAAATGCATTGAATTGTCATATTAGTAAAACCTTTCAGTGATGCTTATTTCTCTTAAAGTCAGTGAGGTTTGGGCCAGATTCCTAATTATATAATCTTCTGGTGTAGAATTTTAAGAATACATTTTTATCAGATTAAAACTCAGAGAATGGTTATTACTCTCTGTATCTATTTTTAAGTCATAAAATTTAACCCAGCAAGTGTTTACTGAGTTCATGATTTCTCTGTATTTAATTCACAGTTCCCTTATGGTGCTCTTGTGAGATCCCACCTGGCGTGTTGCATCCATCTCTGGGGCTCTCAGTAAAAGAAAGACATGGTCCTGTTGGAATGGGTCCAGAGGAGAACCATGAAAATGGTCAGAGGGATGGAGCACCTCTGCTGTGAAGAAAGGTTGGGGCTGGGGCTGTTCAGCCTGGAGAAGAAGGAGCTGGAGGAAGACCTTAGTGCAGGTCTGTGGTGACAGGATAAAGGGAAATGGCTCTGAGATGAAAGAGTGTAGATATAGACTAGATATTAAGAAGAAATAATCTCCTGAGAGGGTAGTGACAGGTTGCCCAGAGAAGTTGTGGATGCACCATCCTGGAAGTGTCCAAGGCCAGGCTGGATGAGGATTTGAGCAACCTGGGATAGTGGAAGGTGTCCCTGCCCATGGCAGGGGGGCTGGAACGAGATGATCTTTAAGGTCACTTCCAACCCAAACCATTCTGTGATTCTGAGGTCCCTGTTTTCTCCAGTGAAGAGGCAACAGCTCAGAGAAGTGCTAAATAAAATCCTGCCTTGCATTTATTCTTGACAAAAGTAATTGGAAGAGTCAAATGACTATTTTTATATTTTAAAGTTACTCCTCTTTCTGACTTACCTATTGATACCTCGTGTTATGTGCTCATCATCCAAATAACCCAGAGAAGCAAATGGCAGTTTTACCTGGGGGTTTGAAGGCAGAGTTTTAGCCCTAAAAAAGTGTTTCTTTTAGGAGTTCCACAGAAAAGCTGAATTGTTTTATTTCTAGCACAGGGTATGCAAAAATACAGAGATAATTTAGTCTAGAAATTCAGATGCTTGTAAGAAATACAATGACTCTACTGTATTATATTCCATTACATCATCTGAAAATTTGTTTTTCCTTCACTAAATGTGTTCTTGCAAAACACACTTGGTATACACAGCTTTTGCATGCATCTGTCTATTAAACCTTCATAAAACAGGTTTGTTTATGGAGTGCCTTTGAATCTATGTTTAACTACAAAGCTTGTCAATCTCTGTTTCAGCACAGCCTTAGCCTCAGGACAAATAGCATTAGCTCTAATTATTACAAAACAAGTCCCTATCAATCTTTGCAAGGACTAATTAATGGCTTTGTTATGTAAAAAATGTCTGCTTCCATCAGATAAAGGGAGAATGCAGATAAAGCTGTGAAATGCAGAAGTCATGCTGCAGCCTGGGAGGGTTATCTAATTCACTGAGGATGGTTACCACAGCCTGAAAGTCTTCATGGAGAGGATTATGTGTGTCCAAACCCACTGCCTTTGCAGTGCCACACATCCACAGAGAACATACTCTGATGTGCACAGGGAACTGGAGCATTTTATGAAAGGAACATACCTTTGTTAACTTTTTTCACTCAAAAATCTTGAACTCTATAAATAGTGTTGTCTGGCAGTGCTATAAAATAAACTATCAAAACAGATTGGAGGGCATGTTTTTACTTATTCAACCCAGTGTTTTTTAATTTAATGTTCCTAACATGCTCCAAGAGTTGCTATGTCCCAGTGCACCACTGTGTTGGCACACTTGCATTTTCAGATGCTAAAGGAAGTATTAAAATAATGGGAAACAATGCATATTTCCTAGAATGTTCTTTTAAACTGTTTTGCCATCCTGTAAACAAGCTGTAATTGGTGGGTTTTCATGCTTCCTGCTAACCTTACTAATCTTTCTCATTTGAACTGACAAGTTCCATGCTTCTTAGTTTTGTAAAATTAAATATAGGCTCCTCTTCTAGGACAATTTTTTTTGAGTACTCTAGGCTCGAAGCAGTAGCTTAAATGTAGGAATTTAGTGTTATCTGCATGTGCTGCCACTACAGTGGCAACCTCACCACACAGTTTCACAAGTAGGGATATACATATAGATGTCTAAATTTAGGTTTAGTCCATGAGCTGAATCTCATTCTGAAAGACAAAATAATTAGCTTTGCCTAGATTTTATCCAAAGTTTTCCAATTTGTAAACATAGCCACCCAATTATCTGAAATCCTGAAGTATAGGACATGAAGTAAGGATATTGAATAAGCTTCCCAACAGTTTAGACAGCACATAAGCTTCAATAGCTCATCATGTTCTTTATTTATTACAGAGAACTGCCACTGAATTGTTTGCTACAGAAGGAGAGAGTTTCATTTGCACTGGAAAGAACTGTGGAGGTCTGAGCACTCACAAAGAACATGGAATGGGAAACAAGGAGCAAAGATAATAGTTTAGCTCTTGGCTAGAATGCCAAACTAAAACATTTTGTAACCATTCTCCTGGCAAACTGGCATCTTTACAAGTCTTGCAAAGATTGGGTGTTTTGCTAGCAGGAACACTACTGTTGCCAAAGCAGCCTGAGCAGTGTATTAATAAACAGATTGGAAAACGTGTGAAGAAAATTTGATCCTATTAACAGATGCATATTGAACATTTCCAGAGAAAGCCAATGCTGCTGTTTACATATTGCAGCATGTGTGCAGATTTGCCACAGGAAACCTGTGAGACATATTCACCTGAGGAACAGCAGGGCTGTTGTCAGGCACACGAAACTCTCAGGAATGAATATGGCAGGGAGATGTTTGCTATGTCTGAATGCTGTTTAGCATCAATTTGCCAGGCTGGACAATCAGGAAACAATTCTGAGTGTACATCCACAGAAATGAGCCCTCTGCCTGCCATGCTGACCCAGCTGGCATGGGGTTTTGTGAGCAGAATACCCAACCCCTATCCTGACACCATCCAGGTGGTACTGCCAAAACATCCACCTGCCTTTTCTCTGCCACACACCTCAAAATCCTTCCATGTGTTTTACAGAACTTTCCTTCTCAGTGTGCAGAAGATCCAAGATTCCAGTTCTTTTGGCCACTGTGATGCAATTTCAGAGTGATGATGCTAAAGAACAGACTTTTCCTGACAAGTAAAAGTACTCACAGAGCAATTGGAAGTGGAGGTCATGGATAAAGTCATAGGATCCGGAATAGTTTGAACAAACAGTATTTCTGGGAGAGGTTGCTGAGATAAAGGAAAGCATTGAGGCTATGTTCTTTGTTAGTTACTTTTGTGATAGTACCTTTAGGTTCTTTATCACATCTGTGCATCACACAGTTTATCTCTGCTACTCCTAATCACATCATATTGGAAATGGCTGTTTGTTCTTTCCTGTGATACATGAAACAGTTTAGTAGCAAAAAAATTACCCAGTGTCAGGTCCCAGGAGAAATCTACTCACACAGTGCTGAGTTAAACTGTGGTGTAGACTGTGGCATGCTGTGGTGGATGTCAAAAGCCTATAGGAATTTGAAAAATGGGGAAAAAATCATAAAAATCAGGCTTATATTAGGAAGTCTCCATCACAGTAAAGTGATATCACAGTAAACAAGTTCTTTGTCAGGTTCAGGTGAAACTTTCTGTGTTCCAGTTTCTGCCTGTTGCCTCTTGTCCTATTGTTTGGAACCACTAAGGAGAGTCTGACTCCATCCTCTCCATCCCTTCAGATACTTTCAGACATTGATGAGGTCATGTCTCAGTCATCTCTTCTCCAGCCTGAACAAGCCCAGCTCCCTCAGCCTTTCCTCAAGCTTTGCTCCCTTTCCACAGCCACTGATGACATGAGCTGCATCCAGAGATGGTGCAAAAGGCTGTCCAGGAGATCATGGAGCAGTTCTACACCCACCTTCCCCTGCAGCAGTGCCTGTGAGGACACTGTCACTGTCCCCACAGGGAGCTGTGCCACAAGAACATGGGCTCAGACCCACCTGGGACGTGCATCCCTCTGCTGCAGGGAGGGCTGGAGACAGATTTGTAGTTTCACACAACACTCATGATGATGTTAGAGCAATTCTCTGATTTTTCCCTCTATTTCCACTGGTGGAGAAATAAGGAAAAGCACTTTGCAGACAGAATGGTTGCTAGGAATGTACAGGTTTGTCAGTGGGAATCCCAGTGCATACTTGGGATTATCTGTAGCAATACAAACAACACAAATAAAACTTAAATTCAAATTCACCCTCTCTAGGCTCTTCTTCCAGCAGAAGCTCCAATACAAAACAGAATTTTTACTGAAATATTTAATGTCTGCCCTGTTTTATTTAAAAAATCCAAGTCTGAACTCTTCAGTCCCAAGAGAATTATTTTTGTGATGAAACTTTCCCATGTGCCTGCAAACAAATCCGGTAACTCTCATGTCTCATTTCATAGTTCCCAAAAGTGACAATGCAACAAACAGCTGTGTTAATACCATTATAAATTAAAATCATGTTTAGTAATCCAGGACATACTTGCTAAGAACGATTAAAACCAACCATTTTGTACAAACCAGTGGCAGCTTTAATGTCCAAAGAATTCATTCCTCATCAGAATGAATCCTTCACTGTCTAATAGTTTTCTCACTAGCTTCAAACACTGGAGGATGAGCTGCCTTCCTCTTCTAAAAATGTATATATTAAGCAATTTTATGTGAAAGTACACAACTATATATTGTTGCTCATAGTGCATATTAGATACTCCCTTTTCTTTGCTAGATATGTAAATCCAGAATGTGTTTGAGTTAAAATAAAAATAATGAAATTATTTAAGCTATTATATTAATACTGCAATTTTGCATGTCAGCACTTTTTTGACAGCTTCATAAAAACTGCTATCTACATTCCTGTGAAGACTTTCATCACCTTCAATTGTTTTAACCTTTTCTCACTATTTCCAGTGATAGATTGAAATATAAAGAAATAGGAAAGGGTTCTGGGAAACATTAAATAAATCAATAATTTTAAATCCTTTTACTATTTCTCTGCTTGATTTGGTAAAAAGCATGAAAAATTTCTGTGGGCTGTAAAAAGTATTTGAATGTGCAAGCTGTCATTGTAGGAATGTCAGCTAAAATTATCAAAGTTAGATGTAGAAATATGGGCGTTCACATTAGATTTCAAGCTGGCTCATTCAGAAATTTGAGTCCAATGTCAAGGGGCTATAATGTACTTTTAAGCATTTTTGACTATTCACAGAGGACTGGTTCTCTGCAACATTTTTTGCTTCCACATAATAACAGAGTCAGCAGAACCACTCATATGTGCAGGCATTCAGCAGAAGTGTTTTTAAAATGACATATTTTGATGTGAAGAGAAAATGGAAAAATAGTAATGCCCCCTCCCCAACATATTTAGATGTGAAGAAATTTGTAGATCACCAAGTGTAAGTGCAAGGGAGGTAGGAGATGTTCAACCAAGAAAACCTTTATAGTGGAATGATTTCTTTTTAATAAATTACTTCTGCACAGAATTTCCTCTTACAAGTTGTAGAGGCTGGCCAAAAAGATTGAAATTGCAAGTAAAGCTAAGTTGTGCAAGCAGAACGAGGGGAAAAAGAGGTGTAAGGAATTGGCTGTAAGCTCCTGTAAATCTGTTTAGTTCCACTCAGCACAAGTGAGTGTATGCCAGCCGAGGCAGTTGCTCTGTGGTTATAAAAAGTGTCAAGAGATAATGAAAGTCAATGTATCTGGTGTCTAAGTCTCTTTGTTATTCTTCAACAATCCATCTACTGCCTCTGTATGATGTCCTATTAGAATGGCTATTAAGTATTCTCTGTGGCTAATTGATTAGCTCTAATCCAGCATCAGCTGCCCTAAAGCAGATTAATGTAATTATTTCATTTTCACTGCAGCACTGGTTTTGTTCAATTTTTAATTCTTGTATATGGCTCCTATGAAACCAAGTATCTGTGTATTCCACCCAGGTGACCTCATACCTGGCATCACACACATTTCAAGGGCAGAGAAGCTGGGTGATGTCCTTAAATCCTTTCTATCTTCCACTAAAATGGACTTTTATAACAAACCTTATTCCATATGAACAGTAACGTTTAGAATCAGAAAAGAAGGATCATATTCATCTAATCTGGCTCTGGAGTCCAAACAGCTTAACAGGAGCTAAAATGGCCAAGAGTTTGTTGCAGCTCCTGACTCCCCAGTGCAAGAAGACAGGAGATGAACCATCATCAGGAGAGAAACAAACTGAATAAATCAAAGTTACTCTTGTGATGGCTTGGAAAGTGCCTCCCTGGCCTGTGGTTTTATCTGTACCTGTCCTCAAGGTTTTGAGTGGGCTCAGAGAACTGAATCAGAAATTTTCAAACAAAATAGTTTGGGATATTTTGATTAAAAAAAAGGCTCTACATTGATACCAAATACTTGTAAACATGTCACATTTTTAATAATGTATTTGTGAGGAAGGTGAAGTATCTGATCAGAAGAGTGCAGCCTGTCATGGTTAGGGCATCCATCAAGAGGTGATGGTCAAACGAAATTCAGAATTCCATCTGTGCAAACAAAACTAAAAATATCACACCTGGGCTTTATACTGTGCATTGAAGAAAGAGAGTATCTATGGTCATATTCTGAATGTTATGTGCTCATCTTGCATTTTCATCAAAGCCCACATCTAATTTATGCCATCTTTTGCATCACTGCTGAGAGTGACCTAATGACCTTTTTTGTGATACAGCTGAGTACACAATTTCCAGTTTTATACAAGAATTCTTCATCTTCAAATTCTCTAACTGTAGTCTTTTGGTTTTCATCAATTTATAATATCATTTATAATGTCATCTTACTTATGCCAGATATAGATCAGAAATTCAGGAATGCCCTATAACAGAGATACACCAAGGCTAATGGAGGAGCTGGGACCTGAGTCACAAAAAGAGCTTGTTTTCCACCAAGGTTCACATAAAGATTTATTGTATTGATTACTTCTTGAAACAAACCAGGTATCTGGGACTCCTGTCATTCTCTGCTGTTAAAAAAGAAAAAAAAAAAAAAGTAAGGAGAGAGAAGATAAGGCTATTATACTCTTAATGGCATTACTTAAGGCTTGAAGAAAATTTTAAAGAAAAAGAGTAATAAATTCAAAACAATTAAGGAAAAAAAGTCAAATGAAAATATGACAAAACCACAGATTGTCCCAGATGTTTCTATTAAAGATACTCAATCTCCCTTTGATAAAACACTTCCATTTCTCTTGAGGAAAATGCAGTAAATATCTGGACTTCAGTAAAGTATTTGGGACTGGGTCACAGGAAATTTCTTGGGCTGGAGACAACTAATCCAAGAACTGGAACTTGGCGAAAGAATTGTTTAGATGGAAGATGACAAGCTGTACCTAAACGAGAGGCCTTGGATCACACGGACATTGCAGAGGGATTTCTCAAGGATCAAACCTGGATTGACTTAATGTAATGTTTTCATTATGACTTTGGCACAGAAACCCAGAAGTGAGCTAATGAAACATGACAACACAGCATTTGAAGTCACTGTCACTGTAGTGAAAGATGGGGATGCCATAAAGAAAGAATTGGAAAGCCTTTTGTTAGAGGGAGAGAGATGGGAGAGAATTCCCTGCCATGAAAAGTGAGAAGACTCATTTAGGCAGCAATAAAACTTTCTACTGGAAGGGCTGAAAGGAACAAGGAAGAGAAGCAGAGTGCAGAGCAGAAACTCACAGCTTGCCTGTGAGCTGCTGGTGTTGCAGAGCTGTGTGAAGGCATTTGGGATCCATAGAGAATGAGGGGAAAAGTGCCTGGGTGCAAGGTCATGGCAAGGCTTCATCTGGTGCAGTGCATACATTCTGATACTCAGACAGTAGAAACAGGGATTAAAATGGGGGGAAAGGCCAGGCAGAGCCATAATATGGAAGTAAGTTGAATACTTCCAAGTACTAGTTATAGAATAATAGAATCTTAGAAAGGTTTGTATTGGAAGGTTTTCCTTAAAGGTCATCCAGCTCCAACCCCCCTGACATGAACAGGGGCAATTATGGTTTGTTCTTTATTGTGACTGCCTATGGCAGAGCTGAGTCCTGTGCTTTAGCCTTGCTGCCTCTGCAGAGCCATGGCCAGGTGAGAGCCCTTCCGATAGCACAGAAAGCCTGACCATTAACATTTCTTCAAAGATACCATATTGGGCTGAAAAATGAGCAGGGGAAGCTGAAAAAATAATGTTAGTGCTTGAAGAGCTGTCACTGGGAGATCTTCTGTACAAGCTACTTCACAACCTCATTGTGTCTGTGTGTTTTCTATGCACAGCATCATGCTCTGTTATGATCTGACTCCATAAAAATGAGTGAATTCATGTGGTAACAGTACACTCCAGTATTGCCTGAAATCCCATCCAGTGTTTGAAAGCTCAGCCATCTTTATGCTCCTATCAGAACTGCTTCTAGTCCATTCCCAAGCCAGACAGACAAATTCAAGTATCTTAGTTATCCCATGGATGGAAAGTGTTGAGAACCACCTTGCCCATCTTAGTTACAAAGCCTGTAAAACCTTTCCATTCCAAATGACCTGGTTTTTCTAGAATATAATGTAAGAAGTGAGTAATTTTAACCTCAGCTGCTGGTACACTGTCTACTCAATCCATAAATCTCTAGTCCCTGGATAAGGAAGTTAAAGCAGCCTAGTATTAAAAATAATTATAATAATAAAAAAATACAGTAAAGGCTGTAAAATAAAACTTAAGTGCCTGAGAGAAGGCAGTGACCCAGGACTTCAGCATTTCTTACATCCTTCTTTCCACTAAAGGACACAAAGCCCTTAGTCAGCCTGATTATTAGATTAGGCTATTATGAGGAATTGATCTGTCTAATGAAATTTATATTTTTTCATAATTCTATTTATCTTGCAGTAGGATGTTTGCTGGTTCCTTTTCAGTGTTTTCTTTGAGAACATTTTTCAT
Organism: Eopsaltria australis; assembly: GCA_034509425.1. NCBI lineage: Eukaryota > Metazoa > Chordata > Aves > Passeriformes > Petroicidae > Eopsaltria > Eopsaltria australis. The sequence continues at coordinate 335,992 of JAVTVJ010000826.1, forward strand.
TATATTTCCTTCCAAACTGATTTTCCAGTGCTGGGTGATGCTTTTCAGTAAACACTTTATTTTTAAAATTGCTTAAAAATAAAATTTTAAAACCCCCAAACTTCAGAGTTACAAAATTAGGAGAAAGAATCTGAAAAATAATTTCAACTGAAAAAACTGGAGGGGAAAAAACGCGTCCATTTATCTTTTTGAGTCATAAGCAAATATGTTTCTAATTCCAGTTGGAAATTACATTCTATATTTCAAAAGTTGAATTAAATTTAAAGCAAATAAGCATGTTTTGAAAAGGACTCAAGACCTAAACAGAACCTTCCTGGGTGCACCAGGTAGAGGCTTTTGTTCTGGGCATTATTCCTACTTAGCCTAAAATTCTGATCCTGGATGTACATCGTGCTTTGTTTTTACATTTGGCTACTGACACCAGGAGCCCAGAGTTAGTCTGGCTCCAGCGCCTTGGAGGCTCCTCAGCTGAGCAGGGTCAGTAAATACCTTGGAGCATTTCAGCATTTCAGGGATTACAGCCATGCCAGGGCTTCCCAGAACAGCTGCTGCAAGCAGCTCCTTTAATACCTGCTGCCTGTAAAAAGAATTAAGCAGCAAATGAGGGCTTGCCACAGGACCTGTGTCCAGGTTTGCTGGAGAAGCAGAAGCACAGACATTTTGCTTTCTTCAGGCATGCATAAGCCCCTTAGCTGGAGTCAGCTGTGGGAAAAGAGGCGTTTGAGGGTTTAAAAAAGGCAAGGAGAAAAAAACCTGCTCACACCACCGGTGTTTCTGTAACCTGTGCATGAACTTTTAAATCAAGTAGCTTTGTTCATAAGCCTCAGTTATCTGGCGTAGAACAGCTTCATCACTGAATGCCAAAAGAGCCCCATGTGGTTTAGAAAAAGCAGACAGTCCCCGCAGCTCCTCACAGCCCCTTAAATACACTAATCCAAGAAATAAATATATAAATGTGTTATAAAAATTCATATTATCCAAAATTTGTTTTTAAAGCCCTAATTGCTGAATAGTAAGGCTCGAGGATCTTTTTCATCAAAATGTTTTGGAGGGATAAAAGAAAAACAGGTTTTGTATGTAGAAAGCAAATACCAAGCAGGGTGTTTCAGAAAAGCTAAGTATTTTGGTTTTAATAAAAACCTTTTGTGTTTTTCCTCAACTCAGAAATCACAGCAGGTCAGTTAAAAAGTCAGGCTACTTGCCTGATCAAAATGAAAGGCAAAATAGTCTGCTACAACCCTGCTGTCTTCTTTGGGAGGAAGTAAAAGTGCAGTTGAAACTCCAAGTGCAATCATAAGGAGATCCATTTTTGTGAAAGGGAAACAAAGAGTGAATTCCACCTGTCTGGGTTAGGAGCAAGTGTGTGGTCTGGTGATGGCTCAGGTTCAACTCTTTTGAAGACCTCTCCAAGGTAATCTATCTCTGTGTCTTGTCTTCCAGTTTATAGGAAGGCCTAATTCCAATTCCCTGAAAATTGTTGAGAAGATAAATACACAAAGAATACACAAATTACTTTAGATTCACAATTCTTACACCCTAATGAAGTGCAATGCATTGCATAGATAATGAGCATTTTAAGCATCAGTCTTGCAGTGCTCTGCTCTGGTCTCTCACACATTCTGGGGTTTATTTTTTCTCTTATAGATAGAGCAAATGATTCTATCAATTTCACTGTACAGCACAATGAAGAACTGTACAGGAGTGATGAAAGATGCCAAGGTAGACATTCTTGGACCCTGAAAAACTGGTATGGTCATCTCTTTGAAGCAAGATTTTTATAGATCAGGTCTTAGGTTTTACAGTAACACATTTGGGTCTTTTGGGAAGGGAACCTCTCAAGTGATCTCTGAATCTCAGAAGGAAAATGCCATAAGGTGGTTTCTTACCTGCCTCTGTAACTCCAAGTCTCATATTATTTCCAGACTTGAAATAGCTGCCAGATTTCTGAAAATTCAGCTCCAAGCTGTATGTTCATATAAGATCAGTTTCCATTAAACATAGATAAAACATCAGCTTACAGGCTGTGGCAGAGAAAAGCCTGGAAATTCAAACCATAGCAACTTCAGCAATAAAAAAACATAGAAGATATCTGAAAACCATGCTTGGAAAATATTATAGATTTTGAGTCTCATGTAAGCCAATGACTGATTATTCAAGTGTTTGGGAATGGTAACAATTAATGTTGCCTATAGAATTCCTAATAATATTACTCAATACATGTTCCTATGAAACTCCTTCTCATCCTCGGAATTTGTTACCGTTCATTTTACAAGAATTCTTCTTTGTTTCTAGGCCTTGACTGGGCAAAGCACACGTGAAATGAAGACTGTTTGAAAAAAGATTTATGCAGATGACTTTGCAATATCACTCAAATGAAATCCAAACATTCATATTAAAAGCAATTAGTGATACAGGAATATTTAAGCCAATTCAGCAAGAAACTGGCAGAGTAGTTAATTTTCAGTCTGCATACAGGTGCCCCATGTATTTTTCCTTTATTTGTTCTAGTAAGGTTCTTTCAAATAGTTCCTTAAATTCACATTCAAAAATGAACTTTGTTGTATTATCTTGGCTCCTACTTAAAGGGTATGTCCCAGATTAATATCAGCCAGAAAAACTAACTTGTGATTGCAGGGAGAAAAACTGGTTGGTGGCTGATAACCAATTTGAAATCTGCTGTCATGGATCTCTGTAACACAGAGAATGGGAAATCACTGCATGCAAGGACTCAGGTCACCAAATCTTTCCTAGGAGTGGAGCAACCAACTCATTTGGTAATAGAATTTTCCCACAGTTTATATAAATCCTGGTAATGTCTGAATTTAGAGTTAATAATCAAGCTTATGCCTGTTCCACCTCAAGGATGAACAGAACTAAACAGAGAGGCCTAAAGCCAGAGGCCAGTGTTGGAATGAGCATCCTTTTCTAACACACGTGGTTTCCAGATGCAGCTCTCGTCTTTCTTCATTTAGTATTTATGACTGAATTGCTAAATCAATCCTTGTTTTTTTCTCACAATTCATGACTTTTTTTCTTCAAAATATAGGCTTTAATTTAATTTCTGGATAGTCTAAAAAAATTCTAGCACTAATGAGCTTTCTAGACACGAAAATAATCCACATTTCCTAAAATGAGGAGTTACATTTCTTTGACAGGATATTTGAACTAGGTGACTCATATGATCCAGAAACATTTTCGTTATGAAAACAAAACAGTCTACATCTGTATATGGCAAAGATGACTAGATAAAAATCCCTGTCTGTCAGATATCTTGTTATAAGCCATGTAGTATGTTGCTAAATTCTAAAGCCTGGACTTGGCTAAATCTAGGCTGTGCTTCCACTTTTAAATTATTCATGTTTTGAAATGTAAAGTGTCCTGTTGAGCTTCTCAGGTTTACAGGATGATGACATTTTTGAGGGAATATCTGATCCAGGCTTGTCCATTTAACTTTCCTGAGATTTTTACTATTATACATCACTCCATAATGAAAGACATGCGTCAGTTCTCTTGCCATACAAATTTACTAAGAGAGTGATCTGCAGTTTACATTTATTTGTTTTAATGAGATGTTACCATGTTTAAAGTACAGTGTATTGAGCAAAAAGTGAAGAGCTCTAATCTAAATCAAGTATAGTGCAATAAGTGAACAAGGGTGTCATGTAAGAGGGGAGAAAAGAGTACAAGGGTTAAACATTACTTCGAATATTTGGATTGAAAATATGTTAACAAAGTGAGTTTGTTTTCAAAAGCAAGGATTTTCAGTCTGAGTGGGTCCTTTTGCGGCTGCAAAGATTTATATAGTTTTAAAGCTATTTTCTACATTAAATGCCTTCTTACTTAGCATGACAAGGAGCAAATAAAAGCTGTCTGATGTGCTCAGCAAGAACTTAATCCAGCTGGACAGAATGAGGTACAAATGCAATTAATATCTCTTTACCAGCAAATATATTATGTTTTATAGGGTCTTATTTTTCAAAAATTATTCAAGCAAAGCATCCTGATCAGTATCTAGCCTAGAAGACAAGATATTTTTAACCATTAGGAATTCTCTGAGCAATTGAATTTGCATTTTATAGGCTCAGCTGCTGAAACTAACTGGAGATTTTTGGTTCTACCTCTTAGATATCTCAGTTAGAAACTGATTTTCCAGGTCAGTGCTCACCACTCCTTCAAATTATGTCTCCATTAAAAATACACAAGCTGGACTGAAAACCTCCTTCTCTTGTGATCTTGGTTTTAGCAGCTTTCTCTGCACTAGGACAGCTCTTCTAAAGATAGTGAGGATATTGCTGGCCTTTCTTTTGCACTGTTTTGTACAGAACCCAAGAATTGGCATGATTTCCACCTCTATGGAAATGCCAGAGGATTCCAAAGATCAGCTCTTCATGAATAGTCTTCTATTTGTTATTCTTCTACTGCTTATCCTGTCTCTATGGCCCCAGGAATACACTTTTTTTCTGTCTGGACTTTCTCTGCTCCTAATGCTACTTCCTGGAGGAAGAAGGTTTAAGGATACTGAAGGACTTGAGAAGAAAGTAAATGCTGAGAAAGAAAGAACAGGGAAAGATGGTCTCTACTGTAAAGCTTTGAGCATTTTCCACTTCTTTCAAAGGTCTCAATGAGATCTTGGCAAAGCTAAAAGGCCAAGAAAGGACAAAAGCCACTTTGTTTTTGTACTGTTTCTTTGTGTGTGGGTTTTTTTCATGTCTTTCAGACAATGGTTCCTGGATGGGAAAGGTTGAGGGACTTTTTGTCTGCTTGGATTGTTCAGGTTCAACACTCTGTGCCAACTCCAGTACCTGTGGAGAAGGAGAGTAATTTTTGCAAGTCAGCAGTGAATGCCTTCTTTTTTTTTTTTTAAACAGTATGTCATATCTTCAGCAGACATCAACAACGTAACTCCAGGAACAAATGTACCTTCAGGAATTTATATCAGACCAGAACTCGAGCATCTTCTCTTCTCCATCATTTTTCCCAGAAGCATCTAGGCATATGGCTATAAAACTAGGAGCCAGGGGATTATAAGGACTAATTCTCACTCTTTTCTTCTCTAACTGTGAGTATTTGGAGGAAGCAAGCCTCTAAAATCAGCAGGAAGTTTCAGATGTTATTACTCCGACATAGACTATCAAAAGAAGATTTTTAATTCCCATGCTGTTTAGTTTTCAAGCAAACAAAGGAAAACTATGTTATACAAATTGTTACACCTTCCAGCCTGAATTTAACATTCATAAACTACAGATTACAACTATACATGAGAAAAAAAAGTCATATCCACACATTGTATATTATATTCTGTGCACTTTCCATTTTTTCTGCCACTTGAGATAGGATTTCAAAGTCACTTCTAACCCTTCATTCACAGGGCTTATGCAAGCTTGCATTGATGGATGAAACTCATACTCAGCATGTGTATGGGAAAAAGCACTTTGTGTAATCCTCATAAATCCTGTAATGATGTGAGTGCAGTTTCAGCTGGGATATTCCAAAGGAGAACGGAAGATCAAATTCCAACTGCATGTGTTAATTAGATAATATTCCTTTCTGTGCAACTGTTATCTCACGGGATTTGTACAAGGATAGACAAATGTGTAGTTGATTGGGATATTCACTGATTGTCTCTGGAGGCCCAAGTCCTACCAAGAGTCACATGGGTTAAGTTATCCCTCTTAATTTGCCATTAGACAAAACCATGACTTAATGTGGTAAAACTGGTTCTTTCTGTTCAAGGAGAGGTCTCGGGCTGTACTGACAGAGATGCTGTAGTTCAGGCCTGAGATGTGCTGGAAGGTTTGTGAGGAGGAATCCAGCAGAGCTTCTTCTCCTCCATGCCCTGCTTAAGCAAACGCATCTCCATGGGGCACTGAGGAGAAAAACTGGAAGAGCACCAGGAGCTATTTACACAACTGGAACCATTCCATCCTCAGTCAAGTGAAGCAAATAGCTGTAAAAGCGTTCTCTATTTCAGCCATCCAAGAACAACACCACAAAGTGGACATCACGAGAAGTCAGTTGCCATGGGCACACAAGTGTCTAACGGGGAGAACACCCACAGACACTGAACTTTGGTTCAGCAAACCCCAGCTCCAGCTCTCTTTAGTGCAAGTGTTGCTGTCACTCAGCTTTGAAAGCGACCCAGGAGCTTCAGAGGAAATATGTGGAGGCACTGGATAGGTCCACCTCTGAGATGAGACAGGAAAAAGGCAAATACAACATGAGGTTTACACAGGGGTGGGATGTCTTGTTTTCTCACCCCAGCCTCCACAGACACTGTGAGCTCTTCAAGTCTGTGTCTCTAACCTAACACAGCCTGCCCAGTGTTGAAGTCTAAAGGATTCTTTCAATGAATTCTGATAGGTATGGATAATTGTGATAATTAATTCAAAAACCAGAACTAAAAACTTGAGTGACACAGTCTCTGGAAGCACACCAACCTTTTAAAATCTTACCCATATTTTTTCAGTTTTGAACATGGCTAGCAGATTTCTTCCTCTGCTTGACTAACTATAAAGCCCAAGGGCAACCAAACAGAATTTGACCAAACCAGTTGAACAGTAAATTCCTACTTTTACACATTATTAAAGCTGGACTAAATGAAAGAAGTCATTTTCTTGCAGATGCTCCTACATGTTCTTTTTATTTTAGAAACAAATTGTTAATTTCTTTTATTCCATTTGAATGAGGCATGAACATAAATTCCTATAACGACACAACCATTGGTGCCAAAAGCAATAAAATGTCATGACAACAAAAGAAATGATTATTCATAAGTCATCATTCAGCTCTGTTGCCTCCCTTCCTCCCTAGTAAGCTTCCCTCTCTCTCTCTCTGCTTCCAGCCTTCCTTTCTACCCCTCATAAAAGAATTGATTGGAAAAGAGGTTCTTAATCCATGGCCAATGCCTTTCCCCAGACTTTTTTTTTTTTTGGACTTGCATGGACTTTCCGAAGAGCACAAACCTTTACAAACTGCCAAAGGAGAGGTTTTATCTCAGAGTCCAGTGATCTAAACTGAAACACACTCACCTAAAGAACGTGCTCCACAATAGCCTCCCACAACAATTTTATGACCCAGCCAACAGAGGTCGAGACTGTTTCTCTTTGGAAAACATGACCTGCATCTGTGTTAGTTTGAGAAGTGATCTCCAAAAGAAGCAGTTCAAGTGTTTAATCTAGGAACACCTACTTACTGTAGGTCATTTTTTTAGTTCAGCTTCTCTCTAAGTGAATTCTACATGCATATTCAATTTTGGCTTTAAGAAACCCTGTACCATGGGAGTTGTATTTCTTCAAATAAAGCATATCACAGTAGATGCAGTGCACAGCACAGTCTGACTGTGATATCACCAGGAAGCAAAAGCAATATCCTCTACCCAATATGTATTTTGTCACTCTCTGATTGGGCTTCTTCAGATTTCTCCCATCCTGCATTCCCAAAAGATCCTCGTGTGCCTTCCACCAGGAATTATTGTCCCACTGTATCAGGAAGTCCATACATCAATAGCTAGAATACAAATTAGAAGATGCAGAGTATTTTCAGAATAAATAAATGGCAAAATACTGATGTGTGAACACAGTAATGAGACCCTGAACTGTGTGGTGCATCTGAGAAAATTGAGAAGCTTGGATTAGTTTAGGTTAGATTAAATCTAAGAATAAGATTTACTGTGAAAGCTCAGCAATTTTGAATATTTTTTTTCCTTCTTCTTTTTTTTTTTTTCAGAAATGGTAGCACTGTTGAGTTCTGTGTCCAGGAAATTTTATGAGTTTGGAAGGAAAAATGCCAGTTTCTTAAGTCTGCCTTAAAGAGAAACAGAAACAATGTCTCCTTTTTACTCAGTAATAATAGGATTCATGAAGAATTTGGAAAACACAGGATCAAATTTTGTTTCTAACAACAAAAAGTAATTTAAATCTTTCTCCTCCCACAGCAATCCTCTCACTGTTCAATAAAACAAAGTATGATTTCAAGTGAGTATGGCAACCTTATGTCAGAAATGTTGGAGGTTCCTCCAATCTCCCCTTTGAGAACTTTGATTTAAATACACATCATTCCACATAAAAATATCAGCACTGGTTATCCCACACACTTTTTTTGAGGTATTCACGTGGGAAGTGGTAGTTATGCTCCACTTTTGTGAATCTTAATGTATGGCAAGTGAAAGAGCTGAACCATAATGCTGCCATGAAGCTGCACTTATGGCACTCTTCTAGGTGGGATGAAGGAGGTTCCAATGTCCTCAGCAGAGTGATGCATTGAACCTCACCCTAAAATCCTGAAATGTCCAAAAGCCTTGAATCCTGCCCAGGACTTGATAGCTTATACTGACAGGATATTGAGTCAGAAGAGCATCAGGCTGTTTTCCAGGAGTAGCTCTTTTCAGGACTGTCTTTTAGTTTGGGTTGCTGAACAAAGGAACAGGTTTTCAGTTTTGAACCTTTCCAGATCTGAACTGATTTACCTCTGGCATGTGGTCAAACATGACCTTCTTTTTCTCCTTTTGATTCAGTTGTGGAACTAAAATAAACAAATGTACAGGTCTACTCTTTTCTCAGCCCCCTCACAATCTCTGCCAGCTGGGTAATTGCTATCAAGCTTTTTGTGGGCCTCACACTTGAGACAGCTGCAGGAAAGTCTGGAAGGAGGAGAAGACAAAGACTGGCTGTGTCCATCAACACACAAGGGTGGCACAAATACCCTGGGTTGTGTCACTTGGGATTGGAGTGACAGGCAGCAGAAACCCAAAGTGTGCAGGGATACAGCTGATGCTTTGACAGCAGGAAGGAGATAACAGGCACAGGATGACCTGTCAGTGCTCAGGCTTGGTGGGATGGAAGGAGACCCCTCCACTGAAGTCACCTTCAAGGCAGGGGGTGTAGTTTTCTTGTCAATCATGAATTAAACAGGACTTTGGAGAAGCAATCCAGTACCACCAAGAGGCTGCACTGTTCAAGAATAATATGTGATATATTTTACTGGTATGGATGCTTTGGGGTACGTCTGTAACTCAGTTCCCCTCCTGTTTTTATGTAACATTTACTGGCTGTTTTCCCTTTCCCAACACCAGGATGATTCATATGAGAAGGCCAGCCAATCTTTTTCTATTAAAGAAGAATCAAGATTATAAGAGCCGTAAAATTATGTAAAATACTCAGCCAAAATGTCTCTCAGTGATCAGCTGAAAATCGTCCCCACAGTAAGAAAAGACATATCTTCAGTTCAAAGGAGACAAGGGACCATCTTGTACTGTGCCTTAAAGAGCTGCTAAATTAGACTGGCTTGTGATATTAGCATAATGTTCACATTTAACGTGTATGCTGCAGGAATTCCCACGAGTTGGCCTTTAAATTGCCTCAGCTACTGTAGCAGAACAAGCTAGTGCAGAAACAATGAAGAATTTTCACATACTACACTTCCAGTGATTGTGGCAGTGGTCTCATTGCAATAAACACAGCGAGGGTCAGAGTCTCGGTCTGAACAAATTTGCTGGTTAATACCATTGCTACTATCTCTGTCAGAGAAGATTGAGTGGTTATTTTATTCCATTTTATTTATTTTTTATATTTTATTTTATTTGGAAGTCACTGGGAAGACTGTGACAAGCCCTATCCCATTGTTACACTGCCATTAAGTCACATTAATTCCCTGGGGAATTTTTAAGAGCTTTGCTGATTCTGCATGCCCAGCTGTGTGAACAGAGCTTAAGAACTTGGGTTTCATGTGGAAAAAAATGCTTTTCTCCCATAGCTTTGTGGTAATCGACTTTGGGAAAAAGAGAACTACAATTTTGCACATTTTAAGTCACATAAGAAAGCTGCAAGAATTATATTGAGTAAAATTATCTGCTTCTGATAGGTGCAATCTGGGCATGTACTTAAAATACTCACTGTATTTTAACTGAGTAACTGTGCTGATCATGTATGAATGCTGTGTGGAATCTTCAAGCTATATTTACATTTCAATTGACAAAAAAGTCAATATTCACAATGTATATAGTCAAGACATAATGAAATCATGCTGCACTTTCCCTGCTTCATTACAAAAGTCTCAAGACACAGCAAAAAAAATTTAAAGATTCAGTGTATTATTCTTTTTTCTCAGAAAAAATATATCTCTAGGGGAAGCCATATTGTATTGTTTTAAGGCCCAGCTTTAATGAGTGGAAGTTCAGGATATTTGGAGCCCACTGGGACTGTGCTGTTTGTTTGTGATCTCACCCACATTGCTGGTTTGGAGCAGCAGGAGATGGTGCTGCAGACAGTTCTGGCATTCATGTTACAGTTTGCTTCTTCACCAGAGTAACTTAAAAAAAAAAAAAAGAAAGCAAACTTACTCTAGACCCATGCTAAAAAAATAGAAAAAGAGAAAGAAAAAAGAAAAACATGAAAAAGTGTGTGAATTCAGTTAGAAATTTGGGGTCACAAGTCCCCAGTTTGTTTTGCATATAAAATAATTAAGATGGGGCAGTTTTGATCTCTTTGCAGAAGAACATTGCAATATGAAAATCAGAAGGAAAGTGACTTTGCTGGAGGTAGATTTATTTCACATTTATTTTCACATGGAGGAGATGTGATCCTTCTCCTTAATGGTTTTGTCATTCAAGTTATTTCTCTGCTGAGACCACTGGTCTAAATTCAAGTGACATATTTTGACTTTCTATTTTGTACACTTTTTTGCTGGTTTTATTCCCTTTGTGGATGCCTTTTCAGAAGGACATCAAGTACAACTTGCTTGTCCATGTTTTCAAACTCTTATAAATCTATTTCTACAGTTTCTCACATACCAAAGGAGATGTCAGTCTCAACTGTAAGGCTGCTATATGGTAACCAATTTAACAGTAGTCATCTTTGCAAAATTACCTTTCAGGCAACTTTTTTAGATTTTCATAACCCATGGCAGAAAAATGAACATAATAGAGAGTATTGAACATTTTATGGGGTGTGTTTGAATGAGTGGGAAAGGCCAGGCTTCCACAAGGCAGACCAGCCACCACTGGAGAAGGAGAAATGTGCTCTGCTTCATTCGTGTCCCACCTCATGACTCTTTTTTTTTGTATGAGAGCAGAATTAGCTTGAGTGTCCTCTCTCCAAAGGAAATTGTGAAAGGCACCAGTATGGGCAGGGGATAATAACAATGTGGCCAATGGCAGTTCCTTTATCATTTTTTAAACTAATGTGTATTTCTGCCTAAAAAAGCAAAACCTAACAATCCCACCCTATTATCTATTCTCAGCATTTAAGCCAGGCTTTGTTATTTCTTTCATCTTGACCAACAGGTTCTAGAAAAGCTCCTTTTAAATGCAGCCAAGGCTATGCCAGTATAGACAATGTCTCTCCAGGTGATGCCTCACAAAATTTCCTTCCTGTGGGCTGATACTCCGCTGTGTTTCTCTGTTGCCCTTTCCTTGTGCTTCAGCTGCAGACTCTGTGGCTGTGTCTGAGCTCTAAAAATGGACAAAGACTTTTCTGTGCCCCTGACCCCCATGATATGGCACGGCCTGACTGCACACACTGGGTCTTGCTTCTCTCCAAAGAACGCCAGGATGAAAAAACCCAAAGTGCCCATGGGAAACAGGCATGTGCAGTCCCTTGAACTGTGCTCAGGTATTGTCTGGATAACACTGAATGGCACAAGGCAAAACAGGGATCATGGCAACAGTTGAATAACAGAGACATTGGTGTGCTCATGCTCTGACCTGTTCCCTGGTCATGGTTTTGTACACTACTGGTGTATAGACATAATCTCTGGGGCTGGGGCCACCTTTTATTTTTGTTGGTGAATCAGTGTTAGCCCAACAGGTTCTTTATTACTGACGAAAGCTCTTTGGAATGATGGAAAAGGTATCCTGTTACTACAGTACGCTTCAGATTTTCCTGGGAAACTTAGCTTGTGAAATTAGAGTAAGATGAAAACGACTTTGCAGTGATCTTTTTCTGCATTTTTTAAAATTATTATTTTTCTTTCTGTAACCTGAAACAAAAAGTCTTGAAGTCTTCTGAGTGAAACTACTAAAACCATCTGTAATATTTTCTGTTCAGCTGGAAAACAGAGAATCATTTTTCTTTCTGAGTACCATCGAAAGTGTGGCTGTCCACACAGCCCCTGTCAAGAAATAATATGGATGATCTAAGAGAAAGAAAAGCAAATCAGGAAACTGCCTGCAGAGATAAGAGGGAGGAGGATTTAAAAGGATAGTGTTTCCATAAATCAAGGCAACCGGTGACAGCTTTAAAGGAAGGGTCAAAAACATTGCGAGAGGTGTCACTTGGCTAAGAAGTTAATCCAAGTTTCCATCTCTCTGCCTTTAGTGCTTGTTCAAGTGGAAGTTAAAGATCTCATGGCATTATTTTGAGATCATAAGAGATTGATATCCTGCCCAAATTCTCTCTTTCAGGATCATCAGAGACCTTTGCACCGGTATCAATGCACACAGATTTATGTGATTGCAATAAACAAAGGGCCACATTTGTCTGCATACCATTGCTACAGTTTGTTCTGTTCACATGGCAGAAGAGCATTTTAAACTGGTACAAGAATTCTGGGTAGTGTGCACTGCAAAATCCATCAGGATGTGTATGCAATAAGCAACAAGAAAAAAAATATAGAATAGAACTCTCTATCACAGAGGATTCCAAGCCACCATCAGAACTGGCCATCAGAGAGTCTCCCAACCCTAAATGAACCAAATAAGAGGTTTAGCACAGATTTCTCAAAAATTCCCTGAGATACACTGTCTATGGGAAGATGCTGTCAAATCTTAATGGAAATTACTATTTCCACCTCAAAAAGGTGGAAACAGCTCTTGGGAGTCTGAAACTAAAGAGCTGAAATGCCAACATTATAATTTAAGGACTGTGATTTTTCACTGCTTTACACAGAGTAAGTAGCCTTTACTCATGGGACATCCTTGAAAGTAGGATTATTTCCTTGCAAATGAATTCAGTTGGTAGGTTTTGAAATGGAAAGTGTATGAGATAATTGGCCTGAGGAGGTGGCAAATGGTTCTTGTGTGTCAGTGAAGCAGAAGTCAAACACCTGTGCTGCTCCCACAGCATATCATCAACAGCAAAAGTATGATGTAAACATGCAATTTAAACAAAGATATTTTAAATAATATGCTGAAAGTAAACTAAACTGTATTAAGTTTAGGTATGACCCAATCCTGAATCATCTTTCCTTGATTTTACTGGCAGTCAGTTAAGCTGCTAAAGATGGATAAGAGATCTATTTTGGAAGTAAAGACTTTATTTAATATTGCTCTGTTTAAAAGTAGAGGGGAAAAAGACAGTTCCATGTTCAGAAAAAATAAATATATACAAACTCAGTAGGGAAGCATGGTGCTCAGGAAGGGGAAAGTGAAGGCATTGATAACATGATTTCATTGCTGTAATGCTGCCATGGGTCTTACCCTTCTATTTTCATTACCCAAATGGAAAAGGGGGGAATGAAAAAGGTTGAGGAAGTGACATTTTTCAGTATTAGTAAAAAAAAAAAAAGAAACTGAAAGGCACTTAATAGCTGGAAAAAATTGAAAATTCTGAGTCTGATTTTCCTCTTACACCAGTCTTATACCAGTAGACTGCTGGAAAAGTCTCAGGGCTGGATTCCCAGAATGATGATGAAGTGGAAAGGAGTTTCTTTAGGTGGCTGAGTTCCTGTCTAAATGATTATTTGAATGCTAAAGAGATTTTGGTCTAAGTGGACTTTTGGTAATCTGCAGTCTTGCAGAGAAGCCTTTATTATTCAAATCCAAATATAATAAGTCTGTTTTTGAAGACTCCTTTGGCTCCCACCAGCTATATTCTGACATATCCCCGTGGAGTGAAAGCAGTTCTTTCTAAAGGGATCAACATTGCAGGTGTAAGGTGGAATTTAAGTGGCTGCTCTGAGGGGACACACAAGCTGGAGAGGTTGTGATGGGGGATGCCAATTCACACAATCCCTGGGGAGGCAACAAGGCGATTTGCATCTGCATGAGATGATTTCAGTTTTAAAGTGAAACACATGTGTTAGTGAGTTGGAGGCAAACTGACAGTATCTTTGGAACAGAACTGGAAATTATGAGCAGCAGGAGTGGCCTGACCCTACAGAGCACCAATGTTTAATCTACTTATCGAGATAACAATCAAGGAAGAATCAATAACATAAAAACAGTGGGGTTTCTTCCTAGGTAACAAGCAAATAAAGGAGAAAAAAGGCTTCCTGATTGATGCTTCAGTGATTCCCCAGACCAGGGTAACTGCCTGTGCTTTGATGGCTAATTCCTGGTGGGCACTGGGAGGTGGCTTTTCTAAAAAGGTGTTGAGGTAGCAGAAGGGCTTAAACATTTGAAGAGTGTTCAGCTGCAGTCATGACAACTAAATGCAGATTCAAGGCTATGGTTGTAATCTATGCAATAGTCCTATGAAATCAGTGATTTCTTACAGTGAGAAAGCTGTCAGGATTAATTCAGCAAGAAAGCAGAACACAGTCCAAAGGGTCATTACTGAAGCACTGCATGTTTGGAGTCATTAGAAGACAAATTAAGCATAAAATGATATTTTAAAATATGCAAATCCCTGCCATTAATAACGATTTTGAATTGTAATGGAAAATTGCTAGCTTAGTCAGGGAACCTTTACATTGCATGGAGATTGTAACAGTCTGCTGTTACATGAGTATTGTTAATGGTCTTTAAAATAGTCTTGGGCAGCACAGCTGCAGAGAGTTGGCATCACAGCTGTTTGGGAATTTATTTAACCTGGTATGGGTGCAAGAGTACCAGAGTGGCTATTGCCACCTCACTGATGAATGTAGCACTGTAAATAAATCTCCTGTAATTTCTTAAGTGTTGTTTTCTGCTATCCAGGAGCAGAGGGAAGCAGAAGAGTGTCAAAATGTCAGTGGGATGTCAGAAAGAAAATATTACCTGTCTTATCTAAAGAAATAAATTACTTTTTATAGAATTACTGTGTTAAAAAGTGACTCTTCAGATAAATTATATTTCTTTTAAAAGCTGCTGGCAAAACATTTAATGAGTGAAATATTTAATGAGATGATTCACATGTTTGAATAAATTAAGATTAATATAATAATATTTGAAAATTAATTTTATTTGGGATAGAGAAAAAACAAGACTTACTGATCTGAAGAAAAAAAAATATTCTTAAATGAGAGTAAGAGCTCATTTGAGCAGGGAACAAAGAAATCAATAGTTCACAGTTAGCTGCAGATCACAGAGCACTTTAAACAAAAAACATAGTTCCCATATTGCAGGTAGGGTAAATTGAGCTCATTGCAGCTTCTCTGCAAGTCCAGGATTAGGGTGGGAGCAGAGCTGGAACATGTTTGGTCTCTCCAGGAGAATGAGGCCAAGCTGCCCTAACAAAGCTGCTTTCAGTACCCTGAGGTGTCTGTCCTGTGGCAGGGACATCTCTGAGCACTGAGGTACCTGGCAGGTTGGAGACCTCCCCATGACACTGCAGATCCCAGCACAGACTCCAGGCTCCACATGGAAAACTCCAGCTTCAAATCGCAGCCTGGTGCTCCTTATGTCCTCCCACACTGCTGCTCTGGAGTGCTCAGTGCAAATTTGGCTCCTTGGTCATGAAGCAGTTACATTTTTAGCTTTACACTTGTGTTCCCAAGCCTCTGTGTGCTCCTGTCTGACATTTGATGGGCACAGACCACTCCTGCTCTCCTGCACAGAAGAACACAGGTCAGAGTCCCTCATGGGAACAATTGCATTTCTGGGAGATGTTCAGGCTTTGTGATGAGAGAAGGTCAAATCTGCCTCCCTCATCAGCAGGTGGGTGGGAATGGATGGCAGGCAGCTCCCATCTCTACTGGCCAGAGCTAAGCAGAAAGCAATCACTGCCTGTGAGAAAGATGGCATCAATCATTTTCATGCTCTCTGGGAAAATGTGGACCAGTTTGATTCCTGCCCTGCCCTGGGAGCAGCTATGCACTGCTCCCTGCTCAGGCTCACATTGGCTTTAAAACTCAGCTCAATTCAAACCTTTTTGTCTCTCTTTTTTTTTTTTTTTTTTTTTTTTTTTTTTTTTCTTTAATAGTATCTTTTATAAAATTCAATTCCATTCCTCCAGTTCCTATTTTCCAGGACAGTTCAAGTGTGCTGGCTGCATTACTCAAGTCAGGCTTTGGTTGGTTGGCATTTCTGTCCCTGGGGCGTTTTGCTGGATTACTCTTCTAGTGCCTGTGCTGCTGCACTGTGGGGA
This sequence comes from Eopsaltria australis, assembly GCA_034509425.1. Lineage (NCBI taxonomy): Eukaryota > Metazoa > Chordata > Aves > Passeriformes > Petroicidae > Eopsaltria > Eopsaltria australis. Next base: position 352,212 of record JAVTVJ010000826.1, read on the forward strand.
CTGAAAAGTGCCAGAACAAATGCAGGAAGATGTGCCAGCTCTTGGTACACACCAGAGAATCCTGAAGCAACAACAACATTTGGCAGAAACAGAGACATTGTTAAAAAAGCAAGCCACTAAAATCTGTGTTTAATCACCAGAGCACCATCTCCCCACTTGCAAGAGAATTTTCAAATGGGAGGAAAAATAAAAGGCAGCTTGAAGTGTCACACAGAGTGGGAAAAAAGTATGTGGTTGGAGGTTTAACTCCTTAAAGCAGAATTTTGCCTCTTAAGCCACTTTTCTTTTAAAAGTTGGTAAAAGATCACGCTCAGATGAACGTGTTTTTATCACAATGTGAGTGAAATGGCCATATTTCAGTTCAGTCCCCAGATACACACTAAACCACGCTTGTGTTGAAAGATTTTTTAAAAATATGGAAGTAAAAAAGACCCATTAATGCTACTTCTGCCTGGTTGCCAACACAGATTTCTTTCCTAGAGATCATTATCTAGTATTTTGGGTGGGATAGCAGAGTCACTGACAGCTCTGGTAAAGACAGCTCCTTCTTTTGCTGTGAATAATTCACACTCACATTCTGCCTCAGATTTGTATTTGTCTATAGGTCTAATTTATAACTTCCCACCACACACACCACTGAAAAGGAAGTTTCATACTTAGAAATTGCTGCAACAGCATAGGAATGCAAAATAGTCAGCAAGATATGACAGATATAAAGGCCATACTGGCATGTTTCTAATCTTCCTGATTTCACAAGAGCGTTTTGGGGGGGTATTGTTTTGTTTTGCTTTATTCCTGCCAGGTTAGGTAAGTCAGTTGTTGATTTTAAGGTATGCAAAACACAAAACAACCGGAGATGTGAATGTGCCACTCTAAACAGAAATGTGACCCCTCGTTTTCCATCCCAGATCTGCAATGCTATGACCACAGCTTTTGAGAATCACATCCTCATCTGGGATTAATCAGTGTTGCTCACTGAAGATTGCTAAATTTACAACTGAGGATGGAGACCCTCTTCTAACCAATTGGCAGTACAATGATTACTTTCCACTGAAACACGGTGTGCAGTTGTGAAATGTTTGCCAGGTAGAATTGAGAAGAGTAAATAAAGTTATATATGTGTAATCCTTCAACCAGACAGTTTTATAGGCCAGGTTAAGTTTACAGGATCACTAATAAAAACAAATTATATCTCCCAATGAGTATCTTGGTAAAATTATAGTGAGCTATCTAGATGCTTCTGCAATCAAGGAGACAAATACACCACTTTTTGAATATGGACTTAGAAATGCACAGCAATAAAAAATAGCATTAAATACAATCAGAAGTTATTCTTTGCCCAAAATACTTCCAAAAACATTTTAAGTCTTCTTTAATTTCTCGGGAAGCAACTGTATTGGCAACTGGCTGCTTCCCAGACACTCTATATTAATGCTCCATTCACAATTCACAGTTTCCAACAATTTGACAAGTCATGAAATTTAGTAAGGACACATCTAAGTTCCAGCTGACCCAGAAATGTGAGCTGCCATTCACTGTGCTGAGTTCTCTTGCTCCACTTTCATCTTTATAAATCATCTTTATTTTCCAGTGATTTCTGCATTTTACTGAGAGTACATGTAGGATGAAGGACCACACACAGTTCTTCCTGCTAGGAGGAGACCTAATAGTCTTTTCTATGTTTCCTTATGGTTTGTGACTATTGCACCGCTAAGCCACAAAATGTTGCCTTAAATTAGGGTAACACCTCAGCCCAGGCTTGTCTAAACATAATTAGTTTGTTCAGATTTTCACAGATGAATATTATTAAAGCTGTAATTTCTTCCAGGTTGCAACAAGCTAAATTAAACAGAAATGTTCCCAAACATTCCCGAGAGAAATCCGAATTGAACAAGATTCAAGGTTTCTCCTCAGATTTGTTAATGTAGTTCCCATCTTCACCATTAGACTCCAACAGAGAGTCCCTCCATGCTTTGTTTTCCTTCTCTCTGAATGTGTTCTACTGTTGGCTTGGGGTTTTTTGTTTGTTTTTTTTATTATCATTCAGTTTTCAACCACCCGAATTACATACATTGGAAATATCAAGCACTATTTCAAGGCAGACAGAAAGAAGCACAGAGTAAACTCAAATCACATCAAGCATTTCCAAAAACCCCTCAATGTTAGAAAGTAAACACTGTGCTCATGCTGCTCAAAGAAAAACTTTTAGTTCCTAAATATTAAAAAAACAGAGGAGCAAGAACGAATTCTTGGCCAATTTCTGTATTTTTTCCCCTCAAGGATTCTGTGACCTTGCTGATTGATAGCTGAGATTTTGGGAAATGGGGTAAAAAAAGAAGGGAGAGAATCCTGACCCTTATAAGCACCCCATGCAGCTGTAAAAATGAGACAGCAAGGGATAAATCTTGTTCAGTTACAACAAGAAGATTGTTCATTGGTTTTACTGAGTTGTCTTGGTATTCAAAAGAAATCTAACTGGGCCTTGATGTGAACAGTTGTGTCCCAAATACAAACTTGCTTTCCAAAAGTTGCATTGTGTACTTTCATACAATGTTAGCTTTTCTCTTCAATTGTATAAGTGCACATGAACAGAAAAGGTTTCATGCAAATGAAACTAAGAACACATGTTGCATTAACACAGAAATTGTGCTGGCCCATGTTGTTTCCAAAGGGATCTCTCCACACCTGCTATTACTTCCATCAGACTGAGACCAGCCTCCCATCGTGGCCTGGACAGCATTCCATTTGGAGCTGCTGTCTAACCAAGACTTTAGGCAGCAAAATACAGCACTTTTGGACTGAGCACCTTCAGGGATGTTTTTTGAATGTGGAGCACAAAGCCAAAACCACAGGTCAGCTGGTCTCGAGGGTGTTGGTGTGGAGTGCTACCAGCTACTGCTGTCCACTGCTGGCTTACATGGATACACTCCCAGCTGTTCTCCTGGATCTGTGCTTTTGAACCTGGGTAGGTGGAAAACCTGTCCCTCTGCAGGGCTATTTAGAACTATCAAAAGATTGAGATAAATAGAATTTAATGTAGTTCAGTTTTAGATTGTATAAAATGTGTCTAAATTTAGGAATATACATGCAGACCTTTATATATTCAGTAGGTATCTAAGACCTCATAATTATCCACAGATATTTTGATATAATACCATTGACAGCATGTGGAAAAGCCATTCAGCTCCTCTGAGAGCAGAAATCTATGGCATGACTCATTTGCATGATGTGTGTGCATCTTGTGCCACTCAAGACATGCTGCTTATCAGATGACAGAGAACAATGGGGGGGATGTATGACAGTGACAGCCTGGTTTAGATTCTATGAAATATTTCAAATGGCATTAGATTAGATTAGATTAGATTAGATTAGGCAACCTGTCTTTTGGCCAGCTGTGATCTCTAGCTTTTATTGTATTCACTTAATTTATCTAAATGTAGGTGTCTGACACCAGTTGAAATGCTGTGGGGAGTCTGAAACTTTCACAGGACTAGAAAATACAATCAAAGACTTTCAGGGGAGCCATGTCCTTCCCAACTGGCAGGGGGAGGCCAAGCAGCTGCCACAAGGTACCTGAAAAGCCGGACATCAAACCAGACTAAGTCCTGTGCTAGGTCTCCACTGACTTCTACGAGAGATAGAACAATGACTCTCACTCACCTGAAGGTATTTACATCATAGATTCCTAAATTTAGGGGTCCAGATTTAGACCTGAGCCCTACAAACTACTAACTGCCTTGTCATTAACAGTTTTTGTTTCCTCCCAATTTTTAAATTCAAAGTAAAAATTTGGGGGCTTTATTTGGTGTTGTATGGCACAACATTATCCAGGTTTAGGTCACGGAAGCAACAGTAAGGAAACTTCTGTGATTTCTATTCAGAAAAATCTATCTAGTCCCTCTTAAAATTAATTTCTTCTTATTCTGGTATATATTTTCTTCTCCAGTTTGTCTGCCCGACATAAGTAATACAATGATTTTTAAGGTGCTAAAGTAAAATGATAATATCAAGATAATCATTCAACATTCTAATTAAAAATGAGTGATGGTGAAATGTGGCAGACAGCTGAAACATTGCCCACAAAAAACAGCAAACATTATTGTCATCATTGATAGGTGGTGGACCTCATACACAGGGCTATGAATTAAGCCTAACAGAAGAACAAGATCTGGAAAGGAATGAGAGAGAATATTGTGCTGCTTGTCTCTAATGTGATGAAGAAAGTTGGTTTAATAGTTTCCCTGAAAGGGTCATCACCAGTGGAAAGAGAGATCTGAAAGCATGAACCTTTGCTCAGGATTTAGTAACCTTAATGGCTTTAAGCCAGAATGGTCTGAAATCACTTTATCTAATTACAAGAGAGAATGTGACTCAAGTTTAAATTATTCTAATATTAGCTATAAACCTACTGTACAGCCAGATGTTTGCTATGAATATTTTTTGCTTTGCTGCAGCTCCATCACTTATTCTCTTACACATTCTAGTTACACAGCAAAGTGTTCTGCTAAAGAACTCTTTCTAGTTATGGTACTGTAAAACTGCTCTGAGTTTCTCTGCTTGCACAGTTGTTTACAGAAACAGCTTTATAGCAATAATTTTCTATGTGCTTAGCAGCAGATGGGTTTATGTCCATGATACAGAAACGAACATGAAATTATAGATGAGAGGAAAATTGGCTGAAGCTCTCAGCTCTTTATCTGAAGTGTTCAGCATAGCAAGCCTGCAGATGCTGCACATCCCATGCAAAGCCTCTCCAATTCCCATTTGTTTGTTTCCATTTTTCTGAGGTTTTGCTTTGTTTTGTTTACCTTAGATTGGTTTGTATAGAGTTTTATCCATGTACCAGATAACAAAAGTTTACAGTGACCAGACAGAAAAAAGTCAGCCAAACTTTAGTCATCACCACTGAGTGCAAAAATTCTCCAAGTGAAAACACCAGAATAATTGTTTAAGGCAAATGAAGCACAAAGGTATTAGCTTGGCTTGCTGTGCTAGATTTCTGAGGACCACATGAAACAATCTTAATTTGAGGAAAACAAGTCCTAGAGAGTGGAACTGCTTATCCAGTGACTGATAAGGAGCAACTGGTTGACTCTGGGGATGTACAGTAAGATGATGTGTTTCCAATACTTAGATATCCAAGACTTTCAGGTGTCAGTATTCATTAACCCTACACCTGTCTCTGTGAACAGAAAATATTTCATGACAAATTAAATTAAATGAAGTTTTCCAGAGCCTCCACACTCAGAGAACCATCATTAAAAATGGTTCCTTTATGTTATAAAGAAACTTGCAGCATTATTCAGTTTACGGGAAAGTTTATGAGCAGCCCTATAAACACACACACTGCTAGCTGTGGTCTGATATCTGTATTAGGACCAGTCAGACTAAACTCACTTTACATGTAACAGTCTGTACTCAAAGAATGATATTGTAATGGGGGACTTGAGTCATCTTCTGGACAGTACCTATAAAATCCCACTATGTATGTGAGGTGAACAAGGTGAACCTTGCCACCTCCAGCCTGGGATTCAGGGCCTCTCAGCTCTAAAGAAAGCTCCTCACACTTGATACTCCCTGAAAACACTATTTTTTTTAAATGAGGTGCAGAATGTTAAAGTACTGATTTTACTGTGGGTGAATTTGGGGTGCAGATCCATACCCTTAGGACTGTGTATGGAGGCAATGTTCTACTGTTAGTGATTAGGTTACTAGTGCTTAATATTTTAAAAACTAAGCTAAAGGTAAATAGAAATACAGAACTGTGATAGCCATCACAACATGCAAAAAGCAGGTTACATATTCACTCATAAATGAGAAACTGCATCAATGTTATTGTGTAAACATTTGGATAATGATAGGCTCTAACCGCAGAAAAGGAAAAATCAACTTCCAGATTAAAAAAAAATCAAGTTTCAGTTAAATGGCTTACACATAGATTTCAATTAATGTGACCTTTGTAGGGTTTAATAGTTCAGGCTCTTCTCATTAACTTGTGTAGCATTTTGTTGTTACAACAGAGAATTCAATCTCCTGAGTTGCCATTGGAAGTACCTAAAGAGGCATTACCATTTTTATTCCAAACATTTAAATAACCTCTGTAATGGGTCATTTGTTAGCTCACTGCTCAGATATCAGCCTGTTCCATGCTCTAGTTACAATGAGCAAGGCTCTGTTTTCCAAGCTTTTTCTGAGGTTTTACTGGGCCTTTGCAATGTACAAATCTTGTGACAAACACAGTGTTAAAAGCATGCACTTTACAAATTACCCATGACAAATGTACTTGATCACATCATGTGGGGAAAAAAAAGAGAGATTTTGTTTCTTTTAGAGTTATTTTATTGGACTAAAGTTTTGCCTTCAGTAAAGAAGTTTTTTGTCTCTTATATTTGAAAAATCAGCTACTTCAGAACATTGAATTTTTCATTTAAGCCTGCTTTTCACATTCTTGAAGAAGTGCCAAATGGACATCCCAGAGCCTGAAATATCCCTTTCTACACAATGTATACAAAAGCTTCACAGGCCTCCACAACCACATGACTCAGACTTGAGCCCTTCTCTACCTCAGATGTGCCTATGGTGAAACAGAAATGTATGACTCCTTTCTGCAAGTATTTTGGATGTCAATGGTAGAGTATCTCTGGTATCTTAACACCAGCCTCCTGAGGATTTACTCAGCGTGCTAGGCTAACTTAAGTCAATTGGAAGCCAAGTTGGCTACACTGATCCTGTTACTGGAACTATTTAATTTAGGGTGTGCATTGCTGTATCAAAATTGGCACTTCAGAAAAAAAGTTCCATGACCCAGTAAAATGTCTGCTAAAACAGTAGTGGGCCATTTGATTTTCATTGTTTTAAAATAGGAGCACAAAGAGAGTGTGAGATGGCAATGCTGCTAAACCTAGAACCTGGAATTATCAGCTATGTAGAAGATAGTAAATTCTTGAAGCTGCTCAATCTCAAGAGATTTTTTTATCTAAATCAGTTAATTTCTATATATGGAACTGTGAAAGTCTCACTAAAATCCCTGAATAGATAAAAGTTTTAATAATTCTGAAGAATATGTAACAGCCTAAACATTTACATCCAAATTCCTTCCTATTGTTCTAAGCTCTACCCATGCTCCAAAAGCTTTGTAGAAGAAATCGTGTCATTGGCCAATCTGATGAAAGGAAAGGATTGTAAAACTCCTCCACAATGATGGGAAGAGATAGGAATATTTCTAAATGGTTCTATAAATACAGAGTATTATCAGTGACCTTTATAGTCACTTCTGCTCATTACAGTAAAAGCTTGTCTAGTTGTATTCATTAAGGAGAGAAAAAGCATCTTTAGCCTTTAAGATAATATTGTTCAGTCACTGAACCTCTTCTCTGAGGCTTTTATAGTGCTTGGGGCACATTAAGACCCTTAACCTTTCTCCACTGATGATTATATGAGCATTGTCCTTAGTGATTAAGGCTCACAATGATGTAGGGAAATGGACAAATAACATCTGACAGATTGGAAGAGAAAAAGTCTGGGTTGGAGGAAGTTCCTTATCACCCAGCTCACTGAATCACTCCCTGCCTGAATACAGGCTTGGTGTGCCAACACCATATTCCAAAAGAGTTCTGCCTTGGAATAGTCAAGAAATGCATTGTGGTATTTTGTTGTTTCCTCCACTTCCAAGTGGTTTTTATATACTTGATATTTAGTCTGGCTTATGAAGAAAGACAAAGCAAGACCAAATGAAATAAGAAAGGAGCAAACTTCCCTCATTTGCTCCTACTTTCAGACACAGATAATGTGTCTGGGACATTACCTTGTTGAGCAGATCTGCATCTGCAAGTAAAGGCACTGAGACAATGGGTGTCATTTGCTTTTTTCTTTATGCAGGGCATCTTCAATCCCACATTATACTAGGCAACCTTAAATTACATTTAACATTAGACATCATGGGCATTCACAACCTACTTCTCCTGCAATATGTGAATTTTTTCTCTGCGCCCCCCCAATGTAAATTGGGTCTTTTTCACAATTTATAGAAGATAACAAAGGATGAAATTGTTCATGTTGATTAGAAGTTTCATCCATGGCTGAAAGAACATCTAAAAAAAAAATACCTTTTGATTCACAGAGCAACACAGTAGTGATGCTTTAGGCACTCAAATACATTACAACTGCAATGAAACTAGAGCATTTGGAGGGTTTTTTTTAGAGAATTCTTGTATTGTCTTAATATTTCCTATCAGGATTTTTGTGTGAAAACAGAACTTCCATGCTTACTGTTGATATGGACATGCTTGAATGACAGAACAGGTTTTCCTCAGTAAGTCTTTAGTGGGAAATACTTTAACACATTGCACTTTAGGCTCATTTAAATGGTTATGTGGATTGTTTTTTTGTTCTTTTGAAGACAAAAAAGAGAGAGGTGGGAGATGATTTCAGATCTGTATCAACGCAAGAATTCAAAGCAGTTGTTTTCCATGTAAGTCCACTGAGAGAAGGTAATCACCACCAAACCCAAGTTTCTAGGGCTGGATTGAGTAAGGTGGGAATCAAGCCCACTTCCCTTATTTCTTTGGGGCAATTTCAATGAAGATAAGAGGATTTAGAAAGTTTACCTGCAGGCCCATCTTAGCAATATATAAAATAGAATCACTTTCCTTTAAAAAATAAAAAATCAGTCAGGTCAGAGCCAATACATGTTGCTGCCCCTTTAGAAAAAGTAGCAAGTATTAATGCCATGTGAACAATGCTATTTGGCAGCAGCATGGGAAACAGTCACGTATATCTTTCATCAGTTAGATTAAAATTCACTCACTGTACCAAAATTCAGGTTCAATTCAGAAACTATGGTAATCAATTTAAACAGAGTAATTGAAACCTTGTTATTTAAATCCTTTTCAACACTTAACATTTGAAATTTGCAGTTAGTGCATTTTTGCTCCTCAGTGCACATGTTGCCATCCTTGGGAATCAGGCACAGCTCCACCCTCACTGCCTTGCATGGCCTTTACAGGCTGGGGCTGACTCTGATCCTCCTCCCTCATTTGGATCCTGACTCCCACCTCCAGGACAATGTCACAGGCTGTCCCCATGCCTGTGGAGGTGTCTGATGCCCAGGTCTGAGGCTGCCCCAGCTGTCCCCTGGCCTGCCCTGCTCATGGTTGAGGAGCACTGGCCCTGGCTGAGATGTTTTGCCCCAAGGAGCGTCCTTGTCTCCTCTGTCCCTCACTAATAGATGGCCCTCAATAGATGGCCCTCACTACTCTGTGGCACATCCACTTTCCTTGGTAATGCTTTCCAGACCTTTTCAATCTGCTGTTCACTGTTTTTGCAGAATTGCTCTTCATGGAAATATGTGTGGATGGTTTCTTGAAGTGCCATTTCCATCATCTGTGAGCAGGTGATCTCAAGTAATCCTGGAGTAATTCTCACACTGCTACTCCTGTCACAGCCCATCAGGATTGTAGAGTGAATGTTCATGGCTACAACTCAGACTAATTTTTATTGCTTCCTTAAATCAAGGTAATTGCAGGAATGTTATAAATCAGTTTGATATTGATGAGATACTCTGGGAGTCTCTGAAGCAGCCTGAATCCATCTCATCTTCCTGGATGCAAACCTGCATGGTGACAAATTACTTCTGCTCTCTCTGTACTTTACAGCAATGATCCCTGCCTGTAGGTGGTAATATTTTTCATTGTCATCCCTTGATTTCTCTTATTCGTCTGCTCTGTGTTCCACCCTCTCACGTGGGTTCCATTTTCCATGTGGCATTCCCAAGCTCAAGACACCCCTCTGAATTTTAGTTCTCCAATCAGAGTTCCTCTGTGCTTGAGCTCCCCTAGCCCCTGCATCCATTTACACAGGATGGACTTAACCTCCTTGAATTCATCTCCTGCACATCTTCACCTACATATTGTCACTTCTCCAGCTCCAGTTGTCTGGGTTTTTTTCCACCCTAATCTTCCAGCTGCAGCATTTTTCAATGCAATGAGCAGTTCAGGATTTATTTCCCTGGGACAGTGTAGTTCTAAGTCATGAATTGCCTATTACCATCTAGGAGCAATTCCTGTTTCCTTCAGACCCTGATCCAAGCACTGGAATTTAGCAAGAGCAAGAGCACACCATTGCTTTCAATCCCCTAATTTCTCTCAAAATATAGACCCTGCAATGAACTTACTTGCAACACTGATTTATTTGGATTTTTTGCTTGAACATGTGTTATGTCCTCTCCTAGATTTATCTAGTCACTTTGAATTCTGGATATAATAGGAAGACAAATTGTATTCCAGCTAAGCAAAAGAGTAAGATACTTAATCACAAGTAGGAGGCACCTACAAAATAGTTTGATAAAAATAAGGAAACAAAATGTGTCTTATCCTAGCTGTCATATGGGAGGGTATTTCTCAAGTAGTGAACTGAGGAGTTGCTGGATGAATTTATTCTTCCACTGTGTTTCTGCTTTTCACTTACATTTAAGGATTTTCTCCTGAGTGCTCACAAAGTTTGATCTATGTCTTAGGAATCCTTTTCTTTCTCTACTGTTTGAAAGCCCCAGGAATAGCATGGCCTTTCTTCTAGCTGCTTGCTGTCCATCAGAATGCAGAAGGAATGTCCCTAAGCTTATTTGAGAATAAATCTCTTTAGGTACAGAGGAATCATGGAGTGCTGATTCTTCTGTCCTGTTTACCTTTTCCATCAGGAAATCAGCTGAACTGCTGTGATAAAAGTGAGTTACAAGAGTAAACCTTCAATGTAGCATTCTGAAAGCTACATATCATGAGATGTTTTTGGCACAAGCAGCCATTTTATTTCTGGTTTACTGGCATATTATAGAGACTGCATATAATACATTAATACACTTTTGGGGCTGGGTCACTGTGTCACAGTCCTATTCAGGGAAGCACTTAAGCATCTGTCTAATATGAATCATGTGCTTAGGTCCCACAGGTGCCAATGGAAATTAAGTAATTGCTCCAGTGCTGACTTGAACAGAGATTTATTCTTAAACCCTGTTTCTATAATAAAATATTTTCCTTTAAACTAATCAAGGATGGAATAAACCAAAATGAAATGCTTCCCATACAGGATTTTGGTTGGTTTTTCTGCTGTTTGTTTTGAGTTTGGAGGTGGTTTTCTTTTAAGGAGCTTTTTCAGAATATGTCAAAGTTTCCTATTCATTAAATGTGTTTGTCCTCAATTATGCAAATATTAACATTTACTTAAAGCCTCTGAGATACAGTTGCTATTTGTACAGAGATGAATCTGATAATCTTTCATTGAATTATTTTCACCTTCATTTCTAAAAAACATTGATTATCAACTCACAGCAAAGGCACTCCACTTAGTATCACCCAGTGAAGGCAAAGCAGCTGTATACAAATCATAATAGCATAGCCAAGGTCTCTAATTCAGATGCTCTTAAAAGCCTTACACAACCTCTCATTTTTCTTTAAAAACCAGGGGCTTTTGGAATTTACCCCTATTCCATGCTCAAGCCTGTCTCCAGACTTGTCTCATCTCCACTGTAAAATTGTCTGCAGCTCAGCCAAGCTGCTGTGAAAGGTTGGGCCAGAAACCATTTCTGCTTCTACTTGCTTTCCCAAACTTGCTGCTTTCAAAAAAGGAGCAAGTCCTCCTTTTCAGAACAAAATCCTGGAAGCAGCAACCCAAAAATTTTGCAGTTTCCACTTCACAGCTTTCTGTTTTCAGCTTCCTCTTTCACTAATCTCCCTTTTTCTCTTCCTGTTCTCCCCTCTCCCTCTCTCCTTCAGCCCACCTCTTCCCCTCAGACTTACAGAACTTTTCCATGAGGTCTCCATCAGGGAACCAGTTTTCTTGTTCTCAAGAAACAAGCAGCACAAAGTTGGCATTCTCCTGTCATGTCACCTCCCAGTCTTAATCAAAAAAACTTTCAGGAACGTAAAAATGAAAGGAAAATGAATTATGTTTCCAACCAGAAGCCAGAATTAATTCAAGAACTGTATTGGAGAACTAGGTGGTTCTTATTCCATTTCCAGGCTAGCCGGGAGCCTGGGTCTCATTTCAGAGCGGGTAATTTCTAATGCTTTTGGAAAAAACAGACAGCCTGCTGTTCCCAGTAATTTTTATAATATTTTCCAGCACTGGAAATTGTTGACTAGCATGGCCTTTGAACAAAAACATTCACTATGCTAAATTTAGGCTACAGTCCTGTAGAAAGTGTATTTTAAAAGAGCAATTACTAGATCAGGACCAGTTTAACCACCAGCTAGATCAGAATAAGTCTTCTGTACTAGACTTTCAGAATGTGTTCTCTTCTGGAAGGAAAGACACAAGCAATTTGTACCTTTTATCTACATCATATTTAGAGGGAAATAGTTCTGAGAAGTGTCTTTCCCTTGGTCTTGGCACCAGGCATTAATCACAGGAATTGCATGGTTTTAGAAACAGAGAGTTTGCCAGACTGGGGAAGACCAAATGAACAAGTGTACAACCCCAGGAAGCTGTCTATAGAAGAGAAGAATTTTGGATACACATCTGAACAGAGATAATATTTAATGGGTTCCAGGTAGATCAGCACTCATACGAATTTGCCAGGGGCTTTTTTGCCAGAGATACTTTGACTCTCCTTCTTAATGAAAGAATAAATTTACATAATCTAGATTACCTTCTACATGCAAAATGTGTCAGGATGCAATTTAGACCTCCAGTGTAATTTGAAATGACCTGAAGTGTTGCTTTAGAAGATCATTGGTAGCATGTCAGATCTGTCAGTTCTGTCTCTACATCTTGATACTCTCAAGCATCCCAAATGGCTTTAGATGCCTAAATCTGAGATACTGAGCTGTGTTGCGGTGGTTCGGAACCAGAGGACTTCCGGACAGGTTCCACGGACAGAGGGTTTCCCCCCGGAGCTCCCAGGGGCAGCAGTTGGACCACCAATCCACGGACCCAAGCTCCTGCTATTGGTTACTGGACTTGTCTGTTATGTTTCCCCGCTCTGGGAAATTCCCTGTCACTCCATAGTTCATTCGTTGTTCTCTCTGTTCCCCTCCCCTCCCTAAACCCCATTTGATCATGTACCCCAGCCCCTCCCCTGTATTGTCCCCTGCCCTCATCCTATTGGGTGTTGCTCCTCCCTTAAATACCGATGTAATAAGCTGCTCTGGGCTCTTGGTCCATGTGCTCCCTTTGGAGGCAATAAACCTACCGAAATCACATACCAAGAGACCTCCTTCTCTGGTAGTTCTTTGCTGTTTCACCACGCTCCGGGGGCAACATCTCCCCGGACCGAAGCGGGCCAGCTGTGCTCATAGTCAGCACTCCGAGGAAGTCTTCCAGATCGCGAACGACTTCCTAGGGTAGCGCTAGGACTCCGCTGCCGGTACCAGGGTGGGACTGAAGCAGGGAACGCAACAAAGTGGCGCACCGAACAGAGACTCCGACCTCTCGGGGTTCCCTGCGAGCGACCTGGATACGCAGCAGCGGTCCGGACTGCGCCTTCGGGACGTCGCTCCCCTAGCGAGAACTTCAGCGTTTTAGCGGGGGGCTGGCAGGGGCCGTCAGCAACCGTTCTGGAGCGTCTGAAGTGTGTACGCTAGCTGAGCGAACTGACGAGACCAGAGACCCTTGCTCTTTTGGATGTTTCTCCCTCCGGAGCCGGTGACGGCAACTGAAGCCGGGATCGAGGAACCAAGACCCGCACGGAGCGGTGAGGTTTGGCGGCTGCGAGGCGCGGTGGGAACGGACCAGGATCCGCGCGCGGCGGCGAAGCTCGGTGCCCGTGATAGCGGCGGGAAAGCCACCGAGAACCGAGCGCAGACGGTGAGGTCTAATCCGCGATAGGCAGCGGGAATCAGGCTCGAGGGAGAGTTTTGTACCGTATAAAAAGAGCAAGGAGGCTTTTATTAGGAGACAATGGGTATTAAGCTGTCCCGAATAGAGCAGGAGTTTTATGTCCAAGTTAAAGAGACCCTAAAGTTAAAAAACAGGAATGCTAATAAGAAGGCTTGGAAACGTTTTGTTAAATGGATCTTTGCCTATGTCCCTCTTGCTTCTGCTTCTTCTGTTAAAACTCTGAGTTTTTGGGAGTTAGTAGAAAAACGTTTAGAGGCAGTGGAGAGAGGGGGTGATGTTTCTGTTCGAAAATTTTTCCCGTTGTTGATTGTAATTTGTTATACTTTGCGTAATTGTCCTGAAAGTTCGAAATCCCCGACTCACCCACCCCACGTTCCTAATTCCCCTTTTCCCAATCCCTCTTCCCCGCTACAGGGAAGTGCGCCCCTCAGTTCTCCCCGCTATAAGACTGATTCCCTCATAGCGAGCTTCACCCCAAACCCTTTCTCCGAGCCCTCAGTCAAACTCGCGCCGGCTGCGCTCCCCCATTGTTCCGAGTTTAAAGATGGCGGCGGCCTCGTGGCGCCGTGCCTACACCCGTGCGCCCACTGCGCAGCCTCACGCCGAAAGCCCGCGAATCCTCCCAACCCCTCCCACGGCTCCTTCCCCTTCGCGTTGATTGGCCCCACGTCGGGCTCCCCCCCCGCGGCCGATGATGTCTTCGCGTCGGGTCCCTCCCCTCGCGCCGGAGGTCCCTGCCCCAGCCCGAGGGAGATCCCCGCCCCACCGCGAGCCTGGACTGCTCATATCAACTGCAGTCCCGCCCCTAATCACCGCCCACTTCCAGATCCCCACGCTCCCTCGTTCACACCCCGAGATTGGGGGCCGAAAAGTGGAGAGGCTGAAGCCTGCGATACAGCCGGTCAGCCAAGCCTTACAGTGGCATCAGGTGTGCACAGCCCTCAGGGTAACAACCCACGATGGGAATCACAGTCACCTGCAGCTTTGCGAGAGCCTAGCAAAGTGGAGAGAGAGCTTGGGAGAGATTCTCCTCACTTAAAAGGTGTGCTGGTCCCATCTGACATAAAAACAATCCTGACAGGCATTTTAGTTAAGGTTCAGTATCGGGTGTGGGAAAAGATATGGAAGCAGCAGCTTCAAAGCCTGCTGAACAGTTCTAATCACCCTCCACCTAAGTCTTCCACAGCCTCCTGGACACCACATGCTCCAAAAGCTGAATCCACTGTGTCCTGCTCTCCATCACCACCCATGCCACTGGAGACCCCATCAGAGGCGATCCCAGATGACCAGTCACTTGAACCACGATGGCTGAAGTTAGTAGGCATCACAACTCTCCACCCAACACATCCACCAGAGCAGATCCAGTCGCATCCACCAACAGACACTGCTCCACAGAGATCAGAGTGGAAGAGAAGGAAAAAGAAAACTCCAAACTTCGACAGTCATCAAGAAAAATCACTGAGACCCTTCTTCTTGATATCTTCCCCTTAGACTCTCCTGAAACCTACCCCATGTACCTCCCATACCCCAATCATTCCCAGTCCTGTAGAGAGACAATGATTTAACAATGTTTGTTTG